>OY987330.1:17955778-18494778 GCA_963920685.1 Polydrusus tereticollis
TTGGTATATTAGGTAGGTTAATGGCAAATTGCAGGTGTTCAATATTAAGCAGAGTATTTCATCTTAGTTCATCAGTCGTTTGGTGTTTGTCAAGCTGTGCGTTAAAGGTATTTTCGTGTGTGTTATCGAGCATCCAAAATATGTCAGATCTGTGTTAAACTTTAGATAATATTGCTTCCGGAAGTTATGGTGTAACGAAGAAAAAACATTTATCACTTGATGCCAAAAACATCATAAAGAAAGTTTACTGTGCCCTTTTAGAAAAAGGGTATGACCGGAGTGCAAGTTTTAGTGAAACGAGTATTTTGACCAAAGTTGCAGTGACGACAGTAAAAGATATAATGACCAAACCCATCCATCCAATAATTAATAGTAACGTAAGGCCCTTAATAATTAGTTTAGGCATAGATGAAGACGATAGTGATAGTGAAACAGAGCTAAATATAGAGTAGGTTAAGTTAAATATTGTATTATTATAATATTGTAGATTAGTATTTATTTATAAATATTAATAGCTATTTAATTACATGATTAAAATAAAGATACTTACCTATTATTTTATATTTGTTGTTTTGTCGAAAATAGCTAACCTAAACTATTGAAATTAGTAGGTAATCAGGACCTGTACCCTTTGAAAAGGTCCGGTGCCTACACAATAGATATTTGTCAGGCAAGTTATTTATGGTTGGGATTACGACTGAGGGTTGTCACTTAAATTTTATTGCGGTCGAGAAATCAACGAATAATTGTGGAATGGAGCATACTTATTCCGTTTCTGTTCTAATCATTTGATTCATTTTCTCTTGTACCTAATCCTGGTTACCTGTTTGCTAATTATGTGGTTATTGTGCCTTCATGGGTGCCACTATACACCTAGTTATATCTGTATATATACCTACCTTAGGTGTTTATTTCTCAGTGAAACTAGTCAAAGTGTGAAGTGTCAGTGTTTTTTTAATCAAATATGGAGAATTTTCAACAATTGCCTAAACGCCCTAGAGGCGGTCCATGTGTACAGTAAATGAAAAAAAATTAATTCGTAACGATTCTATTAAAAGTTAAAATGCGGATTTGAGTGTTGACAATGCAGTGCAATTTAGGTACAGCATATATTATGCTTAACGTTGGAAAAACAACAAAATATAAATAGAAATAAAGGTCTGTCTTTACCACCAAATAACTTTATTTGCCCCTCTAGGGTAGAAAACAAGGGTTATAAAAATACATAAAATGACGATGAATTAAATTAAATTTCTTAATGCATGTGTTGTACTAGTTTCGACTTTAGAGAAAGTCATCCTCAGCAACTAACCATTTAAGAGATTTTTATATGAAAAGAAGTTAAAACAGTTGGGGGAGCAGAGAGGTGATTCAATAATACAATACAATATAATGCAGATTATGCAACCTATGGAATCGACAGGAGTTTAGTATAAGAACGATGTATCTCCATGTGAAGGTAGGGGTTGATTTATACGCAAGTAGAATTAAGGACCTTAATCGTAGTCGAGTGATTTAAGCAATGTTGAAGTCAAAACGTGTTAAAAAAGAAGAATTGTAACACATCAATTCATTCTCTTTTCAGTGAAACTAAATTAGCGAGGGGACATGCTTAATGTTATGGTGGATTGAATATTTGTTAATGAAATTAAATGAACTTATTATTCTAAAAAAGGGGGGTTGTCAAAATGAAACTATGTCATTTCAAATAAAATGGGAATGCATCAAGTGGTCACTATTCACTTGTTAAAAATAAAATAAAAATAAAATTAAATTAAAAAATTATTAGGACATTAGATTGTTGACTTTTTGTTTTTCATTTTGTTGCCAGGTGAAGAAATTAATTTTAATCTTAGCCTCAGCATGCTATTCGAAGGAAATGGCGTCGTTAAACTAGTACAACACATGCATTAAGAAATTTAATTTAATTCATCGTCATTTTATGTATTTTTATAACCCTTGTTTTCTACCCTAGAGGGGCAAATAAAGTTATTTGGTGGTAAAGACAGACCTTTATTTCTAGTTATTTTATGTATTTTCTATAACCCTTGTTTTCTACCATAGAGGGGCAAATAAAGTTATTTGGTGGTAAAGACAGACCTTTATTTCTATTTACAATCTCGCCACAGAATATGGACTACTTCTTAAAAAACAATATATAATCTTTTAAAAGAAGAAAAAGCGTCAAACCTCCAAAAACTTCTCCAGGACGACCAAAACTTGAGCTATGGATGACGTTTTATTGCAAGAATAAGGCGAAAAGTTCATAGTTTCTTTTTCAAAAAAGAAATTCCTACGCTAGACAAAATTTTGTCCTTAATCTGAGAAGACCAGGACTAGGTACCTACTAGAAATGCGCTTTGAAAAAAAATGGGTTTTCGGTGGAAAAAAACATAATAGGCAATCGATTTTAATAGACAGAAGCGATATCGTCTGTTGGAGAAGAAATTACTTAAGAAACATCCGAAAAGCCAGAAAAGTAAACAAAAAAATATTTTACCTAGACGAAACATGGCTAAATGAAGGCCACACTGTGACTAAATTTTGGCAGGATGTTAAAGGTGGTCTATATACTGATGTTCCAATCAAAAAATACAGGAGACTATCACGGAGATATGAATGCCGATCTCTTTGAAGAATGTTTCGAGCAAATGTTGGATCTTATACCAAAAGATGCAATAATTGTATTGGATAATGCAAGTTATCACTCTAGGCTGACGGAAAAATTACAGACGAGTGCGTGGCGTAAAAGTGAAATAACAGAATGGAGACAAATAGAATCTCCATTAGATTCCTTAGAAAAAGAACTATTGGTACTAGCCAATTTACATAAAAATACATTCAAAAAATATGTAGTCGATGAAATGGCAAAGTTACGAGAAATATCTGTGCTCAGACTCCCTCCCTACCACTGCGAATTAAGCCCGATCGAACTTATATGGACTTAAATAAAGACAGATGTCGCCAAAAAAACCACGACTTATAAAATGGTGGATTTAAAAAGACTCTTTAATATTTAATAAAGACATGGGTAAAATCAGTGCGGAAAAGTGGAAAAGGTGTATCGATCATGTGATAGAAGAAACCAAAATGTGGCAGGTAGATATAATAATCGAAGAAATGGTTGAACCGCTTATTACCACAGGTTTAGATTTCTTCTTTTCGAGGTATAAAACCCTAAAACTTTTTTTTGTCTGACAAAGACCGCAATCATGATAACACGTTTTCGTACACCATAAAACATAAATAAATTAATAGTGTTGATACTATCAGCAGAAAAATCAACACGTCGCGACGCCCAAACCCCCGTTCCCGCCAAAAAGCTCATTGCACGTCCCTCTGCGTTCCGACGTTGGCATCGGGTGGGTTTTTCACCCCCGGCTTTCCCGCCGAACCAAGGACACGGCGGGATCGATTTTCAAAATGGCGCCAACTATGTCTGCGACCTTCGAAAGCCCGCCAAATCCGGTAAGGAAAGACTGGGCGAGACAGGGTTGCCAAAGTATGTCGGATGTCCTTAACGACAAGGAGAAAAAGTTTACCTAATATACACGGTAGCGTTTGTTTAGTCAAAATTTAACGAGAAAAGAAAAAGATTTAGAGATGGAATACAGAACTAATTATAATAAAATAAAATAATGATTGTCCTTTTTTAATTTTAATACATTTTTTTTAATATTTGCACTTGAAAAATGGCATCCATAGATGAAAATACAAGAAGAAAAAATAATCTTGCCCAAAAAGTGACTTTTAACTTGTACGGCAGAATCAGGGGTTGGGCACCGCCGACATGGGAGGCTCGACTCTGACGTAAAATATTCCCATATATCTGTCTAGACTAAGTAGGCTTTTTAGATCAAAATTTGATAATCCCCGTTACATAATTAGTATTTAATTAAAATATCTTAAACCCATAATTACACCGAAAGCTTTCGCCTTGAATTAGAAAGAGGATCAAAGTATTTACCAACAGAAATAAAACTGTAAATTTTAATTTTTTTAGCAGAGCATAAGTTTATTAAATAAACTGCTAACAAAACAAGGTGAACTTTATAAAAGTAAACAACAACACCTAAATATACCTATATTATGTTATTCGCATACACAACAAAACCTCGTATTCATTCATTCATTAATCGACCAATCATCAACACCCAAATAAAAACAAATAAAATTAATCCTACTTTATGGAGGTTTCTTGCCGTCGCGTCGAGCCGACGAAGACAAACCGCACCTTACGCAAGGTGCGGAAAAGAGACAGAGGAAGAGCAACAGGAAGGAAAATTCACAACGGAGACGTACCGCAGCCGACCTTGACATGACGCGAAAAAATGCGTGAGCTAGCCACGGTGTTGCCGAATTGATTACGTGATTTTTAATGATACCTTAATTGATGATAGTGCTACAGGGGTCCTCCAGAGCCCGGCTATTCAGAAGTAAATCCTAAAATAACGTTTTACCGTTCAGAAAACCACAGATTAGTGAACATGAAATGTAATTAAAAAAAAAAACAATCAGAGATATATCAGAAACATATGGGGTAGCACATTATACGATATTCTACGTCACCTTCTGGGGGGCATAGAACTGGACACACACTCTTATGCGATACCATGAAGTGACCTGAGCTAGAATTGAGAACAGATCATATAAACCCTGCGTATCGCTATGACATACCATTCAAGACGAACAGAATGCGTGGAACAATAAAACATCAGATACTCCTGGGGCAATAATCTGGTACACAGATGGCTCAAAATTCAAAGAAGCAGGGATACATGGAGTAAGATCGGAGAAAGAAGCTTATTTCTCCCTAGTTAAGTCTCCCACGGTGTTGCAAGCGGAAATTTACGGCATCCTACAGTGTGTGTATGAAAACAATATGAGGACAAACATTCATAGGTCCAGAACCGGCACTCTAAAGTCCCAAGGTGTACAGTACGAGATGTGATAAAACGATGGTCAAGGAAGGAACACAAAATCTACGGAAACAACAGAGGGATTAAACCATAGCAAATCTTTCGTCGGGGACCTAGACCCAAAATTAACGAGTCAGCTACTTCTGACAGGGCACATGGCCGTTAAGAAGCACCTGCAACATATGCAACTGTACAGCAAAGACATAAGCTTGCGAGAAAATGAAACGATACAGCATATAATATCTGCCACTGCGACGAGTCATTGGATCGGAAAAGGCAACCAAGACTCAGGAATAGTCCGACACTTTTCTCAGTTGACCTACACAAACTACTGCCAGGAACTGGGATAAATGAGTGGGTATACGAACAAACTAGGGCGAGCACAATGAGCCAAACTTGGCCGAAGTGCACCTGGAACTTGGACGAACCCTCAGAAAAAAAAAACCGTCGTCAAAGACATAATTCATTTAAATGAATTAAAATATTGACACAGCTGAAAAAGTCTCATTTTGTTGGTCTTCCCTTTTTTTATATTGCTTTATATAGCTGTATGTTAAATAAAACTAAAAGGTTAACAAAAGTTGAGGTCGTATAGACATTACCATAAAACGAGACTCGTAAATAAAATAAGGAACTTACACAAACCCTATGTACCTCATAAAAACAGCTCGTTGGAAAATATATTACTCCCATCCAATTTGATTGAGGGATTTCTTATATATAGCTACACTTTTTGATAGTCCAGAGATCTTGTGTCATAAAAAAAGGCAATAAATTCTGGACATGCTGCTTATTAGCATTAAGGCTGGCTGTCCATTAGATTCGTAGTCGTACGTAGTTGCCCATATACAGGGTGAGGTTTTTGAAGTGTTACAGTGCAAAATCCGAAAAATGCATTGCATGCGGCTGATGCCAGTGACAGTGACAAAGCATCCAGTGGACGTCGAGCCTAATAGCAAGATGAGAAAAGTTCCACTTCATTGAAGATTGATTTAAAATAACAGTCATGAGCCAAATTTCAGTATCAAGGTTTCGGCGGAAATAAAATCTTGCCAAATTTTAGCATATCTACGCACGTCTTATCATCTGATTTTGCATTCCGTGAGTGTAGGCGGGAAAAATTATTAGAATATTAAAAAAGTAGGTTAGCGAACTATAAATACAACTACTAGTTTCCCGTTATACATTTTTGAAACATGGAAAGTCCGGTTTCAAAAGACATTGCATATATTTACAGCAAGACCAAGTAAGTGTATCTTAACTTGGTCCTTATTTTAGAAATACAAAGTTAAGCCAGTAAATTTAATAGGGACGTTAATTAAATTATTTATGATTCCTCGATACATACGTTAAATCATTTGAATAGCTTATACCATGTATATTAATTTAAGAATCCACTCTACATATTAATCGTGCGGTTTGGAAATGTCCTGTATATAAATAAGAGTTTTTCGACCATTGACTCTACACACGTGTTATGTTTCTAGGTGGCCTTCTAATAGATGTGTGTACCAACAAAAATAAGCATAATATACCGGAGTCCCACCAACACTTTACAAGCGAATATTGTATATTCACTTCAGTGCTTTTTTTACACACGCATGCACGTAAATTCAAGGACGACACTAAATTATTTTACTTTATTGATGCTAAATTTATAACCTAGTAACACACCTGAAATAAAATTGAATAATAAAAACTCTCGTTTTTTAAAGCCTTTCATAATATTATTGTTCATTTCTCCTACAACAACTTTACCATTTTTAATTAATTTTAAAAATAAGAGCCAATCAAAAACGCGATTTCAATTAAACCAACAAGAAAAGGATACCATGCATTTACTACGAAAGCAGCTGCGTGATAAATTTTTTAAGAATCTAATATTTCAATTAAATATGCCATCATACATTTGGTAATACCCCCATATTTTTTTTTATTTCGAATTCCAAACACTTATTTACTAACGCACACAGGAAGATCTTGGCAGCATTTTAAAATTAGTGTTTAAATTGAGACGACTCTTTATTATTGCTAAAATTAAACTGTTTATTGTTAATAACTCATAAGCTAATCGAAGCAATTTCTGTTCACAGGTTAAGCACCCCTACACAACGGACTTGGCTCCTACAGACCGAAAAATGGCAACACGCTACGGACTTTGTAGATCCTTTCGTCGATACGATTTCCATAAACTTAATTGGTTTATAATGTCGGTATAATATCAATATTAAATACCCTTGAATTATTATAATACCAACATGATTATCTTTGCCCAAGACAAGTAACGTACAAGAACCCGATAATGAAAAACTAAAAAAATATTGAAAATGTGCGCCATTTACGTTTAGACAATATCCAACTCTCTTTGCACGTTTTCAGCCGTTTCCGGAGTTATGGCGCGCACTTCTCTTTGGGTCATCTCTTTCAATTCCTACAAATTGTTTGGCCTGTCACCAAATACTGTCGATTCGAGGTAACCACACAAGAAAAAATCGACGGGTCCAAGCGTTTTTCAAAAAACACACCTCTGAATTTTAAGTGAATTTAGACATTACTTCTGGGACTCACTGTATATTGTTGACTCCTGCATAGTCCTGAAACAACAGATCTTAATTTTAATCCATGGCAACTCGTACAAAATCTTATTAATGTTCTTAAACCTTTTGAGGTAATTACAGAAATTACCAGTCATGAAGCAGTAGTATTTCCGAAATCATTCCATTTGCAAGCACATTGATAACATATCTATGAAAGGAGAGTGAAGATTTTTTTGGTGTTGGTACACTTAAGGATGAATGAAAGAAAAACCTGGAACAACATTTTCAAGACATACTAACCAAACAACATTTGACAATGGCTACATTCCTCGACTCCCGCTGAATAATGATTCACCTGAAGACGACTGAAGATGTTTACCAGTTGAAACGTTGTGAGAAGAATAAATAGTGGCAATGGAAGTCCACAACACGTTTATCATTCTGGATAAATTGCTCCAGACTTAAGGGTCACAATAGCTGCTGCATATCTATATACAGGGTGTGTCCGATATTTTACAGTTATTTATAAGGTGAAGAGTTCATATAAGCATGGGTCCGTAACCCTTCAATTTTGGTATACAGGGTGTTAAAATTTTTTATTTTTTTTTCGTAAATAATTTTTAAAATAATGTGTATATTTGGACGAAAATTTGTTTCTAGGGGTTTTTTCAAATGCGAAATTCGAATTTGATGTTGGTATGGCTCCCTCTCTACTAGAGGGCGCCACCCACGTGTCTTTTTACTTTTTTGAGGAGTCATAACTGCTAAAATAAAAACATTTTCATTTCATTTCATAACATTTTTATACGTGTTTATATTACATTTTTAAGTAAGAAAACGGATTTATTCATCATTTTTACATGAAGAAGGCATACTTAGTAGATAACACCCTGTGTATAATGCTTTAATATCGTGCACACAAAAATATGTCACATCTACAATGTACCTACTTATCACAAATGTGTATTCATTCTATCTTATGATGGTTACATAATGAAGATCACACAGTCTCCTTGTAATTTGTACTTGAACATGCAGTATTAAAAACATTCACGGAGAGAGTGTGAGTTTTCACAGGTATATGCTAATATCAAAACCAAAAAACAAATAGGTATGAGCATCAATAATAATTTACTGTTAACAACTTTGATCTACTGGGACCCGGAAAAGTGTAACTATTTGAATAATCGAATTATGCTAGCCTTGTAAGGATTCCACTCTCAATTTTCAAATTCCTCACCGTATCAGGGTCCAAACTTATCTTGGCTGATGATAATTTTTTCTGTCGAAAGGTTATCCACCTCGATACGATCACGAAAAGCAGCCTTGAGTTTTATTATAGGCTCGACCTTAGTAGTACCTATGTAAATGTTCACATATATACGAAAAGCAACGCATTAGATTTTATGTCATTTGTATGTTAATTAAACAGCTGAAAATACATAATGAATTAGAGTTGCGTTGTTTAATGGCTTATAGCGTAGATTCGTTTTTTAAATTTTGGTTGACGACCAAGTCCGGATACTCCCTGATTAAATTTGTCACGTATTATTTTAGATGCTATATACAGGAAGATTTACAACTCGTGATTTTTGAGATATGTATTAATTAACAATTACCAACTGACACTTCTTACTTGTATTTATGGCAATCTAAAGTCTAATACCTAAGATTCTAGATCATCCAACATATTATGAAGGTACGTGCAGTCTTAGGATTACAATACTAAAAATGGTTTCGTTTATAAGCCATCTGCCGCAATTCCTTTGTTAAACCAATATATTGTTAGGTTATTTATCTTTTCACAGAGATTATAAGGAAAAGGTTCGTTCATAAAATATGGCACACTATAGATTTTAATCGAAAGTAAACAAACCACGAGGGTAGTTAAAGTGCAAAGAAACCCCGCATGTCAAGGCTGTGATAAAGTACATCTTAGAGCGGGGCATGTGCCGGACTGTAATAAAAATAATACGTCATTCAAGTTCAAGCAAGATTCGTTTTAGGTGATACATTTGAACTTAACTCGAGATAAAAATATAGATATTTATGTTACCATTGAAACCGGCGATAAATGCTATAGTTCAAACACATGTATGTCAAATGTCAATGTTTAAGTTAGACCGGATGGATGTTTTTTTTTTAATCTTTATTAAAATTTCTTTATTAACTACATTTTCCTTAGAAGAAATAATTTCTCTAATCAGTGCCTGTAGCTCTGTCCTCGAGAACATTTTATGCAACATAAGCAATGTCGGATGTATTCTTATTTAAATTCTAAATGTTATTTTACATAGTTTACGAATTATACGAAATATGGATTTTTTTTTAAAAAACTTTAGCACCGTGTATATCAAAAACGGGGCGCAACTCAGGACACGTTCATACGAACTTTTTCTCTTAGAATATCATAGGGAATCACCCGTACCGTACTTCTGAAACAGCCTGTCCTGTAAATATGATTTTGTGACTATGTACATTATTAGAGTTAAAGTTAAAACATTGTTAATTCGGCTAGAACCTTACTGCTTAGATGATTTTACTAACATGTCGGCATTTAAATCTAAATAGTTGTAATATAATATAAATAAAAATATAATATTGACGGTATTTCACTTTGTTATCCTGATTGTAACAAATTTGAAAGAAAAAATAATATTATTATTATTAGATGACATTAAAATATTTATATTACATTCTTGGTTCTTATTTAACACTTTATACATTAGTTTTACTTGCTCTGATTCTAAGAGTATATCGAATTTTGGGGTATTCAATTCGCTATATAATCAGGTCAACCAATCATAATTAAAGACTATTTTTAATATTTTATTTTGGAGTATTTAGACCGAGTTAAAAGTAGTTTTTCTTTTTCCACATATTCCTCATACTGGCATTTAATACCTGAAATGTGAGGTAAAAAAGAATGCACTGTATATATTAAATTTAGTTTTATTGGTAAGATCCTCGACATCTGTATATTATGGGTATCATGGATAATATTTTATTTGTGAGGTGTTTTATGTGAGACCAGTTATGATCATTGTCAATTATTTAACCCAGATATTTTATATCGTGAACTTCTAACGCTAAGTTATTTATTTTTATATTTAAAGCACTGTCAGTATCATTTTTGGTTTTTTTATAATATAGCCAATTAAAGTACAGATTCAAACCATCAACAGCAGTATTATTCAATGCCTTCTGTTCCTCCCCAGTCCCCAGTATATACTAAGACTGTGTCATTAGCAAATGCAAAATACCTAACTGAGATTTGCGTATCTTAAATTAAGTGCATAAATTTAATACAGCAGAGTAACGTACCTACACAGTAAAAAGTATCCACCTGGTAAAAATAATTTCAGGAGTGGTAAAAAAAAGTAGTGTTAATGTTAACACCCGGATCAACATAATTTACCACATTTTTACACTCATATGGGACCAAAGATGTTGTATTTAATTTGCCTGTGAATTTAACTCTCTAAAAAGTTCATTTTGTTGAATGGGTGTTATCTATTTCACTTTGCACTCTATCAGGAAAATTAAATAAAAAGACAGTTAATAACACCATATTAGCGTGTAAATAAACACCGCTAGAAGGTTATTTTAACACATTAAGTGTAAAACTTATTCTTTAATCGTTTTTTTACATGGCCCGGGTAAAAATACCTTAACCCGTGTTACCGAAAAGACAGGCGGCAATAAGTGGTGTAAAATTCTAGGAATTGACAGATGACGCCGACGCTACATACAAATTCAACTTTCAAGTCAGTCTGATTTGCTCTTTGAACGTGATATAGAATAATGTTATATTTAAATTAAAATATAGAAACAAAGCAAAGTTCTGTAAAGTGCCAAATGAGAGTGCCTCTTATGAGGATCTTGTTAAATCGAGTAAGCATATTAACGAAATTTAATAGAAACCTTACTAATAAGTTCGCCATTTTTAAGAAACTAAGTAGATATTTACATTGCTACAGTTTTCCCTTTAGCTTTTAAATTATTCTGATATAAGTTTATTATATAAAAAATGTATTCCTTCTTTATATAAATACTTAGGTACCTACCTAAATATTTTACTTCATAGATCTCTAAATAAATACACGATTAATATAATACTCGTCATTTTCATTCTTTTATATTGTTCCAAAGCATACTTTTATTCAGTTGTTTAGTGTTCTAAATATACATATATTTATTATGTTATTTGTTTTGTTAAGCTTAACAATGAGGTGCATTAAACGTAGATATATAATATATGTTTAATTTACTAAATCATTGTAAACTATATAATAGGTGTGTCATTTTGTTCAACTAGTTATAATATTAAGTGTAAAAAAAATCACAGGGTTTTCCAGTTCTGTTGTAACCATCATTTTGTTTATAAATAAACGATAAATAATACTCAATATTTTCATTCATTTAACAAACGATCTGAAGATTTATATTTTATAGGGGCTACTACTTTCGGCTTTGATTAAGTTATTCAATCATGTATCGAACTAAGCAGAGGTTAATAATGTAAAACATCTTGAATGCATAATTTTTTTATATTTTAATTATAAACACCCGGTTAGTTTAATACGGGATTAAATGACTTAAACAAAGTGGAAAGTATTCTAGCCCTGGGTAGACTATTTTATTACACTCACTATAGTAAAGTCACACCCAAATAAAATAAAATGTACACTACAATAATATATGATATTTACACTAATTAATCACAAAATATTAATAAAAAATGGTTTACTTACACCTCTCATTATTTCTTTTACACCCTAGAAGGACAGGTTTACAATCTGTGAGTTTAATTTACACTCGATAGTGTAAAGGTAGCTACCCATAAATAAGAAGAATTAACACTCATCAAAAAGTAAAAAAGCAATTCAAAAATATCTTTTTTGCCAGATATACTGATTGGTTAATATACTCTATTAAGTGTGCTCTTTAAACAACATATCTATACTGATACGATACTAAAAATTCCCTCGAAACTTCATCATCCCATCATTTGATTGTCCCATCAGAGACCAAGCATAAGGGTTACTTGGGATTAAAAGGTTGACCTCAGATAACGACCAAATTTCTAAACCGTTTAAAATAATTCAGTAAAACATTTTTATGCGGGACATTTTGAACTCCCTGAACCTCAAAAGTTGGTTATCGCACCCACCAGAAACATAAAAATCTAAAAATTATTAAATATTCAAATACGAGTTGATATCATTCTACATAAGCGCGTGTCAAGGCCGAGGTTTTTGCAACACATTATTTAACTGACATCTACGCATATTTCGTTCCTGCCGCTTCTCTATACTTATTGTTAGATTGTCCTCGCGCGGCCTGAGAAATTGTTATTGTGGTGGTAACATTTTTACAAGGGGATTTTGAATCCTACTTCCTCCATCTGGACACAAGGTATCATTATTACCAAGCAATTATTATTCTGACACGCGTTTTTACCGTAGTTACGTATACATAATATGAGAGAGTATTCCCAAGATTGTATATACGAGTATATAGGAGTTTTGATAAAGTCCAAGGACTTCTTACAATTAATTTTCTATCTGTCCAATCACCATTTTTGATAAGATAACCATTTTCCTATTAACTAGGACCTTGAAAGGAGATATGCGCCATATATATTTTTAATTTTATCAATGCAGAGATACTGCTTGTTATATAACGTATTTGATAAATAAAAATGTAAGTAAGTAAACAAAAGCCCAGCGGGTATCTTAACTGAACACGTGGGAAATATCAGATTGACATCGACAAAAAAACAATCATCATGAATATGATGATTGCTTTTTCTTGTGGCATTTGGGTTACGTAGAGAAAAAAAGTATTGCGCATTTGTTTTTTAATATTGATATGAGAAAGTTCAAAATTCAACAAAACAACAAGATTTTTTGCTTTCACAAATATAGCTTAAATAACATAATACGTCGTTTTTAAGGGTATTTTATTATTATCGAGGGTCAACAAAATATACTTTTTAGTTAGCATTCTCCTGCTGTTTGACAAATAGTTAAATACACTGATCAAAACGAAAAAGGAGCCACTTATAAAAATGTTCGTAGTTTTGAACAAATTCCTTTTATGATTTTAATATCATGTTTTGCTTTTTTATCGAATACAAGGAAAACAAAGATAAGAACTAATTTTTTTCTTTAATTTATAAAAACTATAATATGTCTCTACTGGGTGGACATACCTTTTTAAGTTTCTACTTAATGCAATATAACAATTTATATTAAATTAAGTTAGTGGCTCCTTTTTCGTTTTGATCAGTGTATTTTTGTTCAACACTAACTAAAAATATTTGCAGAGTAGCTTTCACTGTACAGGATTCGTACTCCGAATTTGTAAACAAATACCTACATTACATCTGCAAACAGTGCAGCAAACATACGATACCTATGATACATGACACTTCTTATAATATATAATATAAACACCGACAAAAGCTTAAATCGGTAACTTGACTTCTACGGAAAAAAGTGCAATATCCTTTATCATGCCGAATAAGCTGTATTACTTGGGAGCTTATCTAACAGAATAATAACAATAGGAATGGGCACACCATAACGAAATTTGAAAACCGTCGATTTTCCGTTTGGGATTTCTAATTTACAAATAACAGATCAATTAAAAAGTAAGGTTCTTTGCTGTATATTAATAATTAAGTTCTTATGTTAGATATAACCAATAGAACATCATATAAAATTTAACGTTAAATCAACATTGCTATAATTTCCTCAGCCCCATGAGAGAACATAAAAGTTTGTGCATGTAGCTTATAATCCGCATGTTCTAGTACTGTCACATCGTAATAATATCTTGCCTTTGAAGTAAATTCTCACGGAATTTCGTCCGTATAAGAAAGACTAATACAGGATTTTGAAAAGCCGACTTACTTGCATAAAAGGATAAAGTTCGCATGCAGGGTCAAATCCATTTTATAAAATAAGTCTGGCATTTCCGTGTAAAATTAATCAAATTATATTTTCTTTTTGCTAAAAGTTATTCTTCAAATTCTTTTGAATTTGTTTGGTGTTTACCGGGGTTGAAAGGATTTAAATCAAAATTTCTGATAAGTTATAATTAGGAGAAAATAAAAAATTTTAGTTCTAATTAATGGTTTATTATATCAAAAAAATAAAACCACTTTACCTAAACAATGTTTATTTTAGTTAATTGTAGTGCTTGTACAAAAAAACTAATTTTGCAGCTTTTATCGTTCCTAATCGATTTCTGAGTTTGGAATAGACTAAACCAAATGTTGAGAAAATTCTCTCGACTGATGCGGAAGAAGCAGCAGCACAAAGTAATTGTCTAATTAAGAACTCTTTTTGAATAATGGGTATATTTTGTTGCGACTTCCACCAATCTATGGGTTTTACATTCTGAAGAATATCATCATGAAACATAATATCAAGGTAAAAGGTTCTGATCTGGCAAGAAACTTGACTATGAGTGGTAGTAAACCACTATTTGGATCTAATTCTTTAACAGCTTTTAAAGCAACATTTTGTTCACTCTCTGTTAGTGTTTGCTGAGTTTTTGTTGAGTCAAGAAGATATGCCAACAAATAACATAGGGTTATACACTGTTCATAACGCCTCTTAAATTTTTGCAGTCGATTTAAAGTTATGTCCGTTTTATCAAAATGAGTTAGGGCAGACGCATCTTCATATAAACAGTGGAGGGTTTTCTTGTTCTGACAGGAATTTGCAGCTCTGAGTGCAACTAGAGTAGCAACTTATTTATAAAAAAAAAATAGATAAAAATAAAAATAAAAATAGAAAAAAAAATCAAAAAAATCTTGATTTTCTTCAAAAAAATCGCACATTTTGATGTTTTTCAAAAAAATCATGATCTTTTCAACCCTAGTGTTTACTTATTTTGTCAGGAAACAGGAACAATTCATTGATGAAACTCAAGTGGGATATTAACACCACAATATAAAAACTCTTTAGATAAAAAGAAAATATATAATTTGATTAATTTTTATATAAAACCATTTTTGTGGCAAAAATATTTTCAGCTCTCTACACTGAGTAAGGCTCCTTAACTATGAAAATC
This sequence comes from Polydrusus tereticollis, assembly GCA_963920685.1. Classification (NCBI taxonomy): domain Eukaryota; kingdom Metazoa; phylum Arthropoda; class Insecta; order Coleoptera; family Curculionidae; genus Polydrusus; species Polydrusus tereticollis. The sequence goes on from OY987330.1 coordinate 17,971,323, forward strand.
CACTAATTAGAATTTCTAACAAAATAATTTGCTAGTTAGTGGTTAGAAAAATATGTTCTATATCTTAAATCACTGAAATAATAATTATGCAGATACCAGGCCAGAAATTAACCACAAAAAACGGAAAATAATTAGTCTTTAAACGAACGCTAGAAATAAATTTGATATAGGGCATCATTTTGTATGGCTTAGCTAAAAAAAAACTGGCAAGGTAAGTAGGGGTAAAAAAATACAGCTCATTAGAACAGCCAAAGGGTGAACGCGTCCTGACTGATCACAAGAGGTCATTGACATCCAACAATAAAGTAACAAATCATCCCCTGGTATTTCCCATGTCTATTATGTTTTCTAGTTCCTATTCGGGGTTTCCTCGATCTAAATATATTGTGTTGCCGTCAGGCAATAGCGCCCTTTGCATGATTTGACATATTTTTTGTGGGAATAAATAATAGCAAAAGGCACTTGAGAGTGTTTTAGAACTGTTTAAAAGTCAACTTTATGCTCCTGATTTATTCAATAATTGAAACGTAGAAATGTATATCTCTATAACCTTTAAAAGTGGCGATTAGACATTAAAAATTATAATTTTCGGTCGGTTAGTTAATAAATTTAAATATTGGCTTATTATCCCATATATTATAAAATATGTAAATATCCTAATTAATTTGCGTTTTTAAATAAAACAACTTACGCAACTTCGGTTTTGATAACTTTACCACAATTCTGCGAAAATATTTTTTGTGTTTAGATAACAGGTTGATTACGATACTAGGTCAGTAAGAACTGGAATTATTTAAGGATATTTAGAAATTATCTAACAGGACGTTAATATAAAACATTATAATTATACAGGGTTGGGCAAAATTTGATTTTTATTAAAAAAATCAATAATCATTGATTTTTTTTATTTTTATTGATTTTATTAAAAATTTAACATTTTTCTCTCTTTTCAAATTAATACAAATTATTTTAATGTCGGTCTAACAATATAGTAGGTCTAAATAATTCTACCCAAAATATTGTCAGAACGCGCTTCTTGCAAGAAAATTCCTGTCGCGACTTGATTCTTTCCCGATCTATAAATTGCCGTGGCCCAATAAGTCTCGCGTATTTTGATGTTGATTGTTCAAGGGAGTGGAAGTAAATAGTTTTTTAATATGTTATATTGTTCATTGTTCTGAATTAAAAATAAATAGTTTCATTAAATCATGATTTTTTTTTAAATAAAGTGATTTAAATCATGATTTAAAAAAAAAATCAAGTGATTTAGATCATGATTTAAATCACTTGATTTAAATCAGCCCAACCCTGATATTAAAGCTTACTTACATGTAGTATTACTTGTGTACCCGTAGTTATTCTTTAGTCTATGCCCGTAGTTATAAAACAAACCGAAAAGGTTTTTTTCTCATACAGGGTGATGTCTAAATTGTGCAAAACTATTTATAAACGTAAGCCGGTCAACTTCGGGCTGGAAAAAAATGTATGTGAAGCACACATTGGGCACACATGTTATACGCGCCTCCACCTACAACTTGTGCGTCTGTCGTTGCCGTAGTGGTGTCAAATCGACATTTTTTCTATTTTTTCAAAAACTGTTTAAGGTGGAACATTCCCAACTATTAAGGGTATATGGAGCGATAAAATTCGAATATACAGGGTGTTTCAGTTAACCCATATAAAACGTCAATGTCGATTCGAGTCAATTTTCTCTGCGTGTTTGGATAGGGGGTCGCAAAAGTCGATTAAATCGATTTAAACTGTTTGATTTTGCAGAGAACCTTCGTCTTCGGAGGAATTTTTGAAATTGTAGATTTTCGAGCAAAACTAGACAGACAGTTTTTTAAAACAGTTTTTATATTTCGTTAGTTAAAAAAAAAATTGTAAGTATTAAAATTTTGAATAGGTCATCGGAAAGCCCTTCTCAAAAAACGTAAAATATATATTTTGAATTTTACAAATTTTTATACAGTGTGCAAAAAATTATACATTATTGTACCGGGTGTTCCAATTATGTTTGAGTTGAGCAAAATTCATATTAAAAATCGGAAAATATGAAGAACTGTTTTTTTTGCATAAGTATTAATATTGCAAAGGACTATTTATGGAAATGTATTGGTAGAGAAGGGTCAATTCTGTTGAAATACGAAAATCTTCATATACAGAATGTCCCAAAAAGGCGTTCATGTAGCCCAAGGTTTCCAGGTAAATTATCCGATAAAGATTTTTTGTTGTGTAGGGTCTACATACATTTCTTTAATCTTTTTGACTTAGTACTATGTTGTCACTTAATATTTTTAAACGTTTTTGCCAGTTTTTGGATTATTCCTATGCATATCATGCATAATTTAGGGTTGAGTTGGACTAAATCACTATTAAAAATGAAAAAATATGAATAGCTGATGTTTGGTTAACTTTTTAAAACATAAAATTACAGAGTGTTGTTAAATACTACTCGATGATTAACCTTTATTGGCTTTTCGGAAATAAAAATTTAAGATTTAATCATATTTTTTCACTATTTCGGGTTTGTTTAGGTAAAGTCACGATACACATAAGTTACACGGTATGATCTTTAGACAGACGAAAATACGAAATTTCTGCGCATGACGTCATGTGGGTGACATTTCTGTCAGGTTGTGCATTTGTTGATATGTAAAATATCTGTCGTTTCGAAGTATTTGTGGAATTTTATTGTTATTTGCTTAATGAAACGTATTTTATAATAATATATTGATATAAGCATTATTTACGTAAACGTGAAAGTGCTTTTAAGTTGCCTAAATTTGTGATTAACGGCTAAAATGCCGAATTGTGCTGTGGTACATTGTAATAACCATACCCCAAAGACTTAGGGGAGCACTATAAAGTTCTTTCGATTTCCAAAAGATCGCTAATTTATCAAAACAGTGGATTATTGCCTGTACATGCGAGGACAAAATTAATGCGAAGAATGGTAAGTTAATTTTGATTTTTTTAAAGATATTTTTATGTATTAAGTAACTATAGTTATTCAACGCGCTCTTATCTTTATTTTCTTATCGAGACTGTTATGTTTTAGCCCGCATATGTTCTGTACATTTTGAAGAGACTTGTTTTGAAGTACCATTAAAAGAACGACTTTTGGGGTACCTATGTACAAATAAATAGTCGACATTTAAAACCTGATGCAGTTCCCAGATTAAATTTATTTAAAAAACGTAGAAGACCAAGTAAAGAACGCAAGGTATGATTTGCACAAAAAAGGAGACGAGAGGAAGTTAAGAATATTTTGGCAGAAAGTGTTGTTATACACACAGCATCTCTTGAACCGGAGACCTCATCGGATTTAACATGGATCCGTCTGTCAGCACTAAAGCAACTTCTGTTGTTACAAAGACAAAGGCGTATGTGTAAGTTTGTATTGTTACTTTTACTTAACTTGAACATACATGAACTGCTTTAAGCTGGATTTATAAACTCGAAAAGTTGGTGAGGTTAAAGTTATGATCAAGTTTGTGAGGTTAGATATTCCGAACTCCGAGCATACAAATTGGTTATCTCGAACTACCCGGGAAGTTTTCGAACCTTACATGGGCTTTACATGAACAATATGAACGAGTGTATAAATGGAACTGAGTATTCCCTTTAGTTTAAATTCAACTCCTATTTCCAACACCGACTGAACCTCAACCTCGCCAACTTTTCGAGTTTATAAATCCAGCTTTAAATATAATTTATTAAGAAAAAAAAATTTCAACTTATTTATTTATTTTAAGGGAAATGGAAATAGAATTAAACGAGCTTAGAAACAAAGTTAAGCTTTTAGACGATCAAATCAATGAACTCCGAAGAGAGGCCAAAGAAGCAAAAGTTGGGTTTAGAATTGTCCCTAGAATCCAATAATGCAACAATATACAGCGTATTCCATTTTAAAAAATATAACTTTGATCTGTCACGCTTTGATGCAACACCCTGTATCTACGAAAATGCATTTTGCAAAAAGTTTACATTAAATCCTACAACTTTTGTATTTAACAATTTTTTCTTAATTGCGAAACAAAGAAGTTAAAGAACGAAAAGTGAACAGTATACTGTGAACACCCTGTACCTATTCTGAAATACCTATATTATTATTATTATTAAGAATAAACATTTATAAAAAATCAATAATATTTTTATTATTTTGTGAGAACTTTAAACACATATAAAGAAATTATAGGTATTCAACCAGTCACCAATTCCTACATAAAAAAATTCTTTTAACCAATATGTGTCTTAAAAATATAAAATATTTAATAAAAATATATAAGCTAGTTATTAAATCTCCATTATATAGTAACAACTTAATAGAAATATTAGCTAAATTAAGTAAAAATGTCCCAAAAGTAGCGACATATCTTAAATCTCCATTGCTTTTATATGGCAAGTGTTGAATTTTATCACCCAGCTGACGTCATTATTGTGGGAGAGAGATAGCTATACTATGCGCAAGAGCATACCGTGTTTATGTGTATCGTGGGTAAAGTGATATATTTCTGGTACCTCTAGGATTTATTGCTGATTATTTATTAAAACAACTCGATTGCATCTGTGGCTTATTCATATTTACTGGGAATGAAAAAATTGCTCAATAGTTGAAATACAATTTTTTTTTGCGTACGATGTAAAATTTAAAACATTACAGCTTACTACGTAATCTTGTTAATTTGTTAAGTATATAGTACACAAAAACCACACGCGCTAGACGATCTATTTTACGTTTGTAAACATAAAATCTTCGGACATTCTCTCGCGACTAAACGAGAGTTTATTTTCGTAAGTGTGGCTCTGTCAAAAGCCGAAACTTGTTTTTTAATCTACTTAATGCTTCTGGAGTTATAACAAGTCATTAGTGACTCGTTAAAGTTAAGAGCATTCACAAGGAAAAACTTTCGGGGACATCAAGACTGAACGGACGATTTTTAAATACCTTTAAATGTGAAATATGGTGTAATAAGTGAAAAGCTTCGGAACACAAACTAGCACAAATGCTTTTAGAAATAAGTAGTTTACAAATACATGCATGGGCCAATATTCTAGAATTGTACACGTTGAAGGTTAAAAATAAAAATACGGCATCCCATTTAAAAAAATATCAAAGTGACCCCTAGTACTTTTGTTTGATGTTCAATTGTTTTTTGCTGAAGAGATTCGAATTCGCGGGAGAAAATGACTTAAGATGGCTATTTCAGTTTTTTTATAAAAGTACAGGAAAAGTCAAAAAATCGCCTTGTCTAGTCTTGGTTGGATAACCCTGTACAGTGTGTATCAGCCAAATGGAATAAATTCGATAATAAATACATGGGGGCGTGTCCGAAAAAACGCTCGGACACGTCGATTGGTGTTTCTAGTTGCGCATTTTTTTCAATAACAACTTTTTATACAGGGTGTGTCATGTAACAGTGGACAATACTAACTTTCTTATTTTAAATGCAACACCCTGTATATTATAGTATATATCAGTAAAAACATTTTAACATCAATTTTCAACATCTCCTACATTAATGTTTTTTTTTTTTTGGTTTTTACATTATCAAGAAATAAACAGTAAAAGCACAAGAATAAAATAAGTTCTTATTTATTCTTGTGGTAAAAGTCTGTGCGTTTTAAGAAGTCCGATATCGGATTAAATCACCAAGGGATGTTATCGCTTTTAAACCAGTAAGTCGGTTAAGTTACAATATCTTCGCACCTTCGCTATACTTGATCACACCGAACATCCCACTGGTTTACTGTATTCTATTACTGGACGAAATCAGAGGTTTCAAAACAAAATTATCTTAGAATTACGCGTTGAGCATAAAAAATAATTAAATAGATAATTAAATTATTTTGCTATTATTATAGTTAAATCTATATAATAATCGCTATTTTCCAAGAACCAATTAAAATTTGCTCAAGTGCGGGATGGTTAAATATGTTAAAGATTTTGTCAGGTATATACTTTTCCGATAATGACATTATTTTGGGATTATTATAATTAAATCTTCATAATAATTACTATTTTCCAAGAAACAATTAAAATTTGCTGAAGTGCGGGATGGTATGTTCTACTTTATTTTAAATAAGTAGTTGTGCTTTTCACTTTTAGTTTGTTTCCCATTGTGTGTGAATTAAAATCAGTTATTAAGCAAAGTTATGGAAAATGTTCAGCAAGGTGGCACATCGCCTAGAAGGCATTTATCTCTAGGTGAACGCCGTTTGGTATTACAAGTGGAACGTTATTTTACTTTAGAAAAATATAACTCGGGCCCGTTAGTCTGTTTTGGCAGTGCAAAAACGAACGTCTGATGCTTGCGGCATTTCAGAGAAGACCTTATGAAGACTTCGAAAAAAGAGTGAAGAGGATTTGGACAGACCATATAAAAGGGTTCGACTCCATTCAAAAACCTTGGATTTATCCCAAGGGATAAAACTCTCTATTAGGAATATTGTTTATGATATGTATAAAGCCAAGGAATATGTTACCCTCAAAGCTATTCTTGAAAAGATAAAGCAGAAAAAACTTTGCGATATTGGAACTAACCGTTTGTCCATCATCTTAAAACATATGGGTTTCAAATATAAAAAAACGAACAACAGAAAACTGCTTTGCGAGCTGTCCAATGTTGTTTCGAAAAGATGGCAATTTTTAAGGGATTATTTAAACAACAAAAAATCGGAATTGTCAAGACAAGTTGTTTTTCTTGACGAAACATGGGTATTTGCAAACGGAACTTCAACAAAAACGTCTTGGCAGGATGACTCAAACCATTGTTATTCAAGTACCCGTGCAAGTAATGGAAAAAGGTATATTATATTACATGCTGGTAATGAAGAAGGTTTTGTTTTAAATGCCAGTTTGATATTTTCATCAACAAAAAAAACTGATGATTATCACGGCAATATGGATGCTGAAATTTTTGAGCATTGGTTCGAGGAAAAACTTTTGAAAAGTTTAGAAAAACCTTCCTTAATTGTTTTAGACAATGCCTCTTACCATACGAGACTCGAAGAGAAATTCCCTACAAGCAGCTGGAAAAAGGAAGAAATAAAAGAGTGGTTGTCAAAGAAAAACATAAACCATGAAAATTTATATTTAAAAAGTGAACTTTTAAGCAAGTGTAAAGAGCAGTCATTTAAAAAAAAGTATGTTGTTGACGAATTAGCCCTCAAATATGGACATCAAGTTTTGAGATTGCCGCCCTACCATTGTCATTACAACGCAATTGAATTGGTATGGGGTATTAGCAAGAACTATTATGACAAACATGCCTGTAAAAATATCGGTAAGCCTAGCGTTATAAAGTTATGGGAGAGGAGGCGCTTAGCCAAGCGGGCAAAGAAGAATGGCGGAAATGCATTGAACACACAGAAAAAATTATTTTTGAATCTTATGAGACAGAACAGGTTATAGACGAAGTAAGACCGTTAATTATTACGAATGATGATGATGATGACGATGATGTTGATTCTGATGAGTCTGAAAGCATGGGTGAAATTTCAAATGCAGAGGAAGACTACTTTTAGTAGTACCTATCTACAAGTAGGTACGTTCTGTCGCAAGACTACAAAATCGGTTCTTTTTAGAACCAAAAAAAAAAGAATTCGTAAAACTAATTTGTCTGAATACTACAAAAGCTAAAAAATTATTATTTTTCTTTGCCTAAACTAATTTTTTATTCACTTTAAATTATTTTATTTAGAAAATGTAATTCATCAACATCCAAAATTACCTTCAATATAATTTATTGTTTGAGAGCCACCGACATAATGCTCAAGAGGTTTTATGGCTTAGCGGACTTCTTAAAACGCACAGACTTGAGTTAGTTTTTTAGTGTGTTATTATTTTTGTAATAAATCTAAAAACACTTAATATCTCCGAAACAGTTGAAGATAGGTAGGTATAGGATATTGTACATGAAATATGTCTAAAAATTTTTGAAGAATCCAAAAATTGAATAATGTACAGGGTGTTGCATTTAAAATAAGAAAGTTAGTATTGGCCAATGTTACATGACACACCCTGTGTAAAAAGTTCATCCAAATCCGAGAATAATTCATTTTGGGTGTTTTCTATAGCATTAAACGATCAAAACAAATTAAAATTAATGTAAAATTTGTTCTTTAGCCATTCTCATAGTAACAAATAACGAAATAGAAAAAAGCATCGGGTCCTGTCTCGAGGATTCATTGAACCGACTCCGAAAACTAAACAAAGAAAACGAATTGCCAGCGGTCCTTGCCAAAACTTTTCGGGTTTTCCTTAATTACTTTTATTTTTGGAATGTCGCAATGGCATCACACACTTAAATCAGTTGTTACGACATCGACTTCGGAGACTAGAGAACGGGTCTTTGAAACAAACGCGAAACAATGTCGTAAACTTCGACAAACGGGCTTTAAAATATAATATCTGTCGTAGCAAGGAGTATTTTTATAAAACATTATGAGATTGGAGTTTAGAAAATAAAAGGCTTGACATCAAAGTTCCTTAATGCGCCAGAACAACAATAAAGTGAACTTTTAAGTTGGTTATAGTAAAATGATTGCTTAAAAATAAACCTAATACTAACTAAGTATTTGCTGATGGCTACAAAAAAACCCTATAATAAAATTCAACATACTGCTCGCAACATTTCCTTTTGTATTCATAATAACAAGATGTGAAGCAAGATGAAAACAACTGAGCAGGTGACAAGCGGAATGTTTGTCTTACGAAATTGGAAATTAATCGGAAGCACCGGTTAATATAAATAATTATAAATAATCAATATGAAAAGTTAGCAGGTGTTTTTAAAGCACACAAGTATCGCAGGTTATCAGATCCTATATTATGAGGTGTTCTCCGAAAGAAAAATGTTATACCTATACTACGGTCTCAAAATAATTGACAAAACTGTTCATATAACCAATAACGGTGTGCGGCGAAAATAATTAACATTGATTCGCCCACTTTTAAGTTAAATAAAAGCAATCCAAACCGCTTGTGAAGATTGTGTATAAATAGGTCATTACATGCTGCCAAGTTTAAATAGATTTCACTGAAATTTCCATAAAATTTACCGAAATCGGCATGCCATTAAAGGCCTTTCCACCCTACGGTACCTGTTTTACTTAATTTGGCAACGCAGCGCAGGTAGGAAAAACCCATGTCTAAAGGCGCTCGCGCGCTTTCTTATCACCTCTAACCAACGTTCAGTGTCGTAGACAAATTTCAATCAAGAGAGGGTATTAGCAATTCAGCTTTATTATTTTGGTGGTTATTCAAAACAGCAAATATTATAATTCAGGCGAGTTCTTTAAGTGATAGTAACCAACACGTTACAAAACGACGTCATTTAAAACCTGGGGACCGTACAATGGTAAAAAATGTGTATGAGGGAATTCTAAGTACACACAGTGGAATATCATTCACTGCTGCAGCAGAACTTTGTGTCACATTGACTAAGACATCTTGCCGTACTGTTTATAGAACCATCAAGGACAATAGGAATACTAAAGTGTCCGATCAGAAGGAAACAAGAGGACGGAAAAAGATTTTTATTGATCAGCAAACAAAGTTAGCCATTCATGACTGTCCACTGGAATGAAAGCTCCTTCAGGAAAAGGTCGTTGGTTAATTATAACCCACATCGGGAGTGATTCCGGTTTTCTTGAAGGTGAGTTAAACGTGTTTGAATCTCGTAAAATCGGTGATTATCATAAGGATATGAACTCGCGAGTGTTTGAAGATTGGTTTAAATTCGTCTGAGGTTTAAATCCATCTTACCGCGTATTGAACGTGGGTCGGTAATCGTGAAGGATAATGCACCATACCACAGCCGTCGGATGGAAGCTTTGCCAACTTCTGCGTGGCGAAAAGAAAAGATTGTTGCTAAAAATGCAGTTGCTCGATCTTGCAAGACTTCACAAAAAAAAATATACGAAATATGTAGTGGATGAAATGGCTCGTGAACGAGGTGTTACAATATTACGTTTACCGCCTTACAATTGTGAACTAAATCCAATCGAGCTTATATGGACACAGATAAAAGGCGAAGTGGGCGTGAAAATAAAACTGTTAAATTAAAAGAACTGTTAAAAACGGCAATAGCGAATGTAGGTACAAGCAAGCAGGGCGTAGAAAAAAAAATATGGGACTTAGATGTAGGCGTTGAAGTCATGATAGAACCTATTATTATAAATCCTGCAGATGACAGCAGTAGCGACAGTAATGAAATGTTTTCATCGTCAGATAGTGAATAATCGCTGTAATGGTAATAATGAATTCAAAATTTTAAACGTATTGTCCAATTATTATCAATTAGTGTTCATTAGGTAACAATAGTTAGGAAATTTATAAACATTTAGGTTTAGGTTTTGCCCTTAATCCACTATTATATGTTTCTATTATTATGTAGTATAATAAAAACATTATGAAAATAAAATATAGGTACCCTTGCTTTATTATTCTTTTTGTTTTTCTAATTACTTCATTAGATCACCAAATGTAAAAGCTTAATTTATTTTTCAGTTTAATTTATAATATTATATTTATTATAGTAAATGTAAATATATTATAATAATAAACAAAAAAATAATATATTTTTTGAATTATTATTGTTTAAAATGACACGCCTCTGGAATTGGCGTTCCCCTTACGTCTTGCACACACCGGTAAAAATGAGTCACTGCCAATTATTTTGGTACCGGAGTATAGTCTGTTCTTAAATTTTTAACGATGGTTTTTTAGGGAGAACTTCGACATTTGACAATTCCATATCATAGCCAGGAAGACTTACTATTTAGAACACAGCTGCTAATTGATTTTGCAGAAATCCACCTCGGGTTTTTTCTCCGAACCTTTTAAAAATCAACCAGACATCCAAATTAATCATAGTGACTCACAGACGAATGATCTAATCCACAGTTTATTCACTTCATCAAATGAACCGTATAAAAACATGTACGCTCTCACATTGCTCATACATCACACTGGCACCACTATCGAAAAAAGGTGTCGGAACTTGTTCAATTACTACCAAAAACGAACTTATTTCTTCGCCGCTACATCGCACGGCTGTCAGGTAGCTCAGCACGTTCATAAGACCTGTCAGAAGTTTAATTTGAAACCATTTAGTACGTTAGATAAAAGCGTTCATATTTTTTCAAAAGAAAAAAATGATATATCAGAGCTTTGATTTCGTCGGAGCTTCTTCCCACATTCATTAGCAAATTATTGGGAACCCATATCTCGAACAACGACGTCTTGAGCAAAAGATCGTTCATCTCGAAATAAACCCTTTAATATCAAGTTCAACTCAGGCGAAAAACATGTGCATGCAAAAAAGCTTATATTCTTTAAAATTCACTAAAACTCGTAACATTTACAGTCTGTTGAGCTTAGCTCAAATGCGTCATACCAAAGTTTTGTATGCATATAAAAGAGGTCAGCACCCTCTAAGAATATTTTCTTAACTCATGAAGCAAATTCTCGGTAGGCAGATAATAAGTTGACCCCTCTTCAAACGAATAATCAGGAACCTTGTTACAACCACCCTCCAAAGTATTGAAAAAATTAAATTATTATTAATCAAATTCACTAGTGATAAACAATTAATAATTTATTTATCCCCCCAGTACAGAATTACAAAACTCTCGCTCATTAACAACGATAAACAACAATTAATACGCATAAACGATTGTTATTTATAAGAGCATTTGTTGTTATATAACTGTTTCATCAGCCACCTACAAGTTCATTCAGTTATTGTGTTGATACGGCTCACACGTTATATATGTTTATAAAAAATAACATCGATCATAAAATTATCGTTTTCATAATAAATACTTCGCGCACGAGCTTCTTGTTTGGTTATATCCTAATTCAGTACGTGTTTTAATCGTGGTCAATGACTGTCTAATGGTTCCCACCTCACAGACGTCAACGATGACTTTATATGATAAACATAATGCCAAAAAATGTATGTGTTAGTGTAGGCGTTACATTAGCTTAGTATAGAACCACTGGATTGAGACCGAGAATTTCCAAAGTACTCTAGTTTTTTTATTACCTATCCGAAAATAAAAATTGGGCAATGTATAGGTGGTATACGATGTTAGTATTTTAAATAATCTATACAACTCTGAATCGCACCTACACAGTAAAAAATATCCACCTGGTAAAAGTCATTTCAGGAGTGGTAAAAAAAAAGTAGTGTTAATGTTAACACCCGGATCAACATAATTTACCACATTTTTACATTCATATGGGACCAAATTTGTTGTATTAAATTTGCCTATGAATGTAACTCTCTGAAAAGTTAATTTTGCTGAATGGGTGTTATTTATTTCATTTTCTATCAGGAAAATTAAATACAATGACAATTAATAACACCATATTAGCGTGTAAATAAACCCCGCTATAGAAGGTTATTTTAACACATTGAGTGTAAAACCTATTTTTTAATCGTTTTTTTACACGGCCCCGGGTAAAAATACCTAAACCCGTGTTACCGAAAAGACAGGCGGCAACAAGTGGTGTGAAATTCTAGGAATTGACAAATGACGCCGACGCTACATGCAAATTCAACTTTCAGTCAGTCTGATTGTGCTCTTTGAACGTGATATAAAATATTGTTATATTTAAATTAAAATATAGAAACAAAGCAAAGTTCTGTAAAGTGCCAAGTGAGAGTGCCTCTTATGAGGATCTTGTTAAATTGGGTAAGCATATTAACGAAATTTAATAGAAACCTTCCTAATAAGTACGCGATTTTTAAGAAACTAAGTAGGTATTTACATTACTACAGTTTTCCCTTTAGCTTTTATATTATTCTGGTATAAGCTTATAATATAAATGTATTCCTTTCTTATATAAATACTTAGGTACCTACCCACCTACATATTTTACTTCATAGATCTCTAAATAAATATACGACTAATATAATACTCGTTATTTTCATTCTTTTTTATTGTTCCAAAGCATACTTTTATTTAGTTGTTTAGTGTTCTAAGTAGATATACATATATTTATTATGTTATTTGTTGTGTTAAGCTTAACAATGAGGTACATTAAACGTAGATTCGTAGATATATATGTTTAATTTACTAAATTGTAAACTATATAATAGGTGTGTCATTTTGTTCAACTAGTTATAATAATAAGTGTAAAAAAAATCACAGGGTTTTCCAGTTCTGTTGTAACCATCATTTTGTTTATAAATAAACGATAAATAATACTCAATATTTTCATTTATTTAACAAACCTCTTCCAAGCGATCTGAAGATTTATATATATTAGGGGCTACTACTTTCGGCTTTGATTAAGTCATTCAATCATGTATCAAACCAAGCAGAGGTTAATAATGTAAAACATACGGGATTAAATGACTTAAACAAAGTGGAAAGTATTCTAACCCTGGGTAGATTATTTTACACACTAGCTTCGGGAAACTTTTACTTATTATTATTGAGACGCCCTGTAAAAAAATTCAGGTCAGACGGAGGACAATACAGGCACACAACAAGCTTCGACCTGTCTGCCGGTGATCGGCTTTGCAGCTGCCGTTTTGTTGACGTCCCGTCACATCCTCTCTTTCCGTTTTTATTCAGATTCTTCGAGCATTTGCGTTCTTCCTCTTCGCTTGCCGGCGAAGATGGCGTGTCTTTTTAAATAAAGCTCTCTTTCTCGTAATGGTTTTACGTTTTACCTTTCTTTTTTAAAACACACTCGTACATAAGTAAAAATAGATATTACAGAGATGATGTGGAAAAAGTTTGTGTCTTTACTAACGCTGCAGTGGCCCAGATGCATTTTAACTATGGCCTAGCAAATGGAAACTCTGAAGAAGCTCGGCGAATTTATCAGGAACGTTATCCAAACAGAGTACTGCCATGTGCCAAAACATTTAGACAGCTTTATGCAAGATTGAGTAAGACTGAAACGTTAGGTAGGTATATTATTTGAGGGGTAATAGTCGATCTATATTATAACTAGCGGCGTGACAAATTATTTATCTTATTTTGAGTCAACCAATTTGCTTTTAAAGTCAAGTATCACTATTTCGACGCCCTGTATAAATAAAACGATAATCGAATTTCTTTGAACTGCTTAAAAGACAACGAAAAGCAATCTAGCAATAACTTCCTGTTATTTTAGATACGAGAAAGTACATTTGCGGATTACACAATACAGCCAAACCGCAAACGGCACAAAATACTTATTATTTGATGGGAACAAGACGAAATTCACGAATGTCTGTCGCGATCGAAAAAGTCGTGAACCCCATCTCAGACCATATAAAAAGCACAATACGCCAGGATTGTATGACCCAGACCGTATTGTTTTGGTGGGTTGCCCGGCATATTTTTCAGACGAAGGGGTCAACGTGAAAAGAACGGCGAGCAGTTTTGTTTCCTGCAGGTGACCCAGGAAATTAATCATTACGGCGAGTGATAAATAGGGACGGAAACGATATAACGATATGTTTATGTCGATACTTACAATTCATCCAAGATTGATAACCCTTCACTCAGTTCATCTTTTACTATTAAACAAAATGATATAAACTAATCTTTTTTTTTTTGAACCAAGACATTTTCAATGTCAAAGAAAAGAAGAACAGACCATTCATGAATATTATAATAATTTTTTTAGTACTTAAGAAATGTTGCTTATACAAAAATAATTGAAATCTGGAGACAGAACATCGAGGCCCACTCGCAATTTAAAGAGCGAACTATTTTTTGCGAGTCGGACAATTAATATAGCAGCATATAAATACAAATTTATATGCTGTAGACAAGAACAGCAAATAGTTCTGTCAATCGAGTTATCCCTTATCAGCTTTAAAATCACTTCATATTTAAGGTGTGCGATTTTGTGGATCGAACAGTGGCGTGACTGGTTGAAACGATTTGCTGTCATTTACATAATATTTGATTTTGTGGTATAACTGTGTGTTTTTGGATAAGTAAGTTTTTACTTGGTAACTATATTTTATTATATCAGTACGGCTTTTGGCGGCCATTTGAAACAGAAGGTCAAGGTGAATTATGGCAGGAATATAATAAGTCGGTGCCAGAGTCCAAGTCCGGAATTAAGAAACAAAGATTTACATGTTCAATGCAGGCGAACGCATTATTTTAAATATGTTTAAAAAAAAGAAAATCCGGGAAAAACTGCAAATGCGCTTTGTACAAGAATTAATGAATTAAAACGACTTAAGTTTTATAAAAATTCATAACGTTATTAAATTGGGGACTGTAACCGGCCATTTCATAAAGCGCAAACAAATAAATCAAAAATTCAAAACGGCTGACAATACTGTAAGGGATTTTATTCTGCGAACTATTTACCACTTTTACAAGGACGTGCCAACTTTAGAACTGGTTCGTCATAAATTGCGAGGTTATCCTAATTATAATTACCAATCCTTAAAAACGATAAAAGAATAATTTATTTAGACGTTTTTTAGCATTTTCTTTTACAGAAAGACCATTTTAAAAATATTCTCTGCAGGCGAAGTCACGGGTACTATAAACTATAATGAACAAGCTGTAATATTATATACCATTTAATCATATTAACAATTTACAACAATCCGCATCTTAATTATTTGGTAGAAGCGATGCCTCTGGTCAGGAGTTTATTGCTTTTTTAGGTCATCAAATTAAGCTTGGAACAACTATACCAGACGACACGAACAGCCATACCATAAAACTAGCTCGACAACACCAAAATACTGGGTAGGTACTCCCGAGTTTCAGGCAATTGCGACAGTTCACCGCATCCCCCTAGTCATAAACTAATTTTTAAAATTATTATTATCCGAACTTCCCAAGAACGCAAACTGTTCGCCAAATTATTACCGCCAACCAACAGCGCAAACCCGTTTTAGAAACTGCTCTTCTCTGTAGATGAGAGATTGCTATAATTTAAAACATAATTTGGGCTGTAAACGTCTTTATAAATTTCGCCGAAATGGCGCTATTTATCCTTCATTACCTCGTGCATTTTAGTCTAAACAATGTGATTTGTCGTTGCCGACATTTCATTTCGAAGTGTATCGTCGTCCTGCTATGCTGCTTATAACGAACGAACGCACTGCGCGCTGTAACGCTATAACTTTATGACCTCAAATAAAAACGTAAAACGGACAGAATGTTTCATTCATAAACAGTCTTTGATGTCGATCTCGCGTAAATGGTGCATGTGTGGTATTTTTATAGAAGTAACTGATTTCGCAAACCGGAAAAACAAACGGAAGACGAAAGATTCGTTTTATTGACAATAATATTACAGAACAAGCCCCATGCAAGCAATATGCATTACTATAATAATTTAAAGTACATTTGAAATATTAGAAAAAGGTCTAATTGTTTGAAATGATCGATTACATCAACCAAATATAAAATATTTATACAGGATGTACGGTAAGTATATGGCATACTCTCGGGATTGTAAGCATTTCCCTATTACACTACCTTCATGTTTGTATTCCTTCGTTAAACCAATGCATTGCAGTTTTCTAAACCAGACTTGTCCCAAGTGAAATCGGCATCCAATTATTTTTAATTCACTCACTGCGCTATGTATAGCTTGTTCAAAGTATGCTGTCACTAGTTTAGGCTTAAGTTGCAAATGAATTTTATTGCACCTTTCGCTGAGAAGAGCAAACTGAGATTTATACATTCATTCCTTTTTGTCTGGAAGCAAGCAAAACGCTATAGAAATGTAATGATTATTTTGCTTTATATGAATTGTGAATAATTGCAGAACGTATCTGACACAGCAGGGAAAACGTGCCATCCAAATATATTTTATCTGCGTTGCATAATGCACTCATGTTAGTTTCTGTAAAAAACACAACAATTTTCTTCTATAAATTGTTCACGAATAAAAACTGCTCACCTTCCATATTTCTTATGTCGGTTTCATCCAAAACGGCTATTGGTAATCGTGGTTGGCTTTTGCGCTTATGGTAGTAATAGTATATTGTACAAGTGAGAAATATGTGATTTTCTCACGTGTCGTACACTGTACTTTTTCTACGGATGCGTTGTTTTTATGTGTTTAAATTAAAACGAGGTTCAGAATTAAAATACATAATACATATTACATTAACTCATTTTTATATTTTACTTAAAATTGTAATTAACAGTTATATTTGAACAATTTTAGAAAGTAATTCCTGATAGGTCGTCTCGCTTTAACACATTTTCGGTAATTGAAATATTAGCCGAGGTCGAAGTTGAAGTTGATGGGGAAACGTACTGAGCTTCCACAGCATTGTTGTATTCAGGTTCTAGTGGCGCTGGAGGCTGAATCGATTCTACTATACTTTTTGATATTTTCATTTTGTTAGCCATAGAGTTATCGATATAGGATTCAGCAACATTGCTGGATTTCCAACCCCCATGGCCTTTTAGAGTTAAAAGATCTGCACCTGCATTAACTAAAATAGTCGCAGATGACCTTCGGAAACAGTGGCCTGTATATAATTCCGGATTCGGTAATTGCAAAAATTTCGCTATATCTTTCGCCTTGGCTGTGAAATTTCTAAGAACTTTGTTTTTAGTATCGGGTAATTTTTATTAAAAGGGCCGAATTGAAATCTTCCATGTCATGAATTTTTAATTTTCGAAGTTCGTCACAACGGCATGCCCCTGTAAGGCCAATAGCTAAAGCAGCTTGAAATTAAAACCAAAAATACAATCATCCATAAGATATTTTTTTTTAAACATACCTTTACCAGCAAATACTTTTCATCAGGTGCATCTTTTAGAAAGAAAGAAAAGATTCTGATTCCCATAAAAAAATAACAAAATGTCCGTTATTTCACCTTCACTTAAATGGTCGCGTTGACTCTTAAAGCTTTGTGTGTAACAAAAATGACGGGCAATTTATATGATAATTATAAATCGCAATTCGCTCTATTACAATCATTATTTTATGGAAACCTTAGGCTAACGACATAATAATAATCACGATCCCAGAAAGATCTTCGGACATTTAAAATTCACCCACCACAAACAATGACGGCTAATGGGCCTTCCGCGAGTAGGACGAGGTCTCTGCGTGTTGCAACAACTCCGGCTGCCTTGTGGGAGATACCACTAACCTAATTTAACCGACTAGTTCTTGCAAACCGCCGCATTTCCGACGTAACAAAGGCTTCATTGTATCTTGGCTTAAGAGTGGGCGGGTAAGCCGCAGTTTTCGTATTGCTGGCGGTTATTTCAATACAGCATCAACATATTTAATGAATGATTTCTGGAAGAGGGAAGGACTAAGTCACGGTATTACCAAGGGTTGCGTTTTGCTTTTGCAAATTATTAAATTTCTCTAAAGCCAGCCTCTCAGGATCCAGCAGAACGCAGTTAACATTAGTAACGCTATCCCATCTGTTGATGTTCAACAAATAAAATTAATTGAATCCTTTAATCGTCGCAGATATAGAAGGAGCATTGTTATAGATAATAAAATGGTATCTGGCGATTTCTATTGACCAAAGTTAATTAGAGAATCGCAATATAATACCTTCAAACATATTATAGGGTTTAACCATGGCAAATAATAAGTTGTAACATTTCAATTTGCAGTATCGCCTTATTAATTTCTCTGTGCCTGCTGTTCGTTTCTCTTTTCTGTCATATTTGACCTTTTTAATCATTAAGACCGTGTGAATATTTTATAAATCATATCCGCTTAAAAGGATTTGCCCTCGTCTGAAAGTTTCGTATACCTGGCGGCAGAAAAGTAAAAGTATTAAATCTTTATTATCTGTCGATTTCAGTTAAATTTTCGTGACGAATTACTAGATTACAGAGTCTTCCTCCTATGCAGACTTTGTTTAACAAAAACTAGAATATGTACCTTATATTAAAAGTTCAAGGCAAGCTTTTTTGGAAGGATTGTCCACAGGATTAAGACCGCGATCTGGGAAGTCCTGAAGGCTTTGTTAAAGGTGGTTTACTGATGTTCCAATCTAAAAATACAGGAGACTATCACGAAGATATGAATGCCGATGTCTTTGAAGAATGGTTCGAGCAAATGTTGGATCTTATAACAAAAGATGCAATAATTGTATTGGATAATGCAAGTTATCACTCTAGGCTGACGGAAAAATTACCGAGAAGTGCGTGGCGTAAAAGTGAAATAACAGAATGACTAAGTTTAAAACAAATAGAATTTCCATTTAGATTCCTTAAAAAAAACTATTGGTACTAGCCAATTTACATACAAATCCATTCAAAAAATATGTAGTTGATGACATGACAAAGTTACGAGGAATATCTGTGCTCAGACTCCCTCCTTACCACTGCGAATTAAACCAGATCGAACTTATATGGGCTCAAATAAAGACAGATGTCGCCAGAAAAAAACACGACTTATAAAATGGTGGATTTAAAAAGATTCTTTAATGAAGCTCTGGGTAAAATCAGTGCGGAAAAGTGGAAAAAGTGCATCGATCATGTGATAGAAGAATAAGCCAAAATGTGGCAGGTAGATATAATAATCGAGGAAATGGTTGAACCGCCATAACGACAAAGTATTATTAGATTTTTGAAAATGCTTTGTTTGTAAGATTCTATATTATATCTTGTTTTTGTAATTATATTATGTGAAATAGTAAAATGCATTGTTATTTATTAGTTAATAAGATTTTTTTAATGTTTTCATAATATGTTATAAATACCTACGAATATAACATAATACAATTTTAGGAGAATAGGCATGTTTAAGATTCTTAACTCAAAAACTTCCCCAATATACGCTCCTGGTTAAGGGCTTTCCCAATAACAATGGTAAATCCTCAAATATAACAATAGCTTGCGATAAATTCAGGGTGGACGTACCTAAAGAATGCTCATTATTTGGATCCTTTAATGTAAACACAATAGACTTTAAGGGGATGGGATTTAAATTGTTCTTGGTACCCCGTATGCGTTTTTCATATTTAATGAGCAGTTATTTCTTCGCGCCATTTAAAGATAGACTATACGAGGTCATTTTATTACTGATTACAAAACGTAACGTGCTTGAAGGTATATTAGGTATAATATGGATGGCCCACGGGTTTAGATTTTTTTTTCGAGGTACAGAACCCTAAAACTTTTTTTTTGTCTGACAAAGACCGCAATCATGATAACACGTTTTCGTACACCATAAAATATAAATAAATTAATAGTGTTGATACTATCAGCAGAAAAATCAACACGTCGCGTCGCGACGCCCAAAACCCTGTTCCCGCCAAATAGCTCATTACACATTTAGATTGCCCGATTCATTTATTTCATAAGACTTGCCAATCATTTAACTGCCAGTTAAATAGACAACGAGAAAATGGCATCACCGCCAGAAGGCGGCCCAAATAAAACATGTAAAGCAAGACGCAACCGTATGACCTCTGAATGAACAAATAATCAATGAACTGCAGACTTCTGATGCACCGAACACATTATTAACTTTCATGTCTGCATTTTGCTTTTAGCAGACGCATTGACCTTTTCTTCAAATGAAACGTGTCTACATTAATTCACGGAGTTCCTGATGTGCATTTTCATATGTGCACGGATTAACGCAACTCAAAATGAATTCTACTTTAGCATTCTTATAGGTTTTTTGACATTTGCATACATGATTAGTGGTGATGGTAATATGATTAGATTCCGATGAATCTTGGACTAAACACTCTACAGTTCGAAGCAGGGGAACAAGAGACAAGAGAGCTTATAAGCCTGACAAAAGTAATTTAAAGTTCATAAACCTTGCGGCCACAATTTGCTTGTGAATAAAACATCTTGAAACATAAGATTTTTTCTTTCTGCTTTTTTTGGCAGGACGGTAGACAGTTAAATACGTGGCAAAACCTAGGACAACATTACATTATCGGAATTTAAATGCACAGACTAAGCTATTAAACAAATTAAGGTTGTCTGGGGTTGTGAAGGTTAAATTTCAGTCTATGCAGCAAATCTAAGAGCTAAGCTAGACGGTGCGACGACCGACGTTGCAGAAACAATCCTACCTAATTAAATTTTCGGGGCCCCGCAGTAACCTTGAGCAGTTCGATGCTTTGGTTCTATTAAAATTCATGGTCAAGAGCCTGTGATAAAAAGATGTATAATAATAATTGAAACAAGCGCTTTTTTGTATGGTACCCGAGTACCGGCCGTACACGTATACCAGGCCAATTAGCAATAATTATCCTTACGCGAATTTGGTAGTGCACGCACCTAGATCAACATTAAATACTTTTAACAGTCTTGATCTGGTTATAATATACTAACTCCATTTTAATTTTAATTATGGGTATACTGGGTGTCCCGAAATTAAGGTGTCATAAGTATAGAGCGTAATCTACGTTCAAAAATAATCATAATTTTCTCTAGAAAGATATACCGAGAAATGCCCCGTAAGGGCACTACAGCCCCTCAAATGGGGTATCCTGAAGATGGGGTTTTTCAATTATCGACAAAACTGGTCATGTTAGAAATATTCGGGGGTGTAGGGAGAATAAACTACTCATAACTCTTTTTGTGTATAGATTCCAAACGTTTTTTCAACCAAATTAAAAACCTTGATACTTAAAAGTATCAAAGATTTCAAATTTGCTTGAAAAAACGTTTATAATCCATAGAGAAAAGTCCATTTATCTCACATAATATAGACTAGGCCTAAATAAAATCCCGCACTTACACGGGATTGTCACTGTATTGTATTGGATTGTACCGCTGAGCACGAGCCGTCTCCTCCGAATTGGGCCGCGCTATCTACCTGCAGTTAAATGCACGCATCGAGCGTTGTTTTGACTTAGTCTACATGTGAAAATAGACTTTAGTTTGTTCGCTCTATGACCCCGAAAGTTGGACCACAGGGCCACTGAAAACATTTTAACAATTTTGACTGTTTAACTAGATTGAGCACATAATATTAGAATTACAAGTTGCCACCTTGAACAGTTTCGTCATTAATTTCAGGGTACCCCATTGGGACTATTGGGAGACTATAAAAACGTAGATTACAGCCCTGTTAGTATAAAACCTTAATTTCAGGACACCCTGTATAGAATTTCATTAATTTATTTCCCAACTAAAGTCCGGGTTTCTCCGTCATTTATTCACGATCATGATTCTTAACTTTGCAGTGACCAATGCAGATCAAAACAAAAAAAAGTAAGCCGGCGTTCTAGATTCCTTGGGATCATTACAAAACAATCGCTTAGGAGCTCTATTTTATCGTCGAACTGGCGGTGGGTGAGGAAACAGAACAAGCTTTTTATTGGGTCATATTGGTCATAATAAGTTTGTGTGAAATCTACATATACAGTGTGTGTATAAAGTCTGGAAACGGCTTAATAACATCACAATTTATTGTATTTACTAAACCAAACTTGGTACAGTTGTGGAAGAGGTTCTGACGCACCGAATGACGATATTGGCGTTGTTGCCAGCTTTTTAGTTTGTCTGGAATTCAAACGAATTTTATATTTTTAAATGTAACACCCTATATATTTTTTCATTTATAGTTTTTACTTTAAATTTGTTACACTTCTGGTATAACATACTTTGTTCCTAATATCAGTAGTTTTCGAAATAACGACGTGTTTTGAAAATATCAACAAATTGTGTTTCATTTATTATTTAGTTCAGTTTTGATGTAAAGTCATAAAAGCTGTCATTTTTTACATGCAAAAATGTCTTTACCTGAAAGTGAAAGAATTACAATTCTTATGATAAGAGGATATGGCGATTGGGTCAGGTCTTACGAAGAGGTTAAAAATCTATTTAATGACGCATTTCCAAACCGAAATCCAATTTTAAAAGCAAGTGTTCTAAAAACTGTCCGACGGTTCGAAGAAACTGGAAATTGTAGATATAGGCGACGATCAGGACGACCAGCAGTAGTAGATGAAGAGAAAAGTTTAGAAATTTTACATGTTGTTGAAACCCCTGTTTCTTCATTAGGAAAAATTTCTCAAGTAAGTGACGTCTGCTTCAAATCCGTCCATAATGTTTTAATAAAACATAAATATCACCATTTCAAAATACATGTAGTTCAAGAGTTATCAGAAGATGATTATGAGCGAAGAATTGAATTTTGTGATATTATGATGTCAAGGTTTGACCAAAATAACCAGTTTTTCAAATCAAATTTATAGTATTTTCGGACGAAGCAACATTTATGTTAAAATGTAAAGTCAATAGACAACTGTGGGTTTTGGGCAAATGAAAATCCCCACTGGATGAGAGAAGGTCATACACAACGCCCTGGAAAATTGAATGTGTGGGCTGGGCTTCTGGGTAACCACAAGATCGGTCCATTCTTTATTGATGGAAATTTGACATCACAACTTTACCTTGAGCTCTTGGAAACGCAAGTAGTGCCTACTACACGAAATGTAATGGGTCCAAATTATGCAAGCTCATTCTTCCAACAGGACGGAGCTCCTCCTCATTTTGGTCGAAACGTGCGCGAATTTTTGAACAACACTTTTCCGAATAGGTGGATCGGTAGAAGGGGTACAGGTGGCTACCTAGCACCTAGGTCCCCTGATTTGTCGCCTAACGACTACTTTTTATGGGGACACTTTTTTTTTTTTTTTTCTAGTGTTGCAATGGCCTCTTGCCTCTCGGCATCCAGCCAGGATTTTTTCTTGAAACTTGTATACAATCATTCACATTCACACAAACATCCATGCCCTTGCCCGGATTCGAACCAGGGACCTATCGGTTGCCCGGCAAGCTCTCTACCCACCGAGCTACCGAGGCCGGCATGGGGACACTTGAAGAACAGAGTTTAACCACAAAACCTCAAGATTTGGCCGATTTGCAGCGTCGAATTTTGGACGAATTTGAAATAACGCCAGAAATGATTTACAACACAATTGAAAAATTTTATTTTCAATTAGCACACTGTCAAGCTGTACAGGGAAAACAGTTTGAACATTTAATATAACAATATTTTTTTCTAAATTGTACTCGTTATTTCTTATCTCTTATTACGGATATTAGGAACAAGGTATGTTATACCAAAAGTGTGTAAAAACTATAAATGAAAAAGTATACAAGGTGTTACATTAAAAATATAAAATTTGTTCGAATTCCAGACAAACTAAAAAGCTGGCAACAACGCCAATATCGTCATTCGGTGCGTCAGATCCTTTTACACAACTGTACCAAATTTGGTTTAAATCGGCCAATAAATTGTGTTTATACACACACTGTATACCTATATAGGTTAGGCAAGTTTGTATATAAAAAATACATATTTTTTTCCACTTCTAACTCTAGAAACATGTTGACATTTCTGAATATGACCTGAATAATTCCTTTTGAAATATCTTCCAATTTATGATGAAAATTCCTGTTTTATTAAGGATTTGGTATTATTTTGCGAAATTACTTCATTTAAAACAGTTAGTCAAGGCTTAAAGTCAATAAAACTTAACTTCATTACACAGAAAGTTTTTCAATATTTACCTAGGTTTCTAGATGACCATATTATTATCGTTATTTCCCTGGTTAGCGAAATGGAGTAAGTAACGGCGATTTCTTAAGTTAGTAGAAGAACAAATATATTTAGAACATCATCTTTCAAATTGCTTATAACAACGGATACAAGATATCAATAATCAATAATTTAATAAGAAAACAATTTAATGGCATGCTTAGGAAGGTGTTGACTGACCCCTTGGATAACACCATAACATCTTTTCAACCACCTAGGTATATAAGACTAACTTTTTTGGCGGTGTTTCTGTGAGGGTGGGTAATGTATTGAAATCCTTAAACAACAATTTTAAAATAGCTTACAAATCGTAAACAATTAACGTAGCTTATTCTCGAGAGGAAAGGATTCAATTAACGTGCCTGACAAAAGTGGGGTATATTTGTTGTCCTGTAACTCATGCACAGCTAAATATGCTAAACAGACAGGACGTAGTTTTAATCTTAGAATAAAAGAACATTTAAACTTTCAGAAATCGCCTAATGACAAGAGATCAGCTTTTGGCCTACATTTAAGAGAGAATTTACATAATTTTAATATTAAGACAACTTTAAAATGCTACATATTGCGAACAAAGGCCATAAGCTGAATTTTTTAGAAAATATAGAAATAGCCAAATTAGAAATTAATAATCAGATTGAGTGTTTGAACGATCCTGTCAACGCCCACTACAGAGAACCAGCGAAAATTGTGAATGAGTTTAATGAGTGAATGTTTGTTTAAATAATCGTACCTATTTTTGTGCAAATGAACTTTTTAGACAGCTCTTGAAGTTTAAGAAACCGAAACGCGTAGAGCCAAAATTAAATATTTGTAAAGACTTTTGGATTTTTTTTTCCTCTTCAATATTTATCATGGTTTAGACGGTTTAATGATGTCTAAGATCTAGTCTGGTTTTAAATAGTTGAAACTTCTAATTAACCATCTACGATTGGACAGTAGGTGTACCTACAGAGAGTTTTTATGTGACATTTGTAAGGACGTCTCACAACCGAATAAGTATTTGCATTCACTTCAAAATATTAATTAATTTACTTACCCTTACGTTTCTTATTCGCTTAGTGGCGATAGCTTATGGGACTTACCTAAAACAAAAAAACAAATATTTTAAATTACAATAATTAATGGCAATGTGTGTTAAATAATTTTAAAAAATTGCAGTGGTTTTTTGACACAAGAAGCAGTTTGGTTACTTTAGTTTTAGTGAAGGTCCGCACGCCTTAATTTTTTTTTTTCAGTTCTCAATCCTAATGATTTAATAGAAAATTTAGTTCAAGGGAAACTGGCGTTACGGTGAACCGATTTGGCCTAAAAACTTGTACCTATTTCAATAATTGGGCGATAAAATTGCAACATGCCGAGATCACATCTAATATCTATAATTTTACCCAACTTAACAAATTCATACAATGAAGTTAAGTAAATAGACACGAAAATGATATTAGAGATGAGCGAATATCGACACACCAAACACTATCTGATTTTCTAATTAGAAAGTTGTCTTGATCGATGTATTTTTCAGCCCTACACTACAAGCATGCAAAAAAATTTCGCAATCCGATAAAACGGATCCAATTTATTTGGTGAGCAATCACAAGAAAAAAAAATGTATACCTACAGCCTATTGCTTATAAAATTTTAATTGGAATAAGAGACCCACTTTGGCACACCCACTTCTTTCTATAATATCATCTGTCAAGTTTGATTCTTTTCAATTTTTGATATGCAGATATAGATCAATCAATTACATAAACTGTATTAGAAACGTTTTATGAAACATTACCAAACCGCTATGAAATTTTCATATATGAGAAAGCTATGAGTTTTAATACGTACAGTCATTGGCAAGCTCAACCTTCAGGCATAAACAGAATGCAAAAATAGACAAACCGAAGTCTCAGTCTCAACAAAAAATAATTTTATTTGATTAGGTTACAGGTTTTGCCAATACAATGGCATTATGAGACCTTTAAAAATGTATATTAAAAACAGCAGTGTAGCATAATAGCGATAATAAATAATAAAGACCTCACTAAGACATGTGAGAGAGAACAGGACTATTTTTCGCTTATGTGATTATAAGTTTCTTTAATAAATGGAGTTTTATACCTTTATTGCATTCATGTAAGATATTAATGTTTTCAAAAAATGATGTTTAGACTCCAGTTAATGATTAGCAAAAGTTTTTGTTACATCTGTATTTAGGTACTTTTTGACTAACCCAGCTCGCAATATTTCTTCCTGACTGTCCTACATACACCACTGGACATTCTACAATGTAGAAAATAAACTCAGACTTAGAAAGTGGGTCCATTTTACCCTTAGATATCGCTTAAAAGCTATTGAGAAGGTTTAAAAAATTTTACTATTTGTAAAGAAATATTACCAAAGTAACTGATCTGTAATTTTTTAAATATTGTGCCCTAACATGTATGATATTGTATAGGTTATGTTATGTTTGTTTAAAAATTTATAATAAAGTACATGTAATTATCATTCTATCAAGCTATTCTTTTGATTAGGTTAAGTTCCTTAGTAAATGCGTTTCTGGATAAATATAATTTAAACAATCTATAGAAAAAAAGAGGTACCTATATGCTGCAAACTTGTGAGAAAACGAAGAGTACGAATTAAACCGAGAATTAAACTGAATTATCTTATCAGTCGATGAGAGCTTCTTGTATAGGTACTTCAAAAATGACTATTCTGATCTCTCATTAAAAGCAAGTCCAAGCAAGGTAAATGACCGTTATTTTCTCTTTCGATGGTAAATTCAATATTGTGATGTAAGTAACACTAGGAACTCATTAAGATCAGTATCATTGCCAGTCCAGACGATGCACATATCATCCACATCTCTTTCATATGCGAGCAAGAATGCAAATTTACTGTGCATTATTCTGCTTTTCAAATTGTTCATGAAAACACAAAAAAAGGTGACAAGCAAGATCACTCATGTTTGAACATCTTATTATTGAATTGAAAAATATTTTGTTCCACAACTATTGTTAGTAACAATATGATAGCGCAACAACAATACAAATAAACATAGAACAGGAAATAATAAAAATCGTCTTCCACATCCGAAGTTTGTCATATCAAATAAATTCGGAACAACGCAAGAGCACAAGCTGAATCCAATTAAAATTTATACCTAGATCAGGATTAGGTTAGTTCTTAATAAATTATGGCATTTTTATCACATTACATATGGTTATTTTCTAATGAACTATGATGATGGTAAATGACATTTTTTCACGAATACTCCCCATGCAATTAGGAAACACCCTGGATATGTTGGTAATATCGACGCCCCTCAATTTGGCACACAACTCGCCATAATATTATCTATTCTAAACCTGACACGATCCTCCCATAGATGGCGCCATCAGGAGTCGGTGGGTCCTGCCGAAATTTTTGCGGTGTCCTTCGTCGATGGCGCGGCCCGGCGTCCAATGACCTGGAATTCCGCGAAGGTCAGAAAGCCGCGAGCGACATAGACCGACTCGAGACTGAACAAAGATCAGACGAACACCACACTCGTTCAGCAACGTTGCTAGTTCTAGCAATTTTTCCATACATTTAGTTAAAACGTTACGGAACTAGTCGGCTTTATTGATGCTGAAGTAACTCCTGAAACCAGTTTTAACATCTGGATAATGTCAAATGATAATGACAGATGCTATTCCCGGCACAGTATTTTTTACGGTCTCGATATTATTAACGTCTCTTTGCTCATCACAAACTTCGGACGAGCCAGCTCTTTGTATTGTATGCAGTATATATGTCGCGGGGACCCTCGAACCATCCAGAATAGCATCAGACCCGTACTCGAGACTCCGTTGCCAATTCACTGGTGAAGGTTGTTACCTCAACAATACGAATATCAGACAGTGTCCGGGATCCGCTATCCACACCACTGATCGATCCTTTATTTAGCTCAAGGGTCCCTCCCGCAACATTACTCAACAACATGCCGTTCCTAGAGGTACAGCCTTTGATCACTGGACAGTGATAACGATCACCGACTAGGCCGTCTATTCTCGAATTTGGCGACTGATCATATTATTCATATCAAGTTTCTGTCAATTCTTTCTCTTGACAATTTTCAAACCGTATTCTTGGACGTGAAAATTACCGTTTACTTCCATCAAGAGTCAGAAGAAATATTGAAAGAGAACGGGATCATATCGTGAGAAGTGCGTTGACAAGCACAATATGTGTATAGTTAACACAGTCTTATGTTGTGAATATAGTCACTTCTCGTGATAGAGCATTTACTTCTCTTAAATTGGAGATAGACGTCCAGGTATCTTGAAGGCCTCTCCGCTACTACTACTACATAGACATAGATTTCCGTTGAGAATTTGCAGGTGTGTGTTGCATGCGCAACACGACGTAGTATGGTAATCTGGGGAAACTGAAAGTCTGCTGGGTCACAAGTTTGAACCGAGTACCTGTAGCATGGGAAGCGAGAATGCTGCCACGCGACCAGGCCGTCACCTAAACTAACCTTAAGCCAGTAACTAGACCGAGAATTATAGAAGAACTTTCATTGACATGAACACACTTTTTATAAGATCAGTATCAGTCTACAACTAAGAGCACGCATTTTTCCTGATTTACTTGGGTGTAAAGGGTCAGTCATTAAAAAAATAATAGATAGATGCCTTTGAAATGTACAGAAGGATGCTTCGCATATCATGGATAGAATAATGAACAACAAAGTCCTTGTTAATGACGATATAAGAAATACTGAACGTTTGGGACGTTATGATGAAAGGCGAAAAATATTAGCTACTTAGACTGTTGAAGGCATCGGCAGACATATTTCGAACAGCAGTTTTCAAGACAATCACAGCCATTTAGATAGCCAACCTTTAACAGAAGATAGCGCACTAAGAATTAAAGTTAAGAAAAATGCGTTTATAATTTTAGGTGTCAGTTTAGGCTAGTACAGAGTTGATAGAGACCTCCTACAAGTATAGTATTCTAATTAATCTTAAAAGCCACACTATTTTTACATGCTAATTTCTTATTAATAAAATTTCGAATCGGATTACGCCAAACCGGCAACATCGGCACTCGTAAAAGTCGTATGAATGAGAGAATGGTACCAGAGACCAAGAGGTATGTCAGAGCGGTTTGAAAATGGTTGCGTAAGTTGTTAAAACGAAAAAAAACTTAATGGAAGGCACTATAATACAGAATGTTAGTAGGTAGATAGATGGTGATCTGGCAACCAATTATGGCGGTTTAAAACACAAATTGAAAACACATAAAATCAAACTAAAGAGGCTTTAGTGTTATTAAAAATAATGACTAGATTTAAGAAGTAGCTAACTAGACTTATTTTATATTGCTTATACACAGTTGCGTCCGAAAGTCCAAACCCGCACTAGCAGGGTGTAGTGTCAACGTCACAAGAGCAAACTAATTACTGCTAGGCTATGCAATCATACTTTTACTAGTACTTTATTGTTCACGGACGAAGCCGGCTTCACCCGAGACGGGGTAATAAATTGTCATAATTTGCATATCTGGCATGAAGAAAATCCCCATGCAACATTGCAGACAAAGCACCAACAAACGCTCATGGTTAACATGTGGGCGGGGATTATTGGGAATCATCTCATTGGACCGTTCCTTATTAAAGGCATTCTTGCAACAAAACTTTTGTCTATGATGTGGTATATGCACGACGGTGAGACAGCAAAAAGCATATACTCACTGAATTTAAGCTATGTTGTGATTCTTACTACTGTTTGGACTGCGCACCGTTTAATTATTATGTTTGTCTATTTTTGTTTAGTTAAGTTACTGCTATTGAAGGTGGGAACTTTTGAAATTAAAATATTCATTTTATGTATAAACCGATAGGAATAGTACTAATAAGTTAGGTTGTATGTTTTTAAATTATACAAGAACCAATAACAGCATTTAAAAAAAAAAAGGTTTAAATAATATTGTTGTAATAAAATCAAAATTGCATGTTGCTCTTATACGGTAACCTAATTTTGATGTATAATAAAATATACATGTACCCAAACAAAATAAACACTTTCTCATCAGACATCACGCTATGTCCATTTAAAAATAATAAGACGTTATTGTTTAATTCGGATCACTCTTTAATAATCGTGGGACTTTTGTAGGCGTAGACGAACGAAACAGTGAATCACTCGAAAATGTCACCTGTTGGTGTAGCTGGGTGTGGATTCTGTCGACAACTATTATTTTAAAGAGTTCATTGAATTAAAAATAAATTAGATCGAAATTCTAATTATTGAACTTTCTTTCGTAGATAACATGCAACATTACCATACACTGTGGGACTAATATGGAAATCTAGATTTAACTGTGGGAAGCTGAAAATTCAAAAACAATTATTTATTAAGCAGATATTAGATACCTCTTGTATTTTAGATTCGACTTGTGAGCTCGCTAATATTTATATCGCCGAATAAATAAAGTGGTACATTTGCGTGTCTCGATTGACAAGCAACAGCAAAGGGCGTTTTAATCCGGGTTGAAATGATTTAAATCAATTGATTTAAATCGCGATTTAAATCACTTGATTTTTTTCAATTTAAATCATGATTAAAATCAAAATTTCTGATAAGCTATAAAAATAAAAACTTGCAGTTTTAATTAATGGTTTATTATATCAAAAAAATAAAACCACTTTACCTAAACAATGTTTATTTTAGTTAATTGTAGTGCTTGTACAAAAAAACTAATTTTGCAGCTTTTATCGTTCCTAATCGATTTCTGAGTTTGGAATAGACTAAACCAAATGTTGAGAAAATTCTCTCGACTTATGCGGAAGAAACAGCAGCACAAAGTAATTGTCAAATTATGAAGAACTCTTTTTGAATAATGGGTATATTTTATTGCGACTTCCACCAACCTATGGGTTTTACATTCTGAAGAATATCATCATGAAACATAATATCAGTGAAAGGTTCTGATCTGGCAAGAAACTTGAGTATGAGTGGTAGTACACCACTATTTGGATCTAATTCTTTAACAGCTTTTAAAGCAACATTTTTTTCACTCTCTGTTAGTGTTTGCTGAGTTTTTCTTGAGTCAAGAAGATATGCCAACAAATGATATGGGGCTATACACTCTTCATAACGCCTCTTAAATTTTTGCAGTTGATTTAAAGTTATGTCCGTTTTGTCAAAATGAGTTTCCAATATTTTAAATTCTTTCACAACATCTGAAAGACTGGCACTCTTTCTTTGTAGTCTATCTATTGCGATAGAGTTAAGGCTTAAGTAATCTTCGACTTATCTTTTTAAGTGAATGTTGGAAATTTTTCGTTTTATAATATTGTCAATTTCGTTTTTGTTCTCTTCAGCAGTTTTGAAAAGTATGGGCCATGACTTAACGAAACCTTCTAAACAGTCGGCAAGCGAATTCCATCTGACATCATTTGGCAAAACTAGTTTTTTTGCCTCCTTCCTAGGCATATGCTGCAGAGGCAAGATGGTTCTTACGGAAGTATTCGGCAATGAAAACAACATGTTCCTTAGTATCAGCGATTTCCAAATCCTGTTGCAATTTCTGTTAAATATATTTATAGTGATGGGCTAAAATATGGAATAAATTCATTTAAAAATCAGGTATTAATTTTTTGAAAAAACGCTCGAACACGTCGATTATAATTTTTTCTTCCGAAATCTTTGCCTCAAAAAGAAATTATACAGGGTGTGTCAAAAAGTAGATGTAGCAAAAATTTTTTGTATTTTAAATAGAACCCTATTTTTTTCAGTCGAATTTTGAATTCTACGTCAAATTCTGCGCATAATTCATGTAGCATACCCTATCCTTATCTCTAACGGTTTTAGAGAAAAATTACATCATAAAACGAAAATTATTTTATTAAGTGTTGAAAATGCCAACCATTAACTTCTTGACAATATGCCAATGTACTTAGAAACATAAAAACCCTTCTAAAACATTATTTACAGTATTTTCATTAATTTGCCTAATTTCATATCTAATTTTAAATTTTAAGTCTTCCAAATTTTGTGATTTATCCTTATACACTTTTGATTTCAAATAACCCCAAAGAAAGAAGTCCATTGGTGTACGATCGGGAGATCTTGCAGGCCATTCTATGGGTCCTCTTCTACCTATCCGTCGTTCGGGAAATACAGTATTCAATACTCTCGTACTTATCGAGCAAAATGAGGCGGAGCCTCGGGCGGAGCACCATCCTGCTGAAAACAAATAGACGCTTCTGGTAGATTAGGCTGATTCGGATTTGAAAAATCCGCTGCTAGTGTGGGAATTAATTTGTAAGATTTCCATCGAAGAAAAAAGGTCCCATAATTCTATCATTTAATATCCCTGCCCAAACATTTACTTTTTGTGGGTTTTGCGTGTGCTGTTCTCTCATCCAACGAGGATTATTTGTACTCCAATACCGAAAATATTGTCTGTTTACCGAACCATTCAAACAAAACACGGCTTCATCGCTAAAAAGTATGCTGCGATGGAGAAATAGATTTAAGTTGCAAATTTCCATCATAGTTTCACAAAACTGTAGTCGGCGGTCGGGATCATCTTCGTTTAGCTCGTGCAGCAACCTAATTTTGTACGGATGGTACTTTCCTTGTTTCAATACCCGCAAAACAGATCGTCGGCTCACATCATTATTAAGTGCTACTTCAGTGGATGCACTATAAGGATTATCTTCAACTTTTAATCAAATTGTTCAATTTTGTGTTTTCACTAATTTTTGGACGACCTGGCCGTAGACGATCCTTTACATTCCCTGTTTCCCTGAATTTCTTCTCAATTTTACTCACTGTAGATCTTGTAATCGGTCGTTCTGGATACTTAGCGCTAAACAAGTTACAAACTTCTTCTTGATTTCTAGTTTTGTCTCCACATCCAATTAAAATTAAAATTTCGATTCTTTGAGTTTCATTTAAATGCATCATGATCACCGTTTTTCAAAATTATACCTAAAATTATTTTTGATTGACACATGACTTGCTATTGTAGTGACAATTCATTTAAATTTATCTGTTTACCTTTAAGTAGGTGCATGTAACCTTTTTTAAAGAAAAATTTCGTTTTATGATGTAATTTCTCACTAAAACCGTTAGAGATAAGGATAGGGTATGCTACATGAATTATGCGCAGAATTTGACGTAGAATTCAAAATTCGACTGAAAAAAAAAAGGTTCTATTTAAAATATAAACTTTTTGACACACCCTGTATAATTTCTTTTTGAGGCAAAAAGTTCGGAAGAAAAAATTATAGTCGACGTGTCCGAGCGTTTTTTCAAAAAATTAATACCTGATTTTTAAATGAATTTGTTCCATATTTTAGCCCATCACTGTACAGAAGTATGTGGATTCCCAGAAGTATCTAAATCTAGAGTATTCTAGAGTATCTACTAAGACGGTAAATTCATATTCTGCTGTTTGTAGCGTAAGAGGGCTCTGGCAACCTGTTTGTCAATTTCCTCTTTAGTAGATTTGCTAGTGCGTATGACAAAAGATGACAAAGATCCAAAACTAGAACTTGCCGACCTTGTTTCTGATTCTGACACTATTTTCCTTTTCTTAAAATTTGGAGTGGAAAGACTGGAAAGTGACTCTAAAGTTTGTTGTGAAGTACATGGTTCCTGTGACTCCTGCGAGTTAGGGCGGACGCATCTTTATATAAACAGTGGAGGGTTTTCTTGTTCCGACAGGAATTTGCAGCCTGAGCGTTTCTCGACAGGAACTATCTTGATTAAAATTTAAAGAACGGTGGGAATAGAATCGAACGTGTTGAAAATAGCAACTTATTTATAGGAAAAAATAGAAAAAGAAATAGATAAAAATAAAAATAAATTCGCGATTTTTAATGTTTTTTTAAAAAAAGCATGATTTATCTCAACCCTGGTCTAATATAAACACTAACATTGGATTAAGAAAAATTTAAACTGATATAATTCACCTTCAAGGGCATCGTAGGTGCTAAGTAAATTTCGTTTAAAATATTCTATTTTTAAATTCTACATATTATAAGTACCTATATTTGTTTGTGGAATAATTATTTATACGAAGCTTAAATATTTTGATGGCCAAGTGTTTCGATACCTAAACAGAAATAACGGAACCAACGAAAGTTTTAACTGCATTTTAAAAATTTCTTATAATTGTATCCATATATACGTATATTTATCAGGCATCACCAGAACCGGTTTCCCAGAATTATAATAAAAAAAATTCCCAAGCCTTTTTACCATCAACAAGAATTCTGGTTTTTATCTTGAGCTTATCAAGTCATTCATGAAAACCATATAATTGCTATTTTGAATTTGGTTAACGCTTCCTTTGTGGATTTCCTTCCGCTTGGGCTTAAGTTATGATATTTATTTTTATATAAAATCTAAATATTATGTACAAAACAATGCTCTCCCAATTAAAAATTAAACAACTTTAGTATACAACGAAGCACAATGAAAAAAATGCGAATAAAAAAAGTGCAATATTGCCGATTTTAATAAAGAACATCTAAATATTTATTTATATTACACTATACTACGGTCTCAACATAATTGGCAAAACTGTTCATATAACCATTAACGGTGTGCGGCGAAAATAATTAACATTGATTTGCCCATACTTTTAAGTTTAATAAAAGCAATCCAAATCGCTTGGGAAGATTGTGCATAAATAGGTCATTACATGTTGCCAAGTTTTAATAGATTTCACTGAAATTTCCATAAAATTTACCGAAATCAGCCTTTTCGCCCTACGGTACCTGTTTCACTTAATTTGGCAACGGAGGTAGGAAAAACCCATATCTAAAGGCGCTCGCGCGCTTTCTTATCGCCTCTAACCAACGTTCAATGTCGTAGTCAAGTTTCAATCAAGACAGGATATTAGCAATTCAGCTTTATTATTTTAGTGGTTATTCAGAACAGCAAATATTAGAATGCAGGCAAGTTCTTCAAGTGATAGTAACCCACAAGTTACAAAACGACGTCATTTAAAACCTGGGGAGCGTACGATGGTAAAAAATGTGTATTAGGGAATTCTAAGTACACACAGTGGAATACCATTCACTGATGCAGCAGCAGAAGTTTGTGCCACATTGACTAAGACATCTTGCCGTACTGTTTATAGAACTATCAAGGACAATAGGAATACTAAAGTGTCCGATCAGAAGGAAACAAGAGGACGGAAAAAGATTTTTACTGATCAGCAAACAAAGTTAGCCATTCGTCGGAAAGTGCATGCATTTTTTCGAAATAAACTTCCGAATTAAAAAAAAAATCTGCCGAAATTGAAAGGGATGAAAATATGCAAAAAATTTCACGAATAGTTCTAACGCTTACACTACGAGAACTGACTTTCGATTCTTAAAACGAAATCGCAAAAGTCTTTTGGTGGAAAAGGAAGAAATTGTATTGTGGTGTAGAAAGTATTTGGAAGAAATACAACAATATCGATGTGCAGGGAAAATAATTTACTTTGCTGACGAGGCATGGTTAAATGAAGGACATACTGTGAATTACATTTGTCAAAATCTCAACATTAAAGATGCACGTAACGCCTTTATCAATGGACTGTCCACTGGATTGAAAGCTCCTTCAGGAAAAGGTCGTCGGTTAATTATAACCCACATCGGGAGTGATTCTGGGTTTCTTGAAGGTGGATTAAACGTGTTTGAATCTCGTAAAACCGGTGATTATCATGAGGATATGAACTCAGAAGTGTTTGAAGATTGGTTCAAATCCATCTTACCGCGTATTGAATGTGGGTCGGTAATCGTGATCGATAATGCACCATACCACAACCGTCGGGGGGAAGCTTTGCAAACTTCTGCGTGGCGAAAAGGAAAGATTGTTGACTGGCTCGAAGAAAAAAATATTGCATTTGGCGAAAAAATACTAAAAGTGCAGTTGCTCGATCTTGCAAGACTTAAATATACGAAATATGTAGTGGATGAAATGGCTCGTGAACGAGGTGTTACAATATTACGTTAACCGCCTTACCATTGTAAACTAAATGCAATCGAGCTTATATGGGCACAGATAAAAGGCGAAGTGGCGCGTGAAAATAAAACTTTTAAATTAAAAGATGTTAAAGAACTGTTGAAAACGGCATTGGCGAATGTACAAGCAGCAGATTAGCATAAGTGCGTAGGCACACAACAACAACAACGGGGCAACTCCGGACACATGTTCATATGAACTTTTTCTCTTAGAATATCATAAGGAATCACCCCATAAGTTACCTACCGTACTTCTGAAACACCCTGTATAATTATTATTAACTATGTAAGAGTATTAAAATATATTACAAAATTATTTAAATTTCTATCAGATCAATCTATTACTTAATGAAGAAATAATGATTTCTGTCATGAAATATCTTAATAAATTATAATTTAATCTAATAAATCTGGCAACATGTCAACGCGACGAGTTTAAGGCAGTGAACCATACAAAGAAATACAATGTACAATGTACACTGGTTCCACATAATCAAAAAATATTTGGTGTGCCGTGCACCTGACAAGCGTCTGCCTTCTCTAGGCGTATCAGTGGCGTAGCATTCTAAATGCGATTTTTAAGATGAAGGTGTACACGCGCTGTAATTGTTGTAGCTGTAGCGTTAAGTTCATTTTATTTTCATATCATTCTGTATTTCCTTCTAATAAAACCAAAATATATAATAAACAAATCACATTCAGAAAAGTTATACGCTCGTCTATAACGCGCTGCCTAAGATTCCATATTTATGGCGGACTATACTGATACTTTTAGTGGTGTTATCAACGATACATGCTCATTAAAACTAACTATTTTTAACTTAAACAGCATTCTAATCAAAATAATTAATGTTATGATATAATTAACTACATTTTGTACCAGTACTAAGGGTCAACCGGATTGATAGCAAGGAATTAAGAGGCCCCCCGCAAGCCGTTACTAACGGTGTTTACATTAAAAAACACGCCGCCGTTAAAATTCAAGAACTCAGTTAGTATTCCAAATAGAACCATTTGGTAAAAAGATTTAAAAACTTAAATTACTGCTTAACCTTTCTCTAGTTCTAGTTTCTTTAAAAATTACTTTGTAGCAATCAAAATCAAACTAAAACTAGAGAAAGGTCCTTTGTTTCTTTAACTTTTATTTTCTTAAAATTTGCTTCTATTTACATTACTTTTGTATCTTTTGAATTTATACTACTTGGTTGTTGTCAAAGGGGTAGGCAGCCCTAGCAGACCTAGTGGGTGTTCTAACGGATCATTGTAGGCTGAAGAGACACCTACATCTTCTAGAAATCGGGGAAACTCCACTGTGTCCCAACTGTGTCTGCAACAAACCCGAACAGAGGCTATTTTCTAACAATCAACGTTAAAATCTGTATGTATATTTCTATCATAATATGCGTTACCTTGACTTTTCATTCATTCCTTTGCAAACGCAATTTATCCAGAACAAGAAAAATTATAATATTTAAATTTAAATATGCATCGAAAGTACGTCCGTTCAGACATAAAAAAATTGCTTTCCAATTATGATAATATTTTTCCGACTAATATATTCGTCTGGACATTATGGTAATACTTTTAGTTTTTAAAATGCATTAGGTACTTTTGTTTAACGCCGTGTTGCATAAAAAAGTCTAATACCACACGCGAAATAATCATTTAATAGAGTATCAATGTCTTAGATTTAAACGGCCTGCAACAGACACCAAAATAATTGCGTAAGAGTTTCACCAATTTTGGCACCATAAAACACCTAATACTGGAATCACTGGAAGAATTAATCACTTCTTTAACAACCCTGAACATATCCAAAATATTTTCGGATTTTTACTAAAACTACTAAAACCCGTGCCGGTATAAATTCCTTGAAAATTAAATAGTGTATGCATTCCAATAAACAAAAAAAAACAGTATTTTTATAGAATTTCAACAAGGTAACAGCAGTTATGATTTATTTATGTTCGTTAAGTAGATTAATTCAATGAATATTTTAATTGCAAATGAGCTAACTACGTTTAATTATATACATAAAAAGGTGGAGGTATGTAAAGTTTCATTAAAACGGAAAATTTATAGATAATGACATCAAAACAATGCTGTTCCTGGTGATGGACGGGATCACGAGTTTTCATCACAGTGACATCGATTCAAGTAACTGATACTGTGAAACTTTAGTGATAGTATAGTTGCCACTACAAGCGAAGACCCAATTTTATAGTCTAATTCACTATAATAATGTTTAGTTTTATTACGCACTAACTAGTAATAATTATGTACATAGGTAGATATACCGGGTGTTCAAAAAGTCTGGAAACGGTGTAATATCGCGAAAAATACACATTGCCGCATTCTACGGCAAATATTACGTCAAATTTGTCTGAAAAGTTTTTTTCGATTCGTGACAGATTGCGCTGAAATCGCAAAGGCTCTGTCGCTGTTTTGAACAATACTCCATACCATTCAAGAAGATGTGAAGAGTTGCCCACAACTACATGAAAAAATTTGTTCTGTATTGAGAGTGGAAAAGACGAATTTTTGCCTCCCCCAGAATCCTTGAGGCTGACCCTGTTACGGGTGTGGGACTTGTCATGTGATGATCTACCCACCTGGGGACATGGAGAACAGACGCTGTTTGCAGCCGCCCACTCTGGATCAGACGCTGCGTACCTGTTGGCCTGTTGGTCCGCGGGAGGTATTTGATTTCCCTCCTACCACTCATATCTGAGAGGTATTCCCCTATCCACCACTTGAAATGGAGCTGGGTAGGGCACGTTGCCCGACAGGACGACTTGAGATGGTCAAGACGCATCATTCAATGGAGGCCTCGCTTACACAAACGCAACGTTGGCAGACCACAGTTACGTTGGCTCGACGATATTAAAAACAAGGTGGGGAACAGATGGCATCAACTTGCACAGGACAAAGAAATATGGAAAAATATAGGGGATGTTAATTAACTAAATTTGATTTAACTGAAATAAATGAGAGTATTTCGTTTTATTTGCAAAGTTATTTAACTGTTGGTTGATTTGTGTCAAATCATAGAACCCTTCAAACAAATATCTTAACAAAAAACCACTAAAATAACAAAATCTAAATAACTAATTATTTAATCGAACTAATTTTTATTTAGGAACTAAATCCCGTTAATCGCTAGTTAAATCACCCAATAGAGAACTATTTAAATGTCTAGGTCATTTAAACTAAATAATTATGTATTTACATTAAATCGTTAATATAAAACAACCAAATATTTACAAATACCTAATTATTTAATCGAAGTACATTTCAAGTTAAGAACTAAATACCTTTAACTTTAATTTAAATCATTTTTTTCAAATAATTGGTGTTCGATTTTGTCTTGTAGAAATTTATGAGTGAGAGTGAAATCTTCTTTGTTAGTGGCACAGAAGTAAGTGGTTCCATCAAAAATTGAAACGAAGATATGGGGAATAAACGTAATATGAATAATTATTTAGAAGATTGGGGTATATCGAGGGGTATATCCCATATGTTAGATACTTTTCAAGGTAGGAAACTATAATTTGAATATTTTAGTTACGCATGAAACGAGTTAAAAAAGTAAGATAAGAGGCAAAGAAAAGATACTTGTAATACCTAATTTGAAATTTCGAAAACAAAATCTTTTTAGAAAAATGTAGCCGCACAAACATCGCTTTGTAAAATTTACTGTAGACGAAATGGCAAAAAACGGAATATTACAGTACTTCCTTCCTACCATCGCGAGCTAAACCCTATAGACTTAATATGGACTCAAGTGAAAGGTTCTGTGGCTAGAACAAATACTATATATATGAATGATGTTCAGGAGCATTTTAAGGAAACAATTAAGGAAGAGCAGAAAATGTGGGAATTAGACGGTTTAATTTAAGAAACTGTCCAGTTCTGTTTATAAAATTGTTTTATGGGGTGTAATAACTTATGTAATATTATTAAAATTTATACCCAATTGAATTAACTTAATAAATATAAGTATACATAAAAAATATACAAGTAAATTATAAATGAAAATAACTATTGACACCTTGTGAGCGTTTTGCATATTATTTAGGGCTTATTACTCTCTCCTATAATCTGAAACAGAATATAGGTCTAAATTTAAGTTATAATGGCCGCGTTGGTGTCCTATATACCTACGTATATAATGATTTACACTTTGAATCCTATTGTTTTCATTTGGTTGAGTGAAAATTTAAACAATTTCGCCGAATTTATGACTTTCATTAACTTTAGTAAGCCAGAAATAAACATAACCTACTTCTGTGATGTATGACGGTCTTGGTGAGGATAATTACAGGTATGTAAGCGGTTGCAAAATCATTGCGTGCATGCGCCCCACAAAGATAGAAAATAAAATGAATTGCCTGTTATTAAGCCGGTGAGGAAAATGTTAAAATTTACAAATTCACAGAATCTTTTAACGTCAACTAAAGGGGGCAGAGAGAAATCGCTATGTGATAAAATATTGTACGTTTCCTGGTGTGAATCATGGAAACAATTCCGCGAAAAAATTCCATCAAAAAAGAATAATGAAACAGTTAAACAGCTGAAGTATTTTGGCCACCTTCCAACGCATTAAAAATAACTGAAAAACTCCCTGATTTTAAATTATCCAGGAAATCATTTTAGATAACTTTGTTGTAATAGCAATTGAGAATATATTTATTTATAAAGCATACTACCGTATCTACGTTACGTAATGAAAGTCGGCATTTTAATATTTACTCTCGTTTCCATTTTTCTGCGTATCGCATATTCATTTAACAAGTATTAAGTGCATGATAAGGTTAATTAAAGCCTCGACCAATTTTGAAAATTCCTCAGTATAGTCCGCCGTGTAAGGCTAGCAATTTTTTCTTTGTAAATATAGGTTTTGTTACGAGAAAATACAGAATTATATGAAAACAAAATAAAGTAAACGCTACAGCTCGCTGGAGAAGTTTTTTTCGTTAAAGGTACAAGTACAAGAAGAATTGCGCCAACTTTTTGAAAATTCTGATGAATAATTTGATGTAATTGATGTATCCTTACCATATCCAGACAGTCAAACTCTTTTCCCACGCGATTTTCCACCCTGATTAAATTTTTGCCAGTGGTTTATTCAAATGTTGGCCCAAAACCCATTGTTCGAAAATAAAATGTTATATTTAGTAATGAAGCAAGAAAAGAGACTATTTGTCGAGGCCATTTTTTCCTGACAGGAAGATTAAACAGGTAATATTATCGTCAAATTGGTGTAAGAAGAGGAACCACTTGAACTAAGAAATCAATTGTGGTTTATGCATGATGGTGCACCGCCACATTTTAGTTTGGTGGTTAGAGAGTTTTTAAATCAACACTACAAATAGGTCGAGGTGGACCTCAGCCATGGCCACCTAGGTCCCCCGATTTAAGCTGCCTAGATTATTTTTTCTGGGGACATTTAAAATCGTTGGTGTGTCAGACTACTATCCAGACAGAAGAAGATTTGAGGAACAGACTTATAACTTCCTGTGAAATAATTCGCAACACTGTTCAGGTTAGTTTGTCGTGTAACGTCAGAATAAAGGCTCGGTAAATTTCCCTATTAGCGCAAAAAATGTAACACTCTCTATACTGCCTCTGACAAACTAGACATTTTATCGTAGAGATTCTAAAACTAATAAGTGAACCAAATTTGAAATAATTAACTCAAAAACAAGGGAGAAAAACGAAAAAAAATTAAGCCCTTTTAACAGCATGTTTACGGCTAATTCATTTAAAATATGATGTATGCAATTAAAAACATACTTTTAACATATTGTAACTACAGCCATATAAAGTAATTAAGGTTTCACACATTAATTTCAACATGGTCACTGTCCCATTAGCGCACTAGAGCGCTGACATTCTGAAACACCGCGCACCGTACTGGACTGTAATTAACAACACTAAAACATTGTTTCTGGTGATTTTTCTTACATGAAACAAGGTTACCATATTTTTACCACAATACTGACCCTTACTTCAGAAGTTCTTGTTCTTGCTTGTCAATTTTTTATTTTTATTTTTATTTTTAAGCAAATTCATATAACGTCTATATACACACAGTGATAGATACAGTAAGTAAGCAACGTGGTAAAATAGTTGCTTATTATTTGGCCACTTGTCTGAGATAAACGAACTTGAAGAAATATTTTGACTGAATTACAAATAAAATAACCATTTTGTGAGTTCATGCCAAATTGACAGATTAGCCAAAACGAACAATCTCAGTCAATTACAAATCCAGTAACCTTAACCCAGGTAAGGGGGAAGAAAATTTGACTGAGATAATCTGACTTACTTGGTCAAACAAAACGGCAACTTAATCAGTTTACGTCAGCTCAGAGAATTGGCCAAATAATAAGCGACTCTATTAAAGGTCTTTAGTACTTTTGAGTGAATGCAACCCTTGTTATAAACAATACTATAAAGCGGAGCACATCATAGGTAAGATTGTATCGTTTGTTTCTAATAATAGAGCGTAGTTCCTAGTCTACCCACTTAAAAAAAAAACTAGGTCACCGCCAGTTTTTTTCAAATCTGCGTATATCTATGTTATGTGTCTAAAATGAGCCCATTAGTTTTGTGGATTTCCAAAACTCATAGTTTTAACGTACATATATAATACGTTATGACGTCTAAAAAATTTGTAGGTAGTTATTGGAGGTTTTATTATTAGAATTTTATGCGAGAGCAAGATTTATCGCCGGTCTTTATAACTTACAACAATGGCTCTCCTGGCATTGACTTTCTATTATTATAACTCCTAAAAGCTGCCTCTTGATTTGAACAGATTGAATAATTGAAGTTAAAAAAAAAACTGAGCAAAAAAGTATTTCTTAAAGGCGCTTTATTAAAATGACTATGATGAATACTAGGAATGTAGGTATTTAAAAAAACAAACATTTAAAAGTAAGAGCGGTTGTGGCAACATGCCACGCTTATGACTAATACTTTTAATAATAACAAATTGTCAGCCAGAACTCGTCTCGTGCAAGCCAGCTTTTTCCGGGATGAGTAAAACTCGTTATGAATAAAACATTTCATTGACGGGAACGCCAAACTCCCAAGAAAGTTTAAAACTAATTAAACGCATTTTTAGCAATCATTAAAAACGCGAAATGCCTGTGTATGACTAACAGCGGGACTGGATGACATCCGAGAAGAATTATTGTTCTCGAATGATACCCACAAGTCACCTAATAAATTTTATAGCTGACTGAAATAAGTGAATAAACGGACAAAGACAATAAACATTATGGGATACTTCGTCGGAAAAGGCCAAACACATAAAAAGATTATTATGAGAAGCCTGAAAAATGAGATTATTTCGAATTAGTACGACGGTAATCTGTTAATCCGAAAAGTGTCTATTATAAATGTGATGTGATGAGCTGAGACATAGGAATAATGGAGTGGCTTTACATTTAATGTTTATATACAGGGTGTCCAACTGTGACAAAATTGATTTTTCATCGGATTCAATAAGTTTCTTTGTAAAGCCTGTCCAGAGATATAAGAAAGTTACACTTTGCCTTTGAATGGGATTATCCAAGGGTGGCCATAAACAAACAATGAATGAATGAATAAATGCAGATAAATTATGGTCTGTACTTAAAAATGTCTTAAAGAAACGGCCACATTAACAAAAATTCCAACATCAACTATATGGAAAATTGTGAATAATCCCATTTTAGCGAGGAAAAAAAGAACCGATACTGGCATTTTCTCGAAGGTAAATGGAAGTGATCAAGATATAATACGGCGTCAAATTTACAAGTTATACGAGAAACAAAGGGGAATGGGACTATTCAGCGCAGCCTTTTCAGCACTGCCGTTTCTGCG
The DNA here is from genome assembly GCA_963920685.1 of Polydrusus tereticollis. Taxonomy (NCBI): domain Eukaryota; kingdom Metazoa; phylum Arthropoda; class Insecta; order Coleoptera; family Curculionidae; genus Polydrusus; species Polydrusus tereticollis. Next base: position 18,015,707 of record OY987330.1, read on the forward strand.
CCGCCGTTTCACCACCAGGACGTTTCAGCGTTGCCCTTTTTAGCGCCGTTCATTTCAGCGCCAAAATTTTTTTATATTTTTAAAGTTTAATAATTTTATGATAATAATTACGGATTATTATTATAATTATTATTACAAAGTTCCCTTTGTTATATTATGAGAGTAACTACATACTTAATAGTCAGTTAAAAAATAAAGAGAAAGAATTTAGTGGATAAACTGTATTATAAATTAATTAATTAATTATTATTGTTACCCTTAATTGTATATATATTAAAAATGTTATTAGTTTGTAGTATCAATATTGTATCTTTTTGTAGTTTTATTTAATAAATTCTATTTATTAAACAAATTTTAGTTATTGCTTTTTTTTTAGTTTGTATTACCAATATTTTATCTATTTTTAATTTTATTTAATAAATTCTATTTAGATCATTTTTATTATAAATATTTAATTATAAAATCTTGAGAAATAATTTAGCGCTGAAATGGGCCGGCGCTGAAATGTCCTAGCGATGAAACGGCGGCGCTGAAACGGCGGCGCTGAAACGCCTGCGCTGAATAGTCCTAGACCCAAACAAAGCGTGCCCACATTAGATAAATTAATTAAGAGGCTTGAAAAACATGAAACCGGCGTTAAATGTGGCAGAACAACGTTATGGAAGTGTATCCAAGACATGGGTTTTAGATTTAAAAAAATTAACAAAAGACAAATTTTAATGGAATCCAGTAGAATTCGGGACTGGCGATTCGAATATCTACAAAAAATTAGGATTTTTACAGAGATCAGCAAAGGCCGATTATTTACTTGGATGAAACCTGGCTCGACACATAATATGATACCACGGAAAAGGGTTGGGTTGACTCAAGCGGCAAGTGTAAAACAAGCGCGCCATCAAAAAGAGGTAAACGAATTACGATTTTGCATGCTGAATCTAAAGACGGATGGATTCCAAATGGACTTTCTCTGTCTGCAAAAAACATTAAGGATTCTTCTCTGGATTACCATGAGGACACCACTGCTGATTTATTTGAAGATTGGTTTAAAAACAAGCTCATTCCAAATATACCTCCGAATAGCGTAACTGTAATAGACAATGCAAGCTACCATAGTAGGCAGTTGACCAAGACTCCCTGCTCAAATGACACAAAAGCAACAATCCAAAACTACATGTGATGAACATTTATTTTCAGGAAGATTACACCAAAAAGCAATTAATTGAGATTTTACAAAGTTTAATACTACAAAAGGAATACTTCTGTGATAATTATGCAAAAAATCTAGGGCATAGGGTAAAGTTGGTAGAGATGCCCCAGTGGTAGAGATGGCCTACCTTTATAACTCGAAAACATTTACATATACGATTATGTAGTTTGTCCAAACCCAATCAGTTGTTTATGCTAAGGTCCGAAAAGTAGTGTTGCTGCTGACAATTGTCTGGTTTTGACAAAGTTTTGTGATCTTTTTTTGAGGTAGGTGTAAATTTTTATACATGATTACGCTATAGTCTGTAAAATCATTAATATTTTTTTATTTAATTTGCAATTTGGCCAAACAATTGTGGAATGCATGTGCTACAATATTCTAACCTCAAAACACATGTACAATTTATAAAAACTACATGGTGGGGCATCTTATACCGTCTTTTAGTATAGATGCCCCAGTCAACGTGGGTAGAGATGGCCTGTTAATATAGTACGTAATTTTTTTCAGTTTCAAGTTCATTATGGCATCCACCGAAGTTGAGGACCTTACTATGCTAGACGACGGGGACTCTGACAATTCAACTGAAAATGATGAGTGCGCGGGATGTGGAGAGAAATATTCCCAAACCACCAGAAAATATGACTGGGTAAAATATATACACTGTGAGCAATGGTTTCACGATGGATGTAGCAAATTTGTTAATTTTTGCGATCCCTGTGGACGAGTAGCTACTAAAAAGAAGACCTAACTTATTTTGCTCGTTATTTTGTATTCGAGTACATAGGCCATCACTACCACCCTGTGTGGGGCATCTTACCCAACCCCTGAGGGAGAGATGGCCAATTACAAAAATTTTTCTTTATGTATTTTCGTGAAATAAAACTTGTTATTTTTGCATCTTTTTATAAATATCGTAACTGAATAAAGTTCCAATTACTGAAAAACATGCTCATTTTCTTTATTACTTATTTGTTTAATGCTTAGGCCAGGTTAAAAAAAGGTGAGGTGTCTCTACCAACTTTACCCTACAGTTTTAAGGCTTCCACCATACCATTGTATATTTGATCCCATCGAACATGTTTGGCACCAACTGGAATATGCCATTCGTCGTAACAATACTTGCCCTATTATTAACTCCAGTGTACTTGAGCTTATAGAAACTGAAGTTTTTAACATCCCTTCACAAAGTTGGGCAAATTCTGATACACATGTTGAAAAAGTGGAAAAATCCTACATCCATATAAACAATATAGCACAAATAATAATTAGAACAGATGATGATAGCGATAGTGATATTGATATATTAAGTGAATAATTATTATATTTACCGAATAATTTGTATATTTTTGTAATTATATATATAATTTTTAATAATAAAATAACTTGTAATTTCACATTTAAACATAAATAAAATATTATTTAATGTCTTACTTATTTTTATTACAAACCATGATTAAATTCTAAGCAAAATACGGACCTGTTCGGCCATATTTCAATTTTACAGCTTGCCCGGGCCTTTCCTTATAGGGATCAGTTAGTCACTTTTTTATATCTCTGAACAGACTTTACCTATATTATATACCTAGTAAGTAAAATTTACAGTTAAATATGCAGTTTATTGTAAAGATTATTCACCCTGCAGGCGGGTATTTTAATTCCATTATTTTTGCCGCCAATTTCCAAACACCAAAAAATCAATAAAATATTAACGATTAAGCTAGAATATTATTAATTTTAATAATTTCATCTGACTTAAAAAAAAACACTATATGTCGAGCAAGATTAAAGTTTATAAATCAATAAACCATGAAACTCAAAATCTGTTCCTAGTTTTAATAAAAACAAAAAATACGGTTTTATGACTTAGTTATCTAAAATGCATTTATATTATCGTAAGTAATAATAATAGGTTAAAATGTAAATCAATTGATTGATGAAACAATATGTGTTTAAATGTTGATATCTGGTTTCCTCATAACAAACCATAAAATAATATTATTAAGTACTTATAAAACTTAATAGCGACGTAAATAAACAGTGTCGTATTAAAATATCAAAAATGTTCATGCATCAACTATTTTTCCTCTTGCTGCAGCTTCCCTGTCCATTGTATTTAACAATGCTTATAAAACTAACCTGAACTATAGTCTGTTGCTTATTGCAAGAGAGTTATAAATCATTATTGAACTATAAAACCCAGATGTCTTCGCCGTATTCCATAGGTGTAGTCCAATTTATTATTATTTAATTATGTTTATTGTCAGGGGTCCCGAAATCGGCCAGGTATAGAGGCATAGGTAGTTTACCTACCTCTGTATACTTGGACACACGGTAAATGGTCATGACTAACTAATCCCCGAGCTAATCCCTTTATACTTATACCTGCTTATGCTTCTATTTTGGCAAATAAATTATTCCGGTCCAGGGTGGTAGTAGGAAGATTGAAACAATGCTTGTATATGTACAAAAAGGTATTGTGTATTGCTGACTTTGACGTAAATTATTAACATGCGTAAAAGTAGTAAGCCGTAATATATAATTTTTTATTATACAGGGTGTCATACGTAGAAGTTCCACCCCCCTTTATTTTCTTTAGATTTTGAGATATCGGAATACATTTTTTCTTGTTTGAAAACGAATGGCAAAGGCTTTTTTGACATCTGTGTAATTACCGGGTTGAAAATGCGGAACTTCTACGTGGAACACCCTGTATAAAACCGTATGAATAAAATGAGTCATCTTAATAGTTTGAATGTGTATTATCACTATCATCCACTGATATAATTAGAGGTTTTATGTTTTCCCAAAATTTTTTATAATTATTTTCGACTTCAAGTAGATGATTAACGCATGCTCTCCAACTGCTCTCTGGTATTAATTCACACTGAGTTTTAATTACTTCAATTACATTAACGGACATTTTTGGGTTTACATTATTGCGTCTAACTTTGTTTTTTAATTCGGACCATATCATTTCTGTATCACTCTGTATGGCTACAAGGTCGGTCCAATGAAAGAATATGCTTATTTTGACTTCCAAAATAACATACTAGAATTTTAAAAAAATCTGTCCGGAATCCATAAGAAGTGTAATATGTTCTTTCATATCAAAACTAAAAAAAATATAAATTTTACCTTGATATACTCGCAAAACAATCCTCTTTCAATTTCGTCGTCGGATTCACAGTTTTCAACCCACGGTCTGAACATTTTAAAAATTACTAATATTAATAACACCACTGAACACCGTTGAATGACACAGTTCAAATGATTTAATAATAATTCGACAATTTCTAATGTGTCGACAGGTATAATTAATTATACCTTAAATACGTACATTATCAAAATAAAAATAAAACACCTCCCTGTTACTTAGAAACGCTTACAAACCAGCCCTTAATTGGCTTATGGTGGGTAAAGTCGCCCGATCGTTATAAAGCAGGTAAAGTCTCGTAAAGTCATGACCATTAACCGTGTGTCCAAGTATACCTCACTGTTTCAAAAACCTTAAATATTTAGTTACTCTCCGGCAGTTGTTGGAAAACTTCATTCTTGAAAATGGCTAGTGTTTCTGAATTTGTTGCTGAGAAACGGATTAGTAATACTGCGCTTTCTAAAAATGAGAAAATTATTATTCTCAATGTGTTCAACGCTCTTCGCCACCAAAATTCAATATTCGGAGTTGCAAAAATAGTTGAAATGTGTTCGAATATGACTGGAGTCGGACAGTCAAAAATATACCGACTTGTGCACGAGGATAAACGCGGCCCCATCAGGTCACCAGAGAAAACTACAGGAAGAAAAGAAACTGTAATAAATGAGGATGAAAAGACTACCATCAAAAGAATCATACACTCGTTTTACTTAAAAAAAATACCTAACTTGGACAAAAATAATGTCTGAAATGAAAAAGCATGATTTCATTCCACCCACGGGTAAGAAGAAACTATGGAAAACTTTGAAGGAAATGAATTTTTGTTATGAAAAAATTCAAAACTGAAAAAGCACTTTTAATAGAGAAAGACGAAATCATCTGCTGGCGACGACGATATTTGAGGGCAGCTAGACAGTTTCGAAGAGAAAACAGGAATATCTATTATATGGACGAAACTTGGTTAAATGAAGGATATACTGTTGGTAAAATATGGCAGGATAAACATATAAAAAGCGCGAGGCAAGCTTTCATGGAAGGATGGTCCACTGGAATAAAAGCATTATCAGGAAAAGGTAAAAGATTAATAATTACTCACATTGGACGCAAAAATGGATTTGTCTATGGCGGCTTACTAGCATTTAAAGCAAAACGGACTGGGGAATATCATGAAGACATGAACGCTGATGTCTTTGAAGAATACTTCCAGCAAATGGTAGATCTCATTCTTCCAGGGTCTGTTATAGTCGTGGATAATGCCAGCTACCACTCAAGAAAATCCGAAAAAATACCAACCTCTTCTTGGAAAAAAATTACATCATTCATTGGCTTACTGTAAATAAGAAGCCATTTCATAAAGACATGCTGAGAAAGGAGCTACTGGAGATTGTAAAGTTGAAGAAATCTATTTTTTGATTGATAAAAGAATTCAAAAATATTCGCGATCGCAATCCCTCCCTGCCTGTGGCTCATTGAAAATGTAACGCCCATCTACGCCATAAAAAATTCAGTTTAGTTCTTAGTTAATGTTTTAAAAGCAACTATGGTTCAGCCTTTAATACTTATTTTATTATTACTGTGTATCCGTAGGCTGAGTAGCTGGCTTTTATGTAGATCTGTCGATTTAATAAAACACTGTATTTAATTCCAACAGCATTTTATTCGTAAGGTAGCACTAACGATTTATTTACAATATTAACTTAATAACTTCCCACTATCTGAGAATACACTACATCAAATTACTAGTTACACTTCAAATTGCATTCACACATACGTTTCCATAATACTCAATACTTTTACATTGTATTAACTTAAAAATTAAAAATTAAAAAAATTAAAAAAAACACAAACTTAAAATAAGTTCGTGTATAGAGTTGTCCCTTATCCTTTCCGTCAGACCCAATCCTTGGACGCGTTTCGCCGTTTACGGCTCCTCAGCAAGGCTCCGGGTCTGACGGTTAGGTAAGGGACCTCAAAGTGATTTAACACAGAAATGCAAATTTACGAATGAGAATTGCAGCACGTGGCTACATCTCGTGGCAACCACACGTATCAACCCAACCAGGACAGCTGTCCTGGTTGGGTTGATACGTGTGGTTGCCACGAGATGTAGCCACGTGCTGCAATTCTCATTCGTAAATTTGTATTAACTTGTTGAACTTTGTTTTTGTTAACTTTAACTACATAGTACAAGAAATGTGGACAATTTCCACTCGGTGACGTGCTTTACTTTTCAAAAGCAGTCGTGCGACATGCACCGCCGAACTTTCGGGGAACAGTCCCCTTGATGAACTTGTATTTTATGCGTTTAGCCAAACTCTGCTTGGCGACCGTCTGGAGGCTGCGTTGCCTTATCCCTTCTCGCGTCTGTCTCCCTTCCTCACGCAGCTTGGTAGGTGATTATTTTTGGTGAAGCGCCTGATTACATATGACAACAATGCCGCGCTGTTACTATGTGGGTTTTATGATGAATCTTGGATATTTACGTAGGTATACGTGAGGAAAAGAGATGAACTAATAAAAAACGCAGACAGCACAGCGTTTGTTATTTCATCGTGCGATAGCTACATAAGCGTTATATATACACTATATACATCAATTAGACTTCCAAGAATGCCATAAGTGGCGTACTTTGCTTTAACACTCAGCGTGTTCTCAACAGTTAAGTTTGCTAGACTATTTTGTTAACCTCTAAAATTATAGTAGCCTATAAACTACAATATACACGTGTGTGCTTTAGTGCATTCAAAAATCAATAAAAAATAGTCGTAAATTAGCAAAAACTGCGGCGCAAATCCACAAGGTTAGTTTCATATATCATAAAACTGCATTACCGCATCATTAGGACATTGAATAAAAACGAAAGTAAGCCTATTATTCGCGCTTAAAATACTACGGCGGAAATATTTTAAGTTCGTTTTAATAGAAATAGACTGTACTTTGGCCGTAAAATAAATATTTCAACTCGTGATCACAACAAACATCCTATTTAAATACTGATGTGATTACCTGTTCGATAAATAGTTTGTATTACATAGGTACCTATTATTTATTTACTTTCTAATTTATTTTTATTAAAATGATATGTTTAAATTTCCACGAATAAAAAAATTTGACACCGTTCTGCTGACACAAATTTTCCTAATCTTATCAAAAATTTGTAAATTCTTATCGGCTCATTCTTAATGTTGGGATAAAATCCATATTATATAAAAATAAAATAAAATAGAAATCAAAATTATCAACTTCTTATGACACTTTTCACATCCTCATCAATTTGTGCATCCGTCCTGGCCACTGTTTAGGAAGTGCTACCGTTCCAGATTTTCTTTCCCTAAGAAGCATGTAGATTATTGATTCACTAACTCCCGTCATGTACATTTAAAACCTGTCTTGTTTACGACTAAGACAGGTGGTTATGTACATCGCCCTTATTCAGTTGCTGGGGTAACGTAAGAAAATAATTTTTAATAATTTCATTTTATTTTTTCTAAACTAGTGTAAGAGAAAGTATAGTCTAGAACTCGTATGGAATGGCATTTCCTACTTGTTATAGAATATACTATTAAGAGTAATAATAATAAGTTTCTGCTTTAACTCAACAAAGAAACAGTCAGCGCGCATGTCCCTTGTAAACATACGCACAGAAAGACCGTTACACAAATTCAAAGCGGACGAACTGTAGGACTTAATGACGTCACCTCCTCGCGAGCGTTGTAGTTGATTTTGATCTCGTATATTTCGTAAACTACTCATCGGATTGACTTCAAATTTTCAGGACTGACCATACCTTATACATGCTTCATAAAAATTAGGTAAAGGGTGTAATTATTCTTTGTAACCAAAACAAAAATGAAAACGCAGAAGAATAATGACAAAGGTACAGACGAAAAAAGGTCGTATTTTTTGGTAAATAAAAGAATTTAAAAGACCAGAAAAAAATGCTTTAGACCCGAGTCACGTGCTGTTAAATGGTCCGCAAGACAAGGGTGGCAAAAGGGGTTAAATATTTTACACAATATGCTATATAGAGTAAAACGGGCGAATATGCCGCAGTGGGTAATACGCCTCAATTAGCTCCAAGCCAACTCAAGAGGGTTAACACTGCCGCAGTAAACATACCCGTTAGAAAATACCAGAAGAAGCACGTGTCTCAGTCGGTGTTTGGTTCTTTTCCAATTTAGTGAAAATTTTCATATTAATCGGTAAGTGAACCACGAAAAATAATATTATTATAATGAATTTATTGCGAGTTTACTGAATCACTGGCCATTTGAGTGAAATATCTCTAATGTACGGCGAAATAGAATTTCTAACCTAACTTTCATCGTATGATTTGTTGTTTAGGTTTACGCGGTAATTTTAATTTATAGCTAGAATGTTTTTGTTGTAATCGGGGGCAATATACCTCATAAAATCGTAAGTACGGCATATTACCTAAAGTATTTTCTTAATAGGTACGATATATCATAATATGATTAATGTGTTTTTTGTTTGTTTTAGATTTACACAATGCCACGTTCTTATATAACAAAAAACTTGAGGGCCCAGTGGTCAGAAGAAGACCTCCAGAACGCAGTAAGGGACATTCGTATTGGTAGAGGGTCAGTTCGATAAATTAGTCGAACTTATAAAGTCCCAGTGCGTACTTTAATGAGAAGAATGAACTCAGGAAATTTAACTAAAATTCCCTTGGGCCGCAAAAGCTGCTTGAATTCATGACCGATCATTTTTCAAGCCTCTGAAGACCCATTGGTCCCAAACTTGCCAGAATTGGATTCAGAACCAACCGGGTCGAAAGCTGAACCGATTGCAGTTCGCCTAACTTTTAAATATTGCTTGGTGCAAAGCGGCAACAATACAAAATGGAACTTCCGGTTTCAGAACATGTGGGATATACCCTTTTAATCCCGAACAAATTCCCGATTACGCATTTGTTATTGACAAAGTAGCACCGGTTGTAGTGCGGAGCCAAATCCAGAAGAAAATAATAATCACAACTTTCCAATTGGGCAAAGACAGGCCGCCATTCTAGTTGACCACCGTGAAGACCAAAATCCTTTTGAACAAATTTTACAAGTTCCCACAATTAATTAAACCAGGACCAATTATTGTTTATGTTGTTTTTGATTAGTTTACAGTAAATACAGTTTCATTTTTGTAGTTTTGAATCTTTTTTCATGAATCATTGTAATTCACAATTTTTAGATTAAAAATGAATGTTGCCTTATTACCCGCAAAGAGATGCCATATTACCCATAGTATCGGGTAATATGGCACAAATGCATCATTGAACATATTTGCTTGTTACATTTTTGTCAATGGGAATACGGCAACGAGCGTCTCACGACACATACCTACATGTGTAAGCGCTAAGGTGCAGCCATTACGTTTCAGCTAGGTGCGTTAGTTATTAGAATGTGAACCTTCAAAATTTAAGTTGCCATATTACCCCGTTTTACTCTATATGTAAACAGAATTTTAATTAACGCATTCAGAAACGATATTTATTGTTGTTGTATAGTTTCCTTAAAACCAAAAGATAATTAACTTTATTTTTGAGGCCCAATGGTTAATCGACTGACAATAGTTGTCAACCAATGCTGTTCTAATGCACTGCTTATGCACTGTCTATGAACACTTCTGAATGTGTATTGTTTTATCCTTTTAACAAATATGTTAGACCTTTTTATGTTGATTTCTTTCTTTGACTTTACACCCTTTTTGCTTTATTGTGGATTATTTTGGTGGCTTCAGTTATATCTATAAATGATTCGACTTTTAGTTAATAGGGCTGACGGCTTCCATTTCAATTGTCATATAGATCAGAATTGACGCTTTTGTTGACGGGACATTTTATTAATGATTTGTGGACCACAAGAAAAAATTATGTCTAAAGTACGTTCTACTATCACTATGTGTTTGTGTTTTACGTCGTATTTTCAATAATATTAATTTTATCGTTCAAATTTTACCCACATTTTTAATATCTATTATTTGTTGTTTATAACATAATACCAGCAAATTATCACAAAAATCTATTTTTAAATCTATCTACTATTATCTACGATGATTAAAAATAAACTTAGTTGACTTTTTGACCCATTTACTGACCTCGTTTTTTTTTCCCAAAATCTGGAAATTTCACAATATTAAAACATTGTTACAATCATGGTAATTACAGTGCTTATTGTGCGTGGAATATATTTGAATGCTTTGGATTTTCTTTGTACACAAAAGCCATATAATTTACCTACATACTCAATTTTAAATGAGGCAAAATCCAAAACGACACAAGGATATGAGGTCAAGACCGCGGCCATTGTTACCAAGTGAAATTGAAAACATAATATAATGCGTATTATCAAAATCAGGCACTGTTTTAACAGTTTGACTCGTATATCACCATTCGTTCTTTATTACATGTATTATCAAACAATGTCAAAAAAAGTGCTACAACCTATATACAAATAATTATTAACAACCTAATTTACTAAGCATTGTATTTCTGCAGTATATTCAGTCGTTAAACGAAACTGATAAGTTTATCAGTTGCCATATTTATAAATTATTTAAATGCGAAACACGTTCAGGCCTATTAACCTTACATGAAAATCACGCAACATTATTATACGAACAGTTCGATTGTTTCTGATGATCACTGATCACGCGGAACAAAATCTGGACCGTCAGGAGGCCCACCACTTTGCTGCTGATCATTTTAAATATTTTCGAACGTATTTTATTTATTTATCTTACAATAATGGATTAGACTTTGCGAAAACTACAATTAAATGATAAAAGCGATCATGTAGGACGACCTTTACGACGGCGACGTATTGGCGGGAATTTATTCATTCATTTTATGTTGAAATTATCGATTCTGCACGACGACTGGTGACGTCACTTCCACGCGTAACATTTATCTCGTAAAATGCATAGAATTATTTTTAACATAATCTTTAGCATAAAATGTTGCAATTTAAAACTAATACGGGCATATATGCCTTATAATATTTTCAACGTTATGGGGGAACTATGTAATGTAAATAGGCAAATTTAACAGGAAATGCCTTAAGTTTATGTAATGCAAATAACAAATATTTATCTAAATGGTATAATTTAGATATTGTTCGCCGAGCAGTAAAACGCGCGCCACTGAGGTTTTAAAAAGCAAAACTTGATATCTACTTGTAAAATTACTAACAATGTAATCAAAAACCGTTCGATAACCTTCTGACAACATCTGAACACCGAAAAATTGGCGCCTTGCATCATTTAATAAGCGCATTTCCTGGAACATCAAACTCAAAACACTTTTTACGATATTTATTTAATAAAAGTGATACATTTTCCTGGAACTGAGTCAAACAATTGCAAATAATAGCTAAGAAAATCTACAGGCATCGTAATGGTAAATTTGCAATGAAAAATAAGATATTAATAAATATTGTGGTGGATTATTTTTCATACCAGGAAATGTACATTAAATTATTCTGGTAAAATAAGAATTATTTTTGGCTCCTTCCCCTTTATCCCAAATGCTGTTGCAAGTTTTTTTCTAGTTTTTAAATGAATAGTAACCTAAGTAGCCCAACTGAAGCTGTGGGTGATGCGGTCAAAGCTGAAAACAGTGAGACTTGCGGTCATAAGGGGCAGGTGTCTTTACTATATAAGGGGAGGTGTGCAAATGGTGTGTCAATCCACAATTTGCGCACATTCGCGAAAGAAATAATTGAAATGCTACTGCATTATTTGTACACTAGACCAGGGAGATCATAACCTGGCTGTCTGAGAAAAATATATCCTTTGCGGAAAACATATCAAAAAAGAGCTTTTAAAAATAGTGCTAAAAAATAAGTCAGGTTTTGAAAAAAGTGTAATCGACGAAAGGGCTAAAAAGAGCGGCATTGTTTTACTTCGACCATTGTAAAATTAAATTCAATTGAGTTTATATGGGCACAAATGAAAAGCCGCAAGAAATAACACTACATTTAAAATAATAGATGTACATACGTTAGTTATGGAAATATTCATTAACAATTATCACGAGAGCAAATTAGCAAAAAGCTATAAAACATGTAATTAAAGAACCACATTAGACACCTTTTTAGACCTTTCATTCGTAAATTCTGGTAAATGTGATCTGTACAGTTTTTATTTTAAGAAAATAAATTTAATACAATTAAATACATAGCTTCTTTTTGTATACCATAAAAATTGCATGCATGTATACTGTATAGACTATGTGACTGCCAATGGGCATCGGTAAACGCTGGTCGTGACGTTCCTTGATTATCGATATATACACGTGTTTAACTAGCTGTATTTATTTCATCACTAATAATGATTTACAATCGAAAGTGTAAGCGCCTATTTTCAACTATTGCAAAAATAACAATTTACTTTTAACATTAAAAATAGTACCTCAAGGTCCAACATTTCCAACTGAAATAAACGTACGCTATTAAATACTGGGCGCAGTAAATTTCTCGTATCTTTACGGTTTGGAAAAACTGCAATAAAAGTTTATGTATGAACAACGATGCAAATTTTTGTTTTTATTTATGTTTTATGTATTGTTTACATTATTTGTTGTAATAAAAAATGAAAACGCGTACTTATGTTCTTTACATTCGAGGGAATCTTTTCAAAAATGAGAATATTTTGGAAATGTTTCGATAACCAGCTTTAATTAAACTTGAGAAGGTTATATATTTCATTTAAAATCAGACAAACAATGATCTGGCCATGGAAAAATTTCAATAGTATTCCCAAGAATCGAGAATATAATATACTTTTGAGAAAATGACGAACTTATTATCAGTTGTTGAGTATGATCTACTCTAAAATAGTATATTATTAACCAAGGTTTAGACAGCCATCAATATTGCCCGAGCGGCACGAGGAGCGGAGCGACGAGGGATTTAGGACGCGAGGGCTATAAGCTGTCTAAACCGTGGTTAATATAATATTTTTTCCACTACTACAAACTTTTATAAGACATTTATCTTTATAGTATTAATAATTATAAAAAATTATAGGTTGTTATAGTGTTCTTTACTAATGTTTTCATTTTATTTTCCTTTGATCCTGAGATTAGGTTAGGTTCTGTTAGGAATGGTAAGTTATTCGTCGATATATCAAAGTGTCGATATTTTTCTAAAATATTTATTAAAGTGACAAAGTCCGTTTTAATTTAATTTATTTTGACATTACTGATTTTAAGCTTTATTACGACCCGAATCTGTCCTCCTAATGAACATGGCGAATTATTGTCTCTTATACCCTATATTTGTTATTGATTGCATTGATATTTTACAATATCAAGCATCTCTAATAATCTAATATGTATTGATAATTATCTGGTTGCCTAACCACAAGAAATCACTTTTCAGGTAATTCATGTTGTAGAATCAAAAAATCAAGTTACCTGCGTTCAAATAGATTCTTGAAGATCGGTCAATAATGGATTTCAATGCCTTATTATTGACCATGGTCAATAATAACTTATAAGGTAGAGAAAAACTATTTATAACGTTAATAATCGGTCAATAATGGCGATGTTATAGGTTAGTAGTGGAAAAATGTTCTTCCGCATTACATCTCTACATTTTCATTTTTAAGGCTCTACAAAAAAATATCAATTTTAAAGCCATGGAAGTCCACTGTAATTTTTTAAATTTTCAGTACCTGCTACATGGTTACACAATGTACGAATGAAACATTCGGAATTTATATTTGTTTTATTTCTATTTGAGTTGATCATGATATTAAACCGGTAGATATTGAAAATATCCTCGACAAAGAGCTCGCCGATCAGATCAGCATTTTAATTTAGGCCGTAACAAAGCCGATTTCGTTTTCGGAAGAACACGAGTGCCGAAAAGAGAACAAAAAAGAAAAAATACCAATATAAACCTCGTTAGCTCATCGTTAACGAAAACTCAACAACTTTTATACCGCCGGTACCCTGGTCAGACATTATTTTGCGGCAAGCGTCTCGTCGACATAAGCAGAATAATAAATTAATTCATCAATAACAAAAAGGAAAATGACTTCCTTATACCGGGTGTTTCATTAAAATGATACCCTATACAGGCCCAACCAACAAAGTTATTTTAAAATTTAATGGTTATACAACTATTTTATTTTATTGGTATTTTATTAATACTTGCAAAATGCTAATCGAACACATAAGAGCTGCAATAAACACTATTCTGTTGTAGGCAGCTAATGTATTTTACAAATATATCATTCTAACGTTTATATAACAGAATTATAAAATATCTTATAAAACAGTTATAAAATTATTGTAGAAACGTTCCTATGAACAACTTAAAAACATTTTAGCCTATAAAATATAATTATTTTATAGTGGCTTTATAGTTTATTTCTGCGACATTTTTAATTTCCTTATAAATATACTTTAAAATTATTTTATAGTTGCATCTTGTGGCTTTAAAAAAACAGTTATAAAAACAATTCGTCTTTAAAAGTAAATTGTTATTTTAGTGATCACTTTACAACTATTTTATAGTATAGCAATTGTACTACAATATAGAAACAAAAACTAATTCCTTATAAAATTAAATTGTTCTTATGAATATACATTTGCTGGCGCCAACTACATAATAAGATATATATAGAGATCATAGTTGCGCCACAGCTCTTCTTAAGGTTACTGATGATGTTCTGGAGGCGGCAGATCGTGGAGAACTTACTGCCTTGGCTTTGCTCGACTACTCTAAGGCCTTTGACAGACTAAACCATCAGCTCCTATTGGCTATCCTGAGGTTTCTTGGCTTTGATGATAGTGCATGTCAACTAATTCAAAGTTACCTTACAAGAAGAACACAGTCTGTAAAACTCAACTCGGAACTCTCGGGTCGTGTAGTGGTCTCATGTGGTGTTCCCCAGGGATCAATACTGGGCCCCTTATTTTTCACTCTATATACCTCTCAACTTATCGATAATTTGGGATACGCCACTGCACACATGTATGCGGATGATACCCAGCTGTACTTATCCTTTCGACCTGAAAACATTCTTGAGGCTATTGACAGGCTTTCAGCTGACCTAGATCGTCTGCTAAAAATCTCTACGCAACATTGTCTCGAACTAAATCCTAAAAAGTGTGAGTTACTTCTGTTTGGTCCTGCTCAGAGCAGGGAGCTATGTCGAGACATGTTTCGCGTTGTTCTTGGTGGTCAAACCTTATCCTGTTCAGCCATCGCTAGAAACCTTGGATTGCTACTTGACGTGAACCTGAGGTTTACCGACCATGTCAATAACTGCATAAAAAAGGCATTTGCAAATTTAAAACTTATATACTACCAAAGGCACCTTCTAAATGCTGATCTCAAAAAATCGTTATGTGATAGCCTGGTCTTATCTCAATTCACTTTTTGTGATGCACTGTACGGCCCGTGTCTCTTGCAGAGGGATGCCAGGCGTATTCAGATGATTCAGAACTGTTGTATACGTATGATAGGTGGAATAAGAAAGTATGATAGAGGGGTGAGTGCTACAATGAGAGAAATAGGATGGCTTAACATGAGAGAGAGAAGAATGTTCCATAGCCTAATAATGTTTAATAAAATAATCGTCAAAAAATGCCCGGACTATTTATATCAAAAAATAAAATTCAGATATGACTCTCATGCCTTGGACCTTCGGCATAAATATACTATCACTCCTCCGTTGCACAAAACCACTCTGTTCGAAAGATCATTCAGTTATCAAGTCTCCTTAATCTACAACAAAGTTCCCATTTGTTTAAAATCTGCTTCAACTAATCTATTTAAAAATGCAATTCGTTCTCTTATCAGACAAATATGTTCCGGTACACAATAAAAAGTCAGTCTTGATGTATGGTGCTGTCCCTCAGTGGCCTCCACCTTGCCAGCTATAGTCAACTTATATTTACTTATAATACTTCAATTAGGTAAATTGCGTGTTCTTACACATTAACTGTAAATTTTTTGTTAGTCTATGTCTTATAAATTCAGTCAATTTATTGTTCTCTTAGCGATTACTACTTACGTCATAGAATATTAGGTTATAGATATTATATTATAGAATATTAGGTTAAGTGAGGAAGCTTTGCTTCAACTTCGCCTTTTGTAATTTTCTTTTTCTTAAATTACAATAAAGACATTATTATTATTATTATTATTATTATTTAAGACAACTAATTTTATACCATTCCTGAGTCACCTGATGTTAGGTGTTGGGGAAACGATCATCCAAATGTATTAAAAATAATATAATTAAATGCAACAAATGTTTTTAGAATCAATACTACTGTCAAATATCTGATTGCAATATAATTTCAATAAAGGAGCAAAATGTATCAATGTTTGCGGAACGAAATATATCATCTTTTAAAATACATATAATATCTCCAAAATAATAAGTGGTTAGTCGACCGTTATTCCAGGAAAAAGCAATGTTCTACATTTAGATGTTAAGAGTATATTTTTTAGAATCTTGTACATCCGAAAACCCTTTGACGGTGTTTTCACGCTTAGTAAATAGGTGACACAGCGGGGTACATTATTTGTTGCTTACCGTCCAATTGGTTAAAAGAAAACATGGCGGCTGTATAGCCTATCAGAGTGCATTGTTGGTTGGTCGTCGTGACAGTGGGGGCGTAACCTTGCTGTCAGATTTTTTTTTTTTTTTTTTTTTGTTGTTTGGGCCCGCCTGCAGATCGGTCAGTACTGCAGCCTTTCGGCTTATTGTACTATGTACCCATTTTCTTCATTCCACCCATTCCAGTATCTTTGTACCTTGCACAAGTTTGTACAAGTCCTTAACTGAGTGTGTGGTGTATGTATTTGGTTCTGCCCGAGGCTGCCCATAGATCGACTGCCGTTTGTGATCCAATGCCTCGCATTCGTGACACAGCGGGGTACATTATTTGTTGCTTACCGTCCAATTGGTTAAAAGAAAACATGGCGGCTGTATAGCCTATCAGAGTGCATTGTTGGTTGGTCGTCGTGACAGCGGGGGCGTAACCTTGCTGTCAGATGGTATAGTTTTCCATTTTGTATACTACTACACTTTTGGCTTCAATAAAGTAAGGTTGTATGTCAACAAACGCACGTTGTTTCTTTCCGTCGGATTGAAACAAATAGCATTGCCTAAAAAAAGGCACCCAGCAAATGTACTAAACAAATGTAGTGACTAGTTAAGTAGTGAATATTTATGTTATAGTATGTTGTTGTAAAATCATGTACTAAAGAAGTTTTGTGTGATTTGGAGAAATAAACGCCAAATTACCACAGTGAAAAGCTCGTTTAAATTTTTTACTCAGTAAATAAAAGAATCAGTGAAATTAACCTACAATCAAGAAACATAAAAGCCTCATAAACTGTTGACGCAAGTTAAATAACAACACTTGGCTTGCTTAAAATTAGGTTAGGGTAAGTTTTGGTCCTAAACTAAACATAAGCAATAAAAATGTCAAATATGAAAGAATGGAAAAAAATTAAGGAAAGTGGTGCTTTTCGAAGATGTGTTACGAAAATATAATTTCTTGATATGTTTTATGTATAAATACTAGTAAAAGATTAGTGTGCAATAAGTTAAAATAAAAGAAAATTAGCGGTTTAACCGGGTTTAACGTACAATAGTGCCCAATTATTTTATTAAAAAACACGAGGAGTCCAATATTATTTACTACTTATGAATTAACATCCCACTCGATGATGATACCATTGATAATAATATGGTGGAGACAGAATTGTAAGCAGAAGCGGCGGCGGTGCATCATACGCTGGGATCTCCACGGTTCACGAGGTCATCTCGACACCGAAATAACTACTTTATGTTTTACCTATCTATTATTGATCTATAATACCTTAGAAACGGAATATGTTATGATAGCAATAATACCTGCTATCACACCTAGGGCATTATAAGCGGGCATTATGATAATGCCCGCTTATATTACCCTAATGCGCTAATATGGAAATTTTATTGCTTATCCAATTTTATTTCTCTCACAATAAAGATCAAGTTTATACAAAAAATAATTTTTTCTTTAAACAATACTAAAAATTAAACTTTATTTCCAAAATAAAAATTACAATTTTGAAATGTCCCGGAAAATGTAGCTGATCCCACTATAGAATGGTCGGTGTTTTTTGTGATGGTAGCAGCGGTGGTAGCACTAACGCTATTTTGTATAGAAGAACAGTCTATTAAAGAATTTTCAATAGTCGCTACGGAATTAACCTCGGAATTAACTGAATTGGCAATCATTTTGGCTATTTTGTTTTTGGATGAAATACTTTCTTCTATATATCCTTCAGCTACTGAAGAGCTTTTCCATTTCCCATGTTGTTTTAGCGTTTCAAACGAAGCACCTGCCTCAACAAGTAAAGTTGACGATGTGCGACGCAAACAGTGGCCGGTGTAAGCTTCTGCATTATCCAGTTTTAAAAATTTTGCGATCAATGTTGGGACGCTTCCTATGGTATTTTTTCCAATGGGTTGTACTGTACATCGACCCTTTCTATAGGTAAGAAAGAATCTTCGCTCCTTTATTCCAGCTGGTCTTAATGTTGTATACTTTTTTATTAAATTTAAAGCGCCTAAATCTTCTTCGATGATAGTAAAACTTTTTGAAGTTGAAGTTTTAGTTTCTGGTACCTTTATAACCAAGACTGTTCCTCTATCTTCAATGTCATCAATGGTCATTTTGACCAACTCATCTCGTCTTAAACCTCCAAAAACACCCATTACCAATATGACTTTGTGTACCAAGTAGATATCATCAGGAGCCTTCTTAATAAATTTTAATATTTGTTCTCCTTCCAAAACTTTAGACTTCTTCGGGACGTATCCTTTCGACTTAACTTTTAAAAAAGATATGAGACGATGGTATTGCGAAATGTCTATATTTTCATAGACCATCAACGTAGACCTTAGGGTAGAATACTTGGTCCAGAGAGAGTTCGGACTGTATTTTTCCGACTAAAAATAATAAAGTTTGTTAAACATATGTATTAAAATAAAATCAATAACTTACCAGTTCCTGGAAATATGCCATTAAAACGTTTTCGGTTATTTGAAGAATTGTGTTCGTATCTTTCCAAATACCAAATATGCCATACTCCCGATCATACTGTTGCCTTGATTTAACTGGCAAAAGATTTTCGGTCGCTTTTATGACCTTTTCTCTTATATTTTGTGGAATTTCTTCCATTTTGAGCAAATCGTTAAATAAAAAATGCCAACTGACTAACTGACAGAAACATCAAAGTCAAACTTAACACCAGTCATTATCTACTTACGTATACAGGTACAGGTGCAACTTATTTTTTATATTGCGAATAAATAATGTAATTAGTCATTGAAAAACTCTTTTTTAGGTAAAACATAAAGCATTGTATGCACCACGGGCTTTACTGGACTATAATGCCCATCAGGCAGAAACCTATCCCTCGGGCCAGAGGCCCTCGGGCTATTTCTACCTTCAGGGCATTATAGTCCCCGTAACGCCCTTGATACATAAATAGCTAAAACCTCTACTATTTGTATTTATTTTTGTGTTTATTAATCAACAAAATGATATTTCGTTGTATCTTTATATGATTAAGATAGACCACACTTCCTTAGTTTATATTTAGTTTTAAAGCAGTTCGGTCCTGTCGCAGTACCCTCGGTTTTAAAGCATAAATATATTTTAAATGTTTTATAGAGATTTATAGGGAGACGCCATTATTGAATGGAAGCGTTCAGGAACATAAAAATGGACTAAAAACCTTTTATAAAACTGTAATCTAATTGTTTCAAAAATACAATATGCAAGTATATTTTATAGCGCAATATGAAAAGCTTTAATAAAACTGTGTTTATAATGCTGATGTTGAAATTTTTTAAGAGTTGCAGAAATGTTTATAATAGCTATTTATGTATCAAGGGCGTTACGGGGACTATAATGCCCTGAAGGTAGAAATAGCCCGAGGGCCTCTGGCCCGAGGGATAGGTTTCTGCCTGATGGGCATTATAGTCCAGTAAAGCCCGTGGTGCATACAATGCTTTATGTTTTACCTAAAAAAGAGTTTTTCAATGACTAATTACATTATTTATTCGCAATATAAAAAATAAGTTGCACCTGTACCTGTATACGTAAGTAGATAATGACTGGTGTTAAGTTTGACTTTGATGTTTCTGTCAGTTAGTCAGTTGGCATTTTTTATTTAACGATTTGCTCAAAATGGAAGAAATTCCACAAAATATAAGAGAAAAGGTCATAAAAGCGACCGAAAATCTTTTGCCAGTTAAATCAAGGCAACAGTATGATCGGGAGTATGGCATATTTGGTATTTGGAAAGATACGAACACAATTCTTCAAATAACCGAAAACGTTTTAATGGCATATTTCCAGGAACTGGTAAGTTATTGATTTTATTTTAATACATATGTTTAACAAACTTTATTATTTTTAGTCGGAAAAATACAGTCCGAACTCTCTCTGGACCAAGTATTCTACCCTAAGGTCTACGTTGATGGTCTATGAAAATATAGACATTTCGCAATACCATCGTCTCATATCTTTTTTAAAAGTTAAGTCGAAAGGATACGTCCCGAAGAAGTCTAAAGTTTTGGAAGGAGAACAAATATTAAAATTTATTAAGAAGGCTCCTGATGATATCTACTTGGTACACAAAGTCATATTGGTAATGGGTGTTTTTGGAGGTTTAAGACGAGATGAGTTGGTCAAAATGACCATTGATGACATTGAAGATAGAGGAACAGTCTTGGTTATAAAGGTACCAGAAACTAAAACTTCAACTTCAAAAAGTTTTACTATCATCGAAGAAGATTTAGGCGCTTTAAATTTAATAAAAAAGTATACAACATTAAGACCAGCTGGAATAAAGGAGCGAAGATTCTTTCTTACCTATAGAAAGGGTCGATGTACAGTACAACCCATTGGAAAAAATACCATAGGAAGCGTCCCAACATTGATCGCAAAATTTTTAAAACTGGATAATGCAGAAGCTTACACCGGCCACTGTTTGCGTCGCACATCGTCAACTTTACTTGTTGAGGCAGGTGCTTCGTTTGAAACGCTAAAACAACATGGGAAATGGAAAAGCTCTTCAGTAGCTGAAGGATATATAGAAGAAAGTATTTCATCCAAAAACAAAATAGCCAAAATGATTGCCAATTCAGTTAATTCCGAGGTTAATTCCGTAGCGACTATTGAAAATTCTTTAATAGACTGTTCTTCTATACAAAATAGCGTTAGTGCTACCACCGCTGCTACCATCACAAAAAACACCGACCATTCTATAGTGGGATCAGCTACATTTTCCGGGACATTTCAAAATTGTAATTTTTATTTTGGAAATAAAGTTTAATTTTTAGTATTGTTTAAAGAAAAAATTATTTTTTGTATAAACTTGATCTTTATTGTGAGAGAAATAAAATTGGATAAGCAATAAAATTTCCATATTAGCGCATTAGGGTAATATAAGCGGGCATTATCATAATGCCCGCTTATAATGCCCTAGGTGTGATAGCAGGTATTATTGCTATCATAACATATTCCGTTTCTAAGGTATTATAGATCAATAATAGATAGGTAAAACATAAAATTGTTATGCAGTGTTTGCAAAAGGCTTTACAAAATAATAATGGTTACTGAAGTATTTTATAAAATGGTGCCAATTTTGCAGTTGTAGCTGTTGTAGAAACGCATTAAAAACATTCCTGAGAGTACAGCTGTTTTATAATTTTTCTGTCGAAAACGTTTTCGCGACCATAATAAAATATCTAATTGCTGGTTGGATGGTGTCCAGTGACGGAAATAAAATTTCGTACACTGAGGTTAACATTTTATGTCATTTTTGAATATTTTGGTACACTGGGCTTTTTACAATTATCTCACCTCTATCCTTGCGTTTCTTATTTCAGTAATAATAGAAAAAAGGCTTTATATAAAATTATTTATTCGAAGAAAGTATTCCTAGATAGTTGAGCAAGTTGGGAAACCAAGAAGCACTATACAAAGCCTCAGAACTAAATGCGAAAATACAGGATCATTGAATAGAAGGACTGAAAGTGGCAGAAGAAAAATTTCAAACGAAAATCAAGATAATAATATACAATACATGACTTCAAAATTGAATATAAAACAGATTATTCAGCATTTGGAGGTGATGAAAATTATAGGTATTCCAGGTTTCTTCAATTTTATTCCACAATTTAAATCATTACTGTTTTGAGGATGGAAATCATTGTTCTTGTTAATTTCTTTTACGATATATCCCCAAACGTTTTCGATTGGATTGATATCTGGGCTTCTTGAGGTTGAGGGCCAAGGTAACAATGAAATGTTATTTTCCCGTATCCAGTCCGAAACTCTCCTCGCTGTATGGACGGGGCAGTTGTCATGCTGGTATATAAAATTTTCTTTTGAAATATATTATTTTGACCTCCTCTGTATGTTCCCGACAAATTAGGGGGTACTTACTGGACACCCTGTATAGTATAAGGCGGATTCTATAACCAGTGCAGTCAATTTAAGGGCCATGTTGGGTTAGCATTAGTTTTTTTCGGTAGTTTACGGCGATAATTCTGCTAGGTTACTTATTAAAATTAAATTCCATGGCTTTAATTTCCAATTTACTTTTTAATACCCCGGGCGTTTACGTAATTTAAGTATTTTTTTATTAATTTCTGTGTTCGCTGTGTATGCAACCACGCGAGGAATATGGCGAGTTTAACGCACTAGCTGCCGAATATTTTAACCTTCAAAATAAATTTTAGAGACGCGGTCCAACAACGCCATTCCTTGACCATGAAGGTGCAATGAACAGCATGAATTTTTTTAGAAGCCCACTTCGGTGCTTAAACTATTTTTATTGCCCGGCATTTTGAACGATTTTACATCATCCAAAGAACGAGTCGTTGTACCTACTTTTTTATTACGCATTGTGGTTTTGCAATATTATTATTATTAATTCCATTACGTCATTGTGCACAGGGACGTATCGGTTTAATTTCAACAATAACGACATTTATTATGCAATAGCAAAAGTC
Source organism: Polydrusus tereticollis (assembly GCA_963920685.1). Taxonomy (NCBI): domain Eukaryota; kingdom Metazoa; phylum Arthropoda; class Insecta; order Coleoptera; family Curculionidae; genus Polydrusus; species Polydrusus tereticollis. The sequence continues at coordinate 18,039,130 of OY987330.1, forward strand.
AGTGAGTGTCCTGCCAAATATATTTTATATCATCGCAAAGTACGGTACTGTATTGGTTCAGAAATAAAGAGACATTGAGACAAAATTATAAGCATAGTGTGCTGCTGCATTCAACGTTTATATACGGGATGTTTCAAAAAACGTGTGCCATCCGCCGTGTGGTGATCCCTTACCCAAAAATAAGACAAATAGGTCTGCAACCGCTTTAGTTTTGAGATTGAGCTTAGTACGCGGTTCTGTAGTCCAATTATTAATATTTAATTATGTTTATTGTCAGGGGTCCCGAGACCGGGTAGGTAGAGGCACAGGTAGTTTAGGTAAACTACCTGTGCCTCACTGCTTCAAAAATTTGAAATGTTTAGTTACTTTCCAGCAGTTGTTGGAAAACTTCGTTCTTGAAAATGGTTAGTGGTTCTGAATTTGTTGCTGAGAAACGAATTAGTAGAACTGCCCTTTCTAAAAATGAGAAAATTATTATTCTCAATGTGTTCAACGCTCTTCGCGACCAACTCACATTGGTAGCAAAAATCATAGACATCGTAACTATTAGACCGAACAATAACAAATAAACGTGATGTCATCATTGTATTCCAGTGTAAAGTAAATCAACATACAAGCTGCTCCCCTCTACTTGGTTTGCCAGACTTACGCCACAGAAAACGTAGTTTTCTGGGCTTACTCTGTTAAAAGTATTAACGTCTATGATTAACTAGATTAACATGATGTGGGAAATATATAACATTGCCTAAAACCTTGTAAAAAATCTGTAGTAAGGCAACGCAGCAATAACGGATCCGCCCAGATTTCATCATTTTCGTGGCCATCCGCATCGACTCGACAATACTCGGCATAGCGGATGTTGTTCTCCTGGAGTTTTGTCGCATGCATATGTAAAGTCAGCGTAATCCCCACTCTCGGCCCCACCTAGCTCCTCACAGCGTCTCGTCACCAAACGATTTTGGCATCACAATTTTATAGCATTTATGAATGGCGTGTCGGATCTATAGTTACGATGCCTATGGCAAAAATGGATTTGTCAATGGCGGCTTACTAGCATTTAAATAAAGACGGAGTGGAGACTATCATGAAGACATAAACGCTGATGTCTTTGAAGAATACTTCCAGTAAATGCTAGATCTTATTTCTCCTGGGTCTATTGTAGTCATGGATAATGCCAGCTACCACTCAAGAGAATCCGAAAAAATACTAAAGGGAGCTACTGGAGATTGTAAAGTTGAATAAACCTCTTTGTACGAAATTTGTTGTCGACGAAATCGCTTCAAAACGAAATATAACGGTACTTCGCCTTCCGCCATATCGCTGTGAATTAAATCCCATAGGTGAGCGCAAGTAAAAGGGTTTGTAGCAAGGCATAACACCACTTTTAAAATGAGAGACGTTGAAAACCTCTTGCAAGAGGGAATAAAGGCAGTGGATTGTGAAAAATGAAGTGCGTCGAACATGTGATTAAAATGGAAGAAAGAATGTGGGAAGCTGATAACATTATTATTTCTCTGGACCCCAACGACGATAGTTCATCGAACTACTCGGAACATCATGCCTAAAATTTAAAAATTAAGTTGTTATATTGTACAAAGTAGATTTTTTTATAAATATTAATATTTATTCCAATTTATCTATTTTCATATTCTTACTTCTACATAAGTTTTTATCTACTTAATATTAGAGTAATTAATATCTCAATTATCTGCCTATCTACATAATTATAATCAAGTATAATTATTATTATACTTATTATTCTAATAAACTACCTGAAGTAACGACATTGTCACATTACTTTCATTCACCAAACTCGTCTTTCTATTGTATACAAATTAGGGTGACCCTAATTTAGGACCGATTCGAGGTGTGTGGTGGTAGTTAAACATCTGAGAAATGGAATTTTTAAAAACTGTCATTGCAATTTACCTGAAATTTACAATGCAACCTTTAAATTGCTTAATGGGTCCTGTCATTGCAAATTTACATTTTATTCCTCTCTGTCATTAAGCAACAGAGTATATCTTTTTTTGTTTTCAAGATATTTTAAACAAACCAAAAAGTTGAATTTTTGAAAATATGCTGCTATTTTTCACTATTTTAACAATCTGTAAAAACATTTAACTTAAAAAACTATGGAAGTTTTGAACAACCGCGGCCCAAGGATTACGAAAAAGAAGATAATATCGAGCGTGACGAAAATGTAAGGGAATATTTTAATTTTTAATGCCGCTCCGACAAAAGCGGCGGAAAGAGACTTACCAACTCCGAGAAGTACCATACAAAAAGTCCTTAAAGAAAGTAAATATTGACTGTACAAGCCAACCATAGTTCAGGGTTTACGAGAGACGGATTATCCAAGAAGAATCCAATTTCCAAATTGATATGTGAACCATTGCGAACCAAATCCTCATTTCAGTCGTCTTGTAATTTGGACCGAGGAAACACATTTTACCAACTGCGGGCTACAGAAAACCGTCACCAATTGGCTCAACGAAGACTGCTAACTAGGGCTCGGAATTTTTAAAATATAAGTATTCGAATAGTCGTTTGGTATGTTATTCGAGTAGTCGAATATAGTCGAATCATTCGAATAGTCGAATAATTCGAATAGTCGAATATAGTCGAATAATTCGAATAGTCGAATATCTTTGAATAGTCAAATAATCGAATATTCGAATAGTCGTCTCTTTAAATATCGAAATACAGTTGTTTAATAACGGTAAAGTGGTTTAACTGCTTAAACATAATAAAGGAACATTTTTAAGTATTAGTCATTTTTAATATCTAAATTATCGAATAATAATAATGTGCATTTTCTCGAATAAAGTAAGATGCCAAATAAATCATTCTGTTAAATTATTTCAAGCTATGAGAACTTGAGAACTCTGTAATAAATAAAAAACTCTTAAACAAAATACTTCGGTTAAAATGTTACAATAAAAATTAAAATGACCTCTTAGTGGTTCATCCCCAAAGTTTCGTCCCATATACAAGTATTTTAATGTGTTTTATGAAGTGTTCTTTGTAATAGTTTTAAAGAAAAATGTCCACTAAAGTTTGTTCGGCAGTATTTCCTTCCTGGTTCCTGACAAAGAAGCACTGATGATGGCTTAAGGCCGAAAGCGCTCTGCATTGAAGTTAAGATTATACACTTAATACAAAACATTTCATTTCTAAAATGATTATTTACTGAACACAAAAAATCAATAGAATCAATAGAATTGATTGAATAGATACTTGAATAGTCTAATATTCGAATAGTCAAATATTCGAATTTCGAATACTCGAATATTTGAATAGTCGAATAGTCGAATATTCGATTTTTTTAACTAACCAAAAATTCGAATTTAGAATAGTCGAATATTCGAATACAATTCCGAGCCCTACTGCTAACCCGATTTGGCTTTAATGTATGGTGTGGTATGTATGGTAAGTAATGTCACCTATCTTGCTAAATACATAGCATGTATTAAGTCAACTTTACTTGTCTTCTTACTTTTTAGACAACCGACCATTCTTTTAATATCACACGTAGAATAGCCAAAGAGCTGTTAGAAGGTCAATTATTCCCGGCAATTAGAGCAAGAGTTCCTTAAAATCAACTAAATAGTGTTGGTTTCAACAAGACGGTTGTCCCGCACATAATCTTCGGGCAGTCCCTCAGACGAACAAATATAAAGGAAGTTCAAACTCTCAGACATTTGATGACAAAGTAATTTCAAACCCCAACCAATTAATTGGTCTGCTAGATCCCCCGATATAACCCCTCTAGATTTTTATTTATGGGGGCATGTAAAAAATGAAGTCTATGACTTTGAACCTACTGAAACTGAAACGAATTAGAAAAGAGGTTGAGGTATGTGTTTGGCAACACTCTTCGCAGGATCACCAATACTGTGTTGAAAAACTGTCAAAAATGTATTAATACAAACAGCCAACATTTCAAATAAGTATAGTAAGTTACATATTTTTTCTTACGAATTTTTAAACAATAATTATTATTCATATTGCTTTTTTAGTTCTCTTTAGTTTTTTTTATTTTATTACTTGAAATGTTAATATGCAATTCTTAACCACAAGAAAAAATTAAATAATATATTGCGTCATTTTAAACATATTTAAAATCTAATTAACCCTACCTTGGCGTTGTTGTGTCATGTTTGACGTGTTGCGATATTAATTTTCTTGTTTTTTCAAGGCAATTTCATTTATTTACCAATTAGTGATACATCGTTGTAAGCTGACATCAATAATTACCTTTTAAGTACAAAATACAATATGGCGTCCATAAGAAAAAATTACCCAGATGATAGTATACAATAACTAAAACGTCGTGTTCAAAATCCAATTGCAGGACTAAAATCTACTTAAAAAGTTGCTTTGAAAAATGTTTTTACAGATTGGCAAAATAGTGAAAAACAAAAAAGCTACAGCATATTTTCGAAAATGCAACTTTTTGCTTTTTTTTTTAATATCTCAAAAACAAAAAAGATAGAATCGCGTACTAAGCGGCTTTAAGTTGCAAATTAATTTGTCTAAAACTTTTGCCATTTAACCGTTTCTCTATCTTTTTTCAAGATCGACAATAATCGACATACATGTAGGCCCAAATTCGGGACACACTGTAGTTATGTAATAATTCTACTGCCCGTTAGCTATATTTTCTGTGATTCTGTGTTTATTTGAGTTAGTTCAAACATCTCTGCACACAGGAAAAATAATTATTTATGCTAAAGTTGTATATTTTGTTTCAACACTTCAAAATCCCGTTTTTCTTTGACGCTTTTAATTCAACGATGACGAACAATCATCTTTGTGGTCGAAAAGTATGAGAACTGACAATTAATATAATTAATTAATCTCCAAAATTACTTAATTCGCAATCAGAACCTACATTAATACGGGGCGTAGAAACGAAAACCTTTTTTGCACATCTGAAAATCATTTTGATATTAAAAAGATAATTAACTTTTTTTCCCCGTGTCTGCTGGTAGAAAATTAACTGTATCTAAAAGGATTATGTAAAGCATTAACAAAGAATTATAATATAATGACGGTATGGTGTATTTGATGAGATAGTTATGAAAGAGATTTTTATAACAAGCTCTTAAGCAGAGGAACCCGACTATGTAAAAAAAAAACGTTAAATGGTAACAAAAGGTTCAATAAAAACAAATAAATTATGTTTGCATGCTGTGGCGAGGCACAAAAAATCGGACAGTTCTGTTAAGCTGATTGGTCGTTTTAAATAAAAATAAGATCAAGAAGAAGAACCTATATGCATGAATGCCGCTTCTTAGTTATAGTTATCAATAAAGATCGGATTTTATGTATTTTGCATATAAAATATATGCATTTTTGGATATTTTGTTATTTTAAAGGAAAAAATGCATATTTTAAGAACTATTGCATATAAAAGAATGTTTTGGGATTTCTGCGTTCTTTTCTTACGTTTTATGGTCGCACGCCGCCGTGTCGCCTGTGCTGTCGGGGTCTGAAGATAAGAGGGCAACAACTAGGCTAATTAATAAAGTAATAAACTAATAAAATAATTTCTGACCAGATGTTTTAACTAGAATTTCTTGATCTACACCTTCTATAATTATTTATTTGCTCACATTTGTTACAGTTTGTCAGTATTCTTGGGGTTGTCGTTTGTCGTAGCCGCAGTTAGTATTGTAAACGAAAACAAAGTGAAAGTGAAAGCGGTGATTATGTCGAAAATACGATGTATTTCGTGGATCAAGCCTTACCCAGAACTTGCTTTGGACGGCGACCATGTTTTTTGCAAGTCTTGTTCAAAAATTGTTTCCTGCTCAAAGAAATTTCAAATAGACCAACACATTAAGACGCCGTCTCACATTGCTAAGGTTAGCAAGATTAAGTCTGGTCCCATACAGTCAACGCTGAAGCAGTCATTTGAGATTTTTAAAAACGGAAACCATGACCAGTCAGAATTTAACGAAGATCTGTGTAAAACGTTCTTGGCTGCTAATATTCCTTTAAACAAGTTAACCAACCCGCAAGTTAAGGCCTTTCTGCAAAAATATACAAAATGTAATGCTTCGGATGAATCAACATTAAGAAAAAATGTCGTTGGAAAGGTATTTGGTACCGTGCTAGATGAGATAAAGAAAGAAATTGTAGGTAACTATATGTATATTGTCGTCGACGAAACAACTGATTCGTGTGGTCATTATATAGTTAATCTAATGATCGGAAAACTCACAGAAGAAGAACCTGGAAAAGCTTACCTTATAGCCATAAAAGAAGTGGAAAACCCAAACAACCTCACAGTTACACGTTTTATTCAAGAAACCTTAACACATTTCTTTTTGCCGAATTCAATTCTTGTCCTGTTGTCCGATGCTGCGCCGTATATGATAAAGGCAGGACAGAATTTAAAAATATTTTATGAAAATTTGATTCATGTAACTTGCCTAGCTCACGGATTAAATATGGTTGCGGAAACTATTACAGTTTCCTTTCCGTTGGTCAATGACCTAATAGCAAATGTAAAAGAGATATTTATAAAGGGCCCTTTAAGAGTACAATTTTACTAGGAGAATCTTCCCGGAGTACCATTACCACCTGAGCCTGTCTTGACCAGATGGGGCACCTGGATTGCATCCTAAAGTCTAGAGAAATATTTCAAAGTGCTAAAGTGGAACAACAGTTAATGTATATTAAGTGTAACTATGCATTTATAGCAGACAGTATTTTGCAACTAGAGGAATCGTGTACAAGTCTACCAGAGTCGATGGATATTATAGAAACATGCGTGTACAAAATTGCAAACAAATACGAGGTGAGGTAGGAAAAACAGTAGTGGCAATATTAGAAAATTTAATAGAAAAAACACAGGTTTCAAGATTTTAAGGCAGGTCGTAAACATATTGTCAGGGAAAACTGTAAATAATTTAGCTGTTGAACCTGCCTTAGTTCCGAAATTAAAATGTTGCCCTATAACTTCAGTAGATGTAGAAAGATCGTTTTCTTTTTACAAACATGTCCTTAGTGATAGACGCCACAATTTTTTAGTTCAAAACCTTGAAGAACACATAATAACTGGTGCGTTTTATAATTTTTCATATTAATATCAGTATAAGTTTGATATAAAAAACTGTGTTAGGTGTCAACCGATTTAATAAAGTATATTATAACTTGAATTTATCTTCATTCAATCCCCTAATTAAATAAAAATTTAATTTAGAATATCAAAATTTAGTTGTTTTATTACCGCATGTTTATTGCATATTTACGTCTTATAGGTATAGGTATCTTGCATACATTTTAAAAAATATGTGCATATATATGCGCATATTCTTAAGATTTTTGGTTGCATATAATCCGTTCTTTAGTTATCAATTTCACATAATATTATAGGATAAAAGATACGATCCCAAATTTCAACAGAACCCTGTTCTCGGTACAATAATAGTATTCCTTGAACTAGAAACGCGTAAATAAATGTCACTTCGTTTATGGCCTAGTTTCTCGAATTGAAATCCATCTGAAAAAAAAACAAATGTAAAGCGAAAACCAGAACAAGTTTTTTTTATCTGACAGTATCGGTTTTAATCAGTAGTGTAAGTGATTTCTAATCCCCGAATTTTGCTTTGGAACACCCAGAATCATGATACAGGTTGAGACAATACAATCCTTGTTTTCCTTATAACCACAAGACAAACAAACTAAGGATCTTAAATAAGACAAAAACTAATTTGAGCAATATGCTTAACGTATACTTTTTTTACCATTAAAATTCGGATTCGAGAAACGAAAATATATAGTTATAGACGGGTTACTCTTAAGCGATATCACCCTGTAAGCGAACACACCTAATTATATGAAATCAAAGAATCGAGTCGGACATTCCAAATGAATTTCTCCGTCGTAAACGAGTTTGCCAATTGCAGAAATGTCAAGACAATGAAATTATTTTTTTGTGGGAATTACGCGAGAAATCGACTTCCAGCAACCTGATCTAAATTTTTAAGGTTATTTAAACGCACATTAATTCAATCAATTAAAATACATATTAATTTTAATTATTTAATTAAACTTATTACAAGCCTGTTTTCTTTCCTTTATGCAGTACGCCAGACAAAAACAAATTTAATGGCTGCATCTACACATACAACTAAAGATGTAATAAATTACCAATATTTAATGAATGGCTTTGTAAAGATAATTTTCCGATAATATATCAAAATTGAAAAAAGTTCTTAGAAATATTTAATCTCTCCGTACTAATATTTATTTATCACCCAAAAAAGCTGTAAAAAATACGATTTCGTAATCATTAAATAACTTTTCAATTGTGTACTTAACGACTAAAAATGTTGTAACCGTGTGTCAATATAAATAGTAGAACAAACAATAAATTAAAGTTATTTTATCAGCGTGAAAATTGGTCTTGGGTAAACTTTACGACAGAATACAGTTCATTGAAAAAAATAGATGAAACAAATAAACCAATGTAAATACGAGACACCACATCCCCGTGAATTTTCATTTTTAAAAATTAGTTTTGAAAATGTATTCCTTAATTTTGCGGCTATTTATTAATTTCCTCTGAGTGAGCATTTTTCATTACTATGCATTATTCAGGCTTGTTTTAGAATATTTCATATATTAAATATCCCAAATGAAGCGGGACAATAATTCCAAAATTTCCCGCTAGGTATCGAAAATTTCCCTTTGGGTCCGTATCTAAATCCTTTCGTTGAAAACGTACCTACAATGCATGAGGGAGGCAATTTCAAAGAAAACGTAATCAGTCACTGATGCAGCAGAACTTTGTGCCACATTGACTAAGACATCTTGCCGTACTGTTTATAGAACTATCAAGGACAATAGGAATACTAAAGTGTCCGATCAGAAGGAACCAAGAGGACGGAAAAAGATTTTATTGATCAGCAAACAAAGTTAGCCATTCGTCGGAAAGTGCATGTATTTTTTTTTCGAAATAACCTTCCGAATTTAAAAAAAATTTCTGTCGAAATTGGAAGGGATGAAAATATGCAAAAAATTTCACGAAGAGTTCTAATGCGTACACTACGAGAATTGAATTTTCGATTCTTAAAACGAAATCGCAAAAGTCTTTTGGTGGAAAAGGAAGAAATCGTATTGTGGCGTAGAAAGTATCTGGAAGAAACAGAACAATATCGTTGTGCAGGGAAAAGAATTTACTTTACGGACGAGACATGGTTAAATGAAGGACATACTGTGAATTACATTTGGCAAGATGTTAACATTAAAAATGCACGTAACGCCTTTATCCAATGTGGACTGTCCACTGGATTGAAAGCTCCTTCAGGAAAAGGTCGTCGGTTAATTATAACCCACATCGGGAGTGATTCTGGTTTCCTTGAAGATGGGTTAAACGTGTTTGAATCTCGTAAAACCGGTAATTATCATGAGGATATGAACTCGGGAGTGTTTAAAGATTGGTTTAAATCCATCTTACCGCGTATTGAACGTGGGAATCGTGATGGATAATGCACCATACCACAGCCATCTGGTGGACGCTTTGCCAACTTCTGCGTGGCGAAAAGGAAAGATTGTTGGCTGGCTCGAAGAAAAAAATATTGTATTTGGCGAAAAAATGCTAAAAGTGCTATCTGCAATCTATCCCACATTGTATAGGTGGGACGACGCATTGCTCATGAAAAACATGAAAATAAAAGAAAAAATATTCTTAGGCTAGATTGTCCACCCATGCTTTCCTTTTTAAAATTGTTCTTTATTACGCGAAATCTTAAAGTTCGTTCGGGAATGCTATTTTCCCTAGCTGCTTGCCTAATGGGACTACAGCATCAGCAGCTTTACGGAGATCATCTTCTGACCACTGACCCCTACTACTTTTCCTTGGGCCGTAAAATGTTGGCATTTTAAAAGAAAAAAAACACACATGGTATTTACTTTCAACTAACCGCGTCATCTCTCCCAAATTAACATGCGTCGTCTGTCCCAAAACCAAGGGATAGACGACGCACCATATTATGATACATTCCTAAGTGTAAACTGAGCTTAAGTGACTGTAGGCACTCCCCAACCTAACCTATTTTTCGGAACATTACTCAATATTGTGTTAAAATCGCTATTTTTTCTTTTACAAACGTATAATTAACATTATTGAAAAACTTTGCGGTACTTACCAAACTATAAATTTATCGTTACTACTTTATTTACCCATATTTTATCAATATTTTCACACTAACAAGTAGCGGCTATTGAGAGTTTTCGACTAATATTTAAACCACATGATTTTATGAAAAATCGCGGCTAATTTAAACGGTGCGTCGTCTCTCCTCTTGTGTCATCTGTCCGTACTTTACCCTACATATTTATGTAGATACCTGAAATATGCATGTTTGTACCTATCTATGTATGTGTTGGTGAAACGTGTATCAACACGTCAAAGAGAATAGGTTGGTAAATGTTGTGTGAGTGCGATTTTAACCTCTGCTAATTTTGTTTGTAAATTACATAAGGGTTATAATGTCAGATCGCATCGCGCGCCGGTCGATCGAGAGACAAGAAGCACGGCGCAAAGAGGAAAAGAGTAGTGCATCCCAAGATGGCTCCGTGAAGCAAGTGCTTTTACGTGCGCTCCACGATTTTAAGGCCATTTTGGGCAATTAATGATTTCTTTTTAAGTAGAAAAAATGTAAAAAAGCAGTTAGTAATGTAAACGTTAAGTATCGACCAGTGTCTTTGTCGTGAATCCTTGTAATATGCTACTATAACCTAATACAATTTTGATGTAAAATTAACATCGTTCGTTCGTTTATTGGGAACTTCGCTTATAGCGAACCGTTTGGTCGGTCGCTTAAGGTTCGCTATAAGCGGACATTACCGTATTTCTTTTACTCGAGAATATTCTACCGAATTACACTCGTGCATCAAAATAAACCTCATAATTTTTCATTCAAGCGTGCTTATCAAAATATTTGTGACATCGAAAAAATTAATTAATAATTATTAGCATGCAAAATTTCATAACTTACGGTGACAAGAAAAAATAAAACAAGGTATTTCGCATTACGCTAAAAAAGTAAACAGAAAACGCGCGTCAAAACCACCAAATGAATATGTAATATGTGTACATGTTTCTAAGTATAAAATAATTAAAATACCACACACAGGATGTAACACCTTTTTCCATTTAGCGATAAAAATATTATTTATTTTCACCGTTAAACGATTTTTAATATGCAAACCACCGTCCATTCAGCGAAACCAAAGCGCGCAAAGTGAAAAAAATAAAAAGTCCAGATTTATAGATTCCATGAACCGTGCAAGTCGTTTTTTCCTTTCGGTGACATAATTTTTGAATAATTCACATGATAATTTATAATTTCTTGTGAAGTAATGTGCCTGGCAATGCAAATGATTATTAAAAGCATTAGATTAGATACTTTACTACTATAACTTGTAGGTAGTACTGGTAGTAGACAGTTCCACGCAATATGTTTTTTTTAGTTTCCCCTTTCGCTGCTACGCCTCCACCTCAAGACAGAGTCCATTATATCTGTGGCTTGATTACAAAAGGTATGCTAAAAATTTAGCGGACCTATGTTGATATGAGCTTTTTGACTGGTCTAAGAAAAACCTCATAAAATAAGTGCATACCATTAAGTGACGCCCTGTATATAGGATAATATCCGATATTTACCAACTCTGGTTTAACTTCTAAGCATTTAATATGTCAAAATACCGTGGGACATTGGGTATTTACAATATCCACGTAAGAAACAAACGTTGGGAAAACAATAATATATAAACTTTTAAAAGAAAAAAGTGTTGGCGTCAAACCTCCAAAAACTTCTCCAGGACGACCAAAACTTGAGCTGGATGACGTTTTAATGCAGAGAATAAGGCGAAAGGTTCATAGTTTCTTTAAAAAAAAAATCCCACGCTGGACAATATTTTGTGCTCAATCCGAGAAGACCAGGACTACCCATTTATTATGTGTAGATTTATACGCTTTGGAAATTATTTTAAAAAATGGGTTTTCGGTGGAAAAAACATAATAGGCAATCGATTGTAATAGACAGATAGGAGAATAAATTACTTAAGAAGTATCCGAAAAGCCAGAGAAGAAAACAAGAAAATATTTTACCTAGACGAAACATGGCTAAATGTAGGCCACACTGTGACTAAATTTTGGCAGGATGAAGATATTAAAAGTTCAAGGCAGACATTTTTGGAAGGATTGTCCAGGTTAGTTCAAGATTAAGACCGCCAACTGGAAAAGGAAATCGACTTACCATAACCCATATTGGAAGTTCTGAAGGCTTCGTTAAAGGTGGTCTACTGATGTTTCAATCTAAAAATACAGGAGACTCTCTCGAAGATGTCTTTGAAGAATGGTTCGAGCAAATATTGGATCTTATACCAAAAGATGCAATAATTGTATTGAATAATGCAAGTTATCACTCTAGGCTGACGAAAAATGACCGACAAGTGCGTGGCATAAAAGTGAATTTAAAGATAGACTATAGGTATGTAAAAGTTTGTTAAATTGTCACATCAATGCAAGTTTTAAAGTTCTAGGATAGAACTTGCGAGAACCCGAACAAAGCTCTTCTATATCTCGCGCCAAAAATAAATATCGCCAAGGTCTACAAACGTGCACCATTCATTCTTGGCAGAACCACTTTGAGAATGGTTGTTTGGGATCGGAGTTTTTCTGGGAACTGTTTGGGTTAGCGATTAAAAGAGACCCAAATAGAGAGGCAAAAAAGCACTGGGTTTTATTTGCATAACAACACCGAGAATGTAATAAAAAGACGCGAAATTTCTCAGTATTACAAAGTGCACGACGGCATTCTTTTAGAGTTAGACGTTTCCGACGACCGGATGACGGATAAAGCTTCAGAATTTAAGAGGTCCACCACATTTACTAATCGCTTATGTGTATACAGCGCCAGTTATAAATCAAGAGTACCAATAGAGCTTATAAACTCTCTCTCTGTTTGCGGAACCGATTTTACCTATATCTTATAGAACTCTGCTATCTGGTACATATGATATGACCTTGGATATTATTTTCTTATAAAGATTTATGTATATATTTGTCATGTTTCTATTAATTTTAATTTTCTGTGAAAAGCCAGACAACAAGCGTGGAATGATGTTAAATAAATAATCACTTAAATCCTTAGGTAAATCTTCAAGGTCGCATATCATTACCAATATTGTCCAACTAATCTTGGGTATTACCAAATAGCAAAGAAAATTATAACTACATTTTCTTTGCTATTAGGTACATGGGATATCTTTTATTTTCTGTAAAGATACAATGTTTACAACGTAATATAATTAATTAAAAGGCAGTGAGTCTTATTTTAAATATACAAACGTAGTTTGGTTGAATAATGGGACCAAGTTCGGTTGTCTTTTAAATATTTACTTGTATAAGAATAGATATAATAATTACCTAATCAACCTTTGCAGATGTGGCAATTAATTTTGAGTAATTTCGCAGACTATATTCAAGAAGCTGAACGGGTATAGACAAAAGAATAATTGTAGTTGTTCCTAAAAATGTACACTTCTCGATATTTAAATCCACAGCCAGTGGGAGTATTTTATTGTCACTTTGTATATACAGCGCGAAATAATTTGCTTATAATAAAAGGCATTCGTTATTGTTAGACCAGAATTATTGGCGTTTCCGACATTATCGCTCTAAACTGATAAACAAGATTCATCTGTAACATAACCCAGAGATAAAGTCTGGTAGCTGTAAGATTGTAAATAATTTTTTAAAAGGCAAAGCAACCCAACGTTTTGCACATGTGTTTAATAGTTTCCAAAATACGGCTTTTCTTTAAAATATTTATCTTATGATAGCAGAACTAGCACGAAATTTGGTAGTAGGTAAGTGTTTTTTTTTTAGTTCAAAATCCAGATACACTTTTTCCACTTTTCCTCACTGATTTTACCCATAGCTTCAATAAAGAGTCTTTTTAAATCCACCATTTTATAAGTCGTGTTTTTTCTGGCGATATCTGTCTTTATTTGAGCCCATATAAGCTCGATCGGGTTCAGTGGTAAGGAGAGTGAGTCTGAGCACAGATATTTCTCGTAACTTTGCCATTTCATCGACTACATATTTTTTGAATGCATTTTTATGTAAACTGGCTAGTAACAATAGTTATTTTTTTAAACAATCTAATGGAAATTCTATTTGTCTTAAACTTAGCCATTCTGTTATTTCACTTTTACGCCATACGCACTTGTCGGTCATTTTTCCGTCAGCCTATAGTGATAACTTGCATTATCCAAAACAATTATTGCGTCTTTTGGTATAAGATCCAACATTTGCTCGAACCATTCTTCAAAGACATCGGCATTCATATCTTCGTGATAGTCTCCTGTATTTTTAGATTGGAACATCAGTAGACCACCTTTAACGAAACCTTCAAAACTTCCAATACGGGTTATGATAAGTCGATGTCCTTTTCCAGATGACGATCTTAATCCCGTGAACAATCTTTCCAAAAAAGCTTGCCTTCAACTTTTAATATTTTCATACTGCCAAAATTTAGTCACATTCATTAGCCTTCATTTCGCCATGTCTCGCCTAGGAAAAATATTTTCTTGTTTCCTTCTCTGGCTTTCTACACATAAATGGGTAGTCCTAGTCTTCCCGGATTGAGGACAAAATTTTGTCCAGCGTGGGAATTTCTTTTTTTAAAAAGAAACTATGAACTTCTCGCCTTAATCTCTGCATTAAAACGTCATCCAGCTCAAGTTTTGGTCATCCTAGAGAAGTTTTTGGAGGTTTGACGCCAATACTTTTTTCTTCTGTTAAAAGTTTATATATTGTTGTTTTCCCAACGTTAAGCATATCTGCTGTAAATTGCACTGCATTATCAACACTCAAATACACATTCTTACTTTTAATAGAATCGTAAGAGTTAAGAATTTTTTTTTTATTTACTGTACATGGACCGACTCTAGGGCATTTAGGCAATTGTTGAAAATTCTCCATAATTAATTAATTACAATTTGACTAGTTTCACTAAGAAACAAACAGCCAAGGTAGGTACGTATTTAATTTTAATTTATAAATAGGTGTATTATTCCAATACAGGCACCCATAAAGGCATAATAACCACATAATTAGCAAACAGGTAACCAGGATTAGGTACAAAAAAAAGGAATAAAATTATGAGAGCAGAAACGGAATAAGTACCTAGACTCTAATTAGTTTTAATAAAATTACAGCAGGTAAATGGTACAATGGTAAAAAATTTAATATTAAAATATATATTTGAAGACAAAACTTGAATTTAATGTCGATACTTGTACCAATACTGCACAAATTTAAAAATTCAGGCCTATTTAAATCTAAACTTGCCGAAAAATCTTGAACGCCCATGAAGAAGACGGTTTTGATTGATTTATTAGTTCGCATTGTTTAAAGATAGACTATAGAAATACTGCAGCCAATATTAAAGAAGAAAGACATGAAGCAACTAGCTTCGTAGATGAAGCAGAAAATGTTAAGAGGTCAATGGCGATATTTTTGAAGCGATAATAATATATCATGATATATATTATGATGTATATCACTTGATGTATATATCAACGAGCCTTACTTCCAAGTTAACGAAGAGCGATTTCCGGGGTGAATTCATAAAAGCAGTGCGTTGTAGATTGCATATTATTATAAATATATAATGTTTAAAGAAAATGCGACGGGTTGTCTACAAGACGATAAGACAGCTGCATATTAAACGACTTAATTATTTAAATTAGTCGAATCGTTCGCAAATTCCCTTAACAACTGTTAATTAGGTGATTGCATTTTATTTTTAGATTAAGTTTGTTTACGACCAACTTTCGTTCATGCAAATAATGTTTTTATAACTGTCAGTTACGATGCAAATTGCGATGATTGAAATGCCCGACTAATTAGACGGTTCGACACACGAATGTGTTTACATTTCTTTTTTTTAACGACTTTCCGCGGAGTTGTGAAAACTTTTATTGCGGCGGGCAAAGAAATAAATGCAGTTCCGTGCGCTCGTTTATAAACCTTAAAATTTAAATTGTATTTATGAGGGTGCTCTAAATTTAAAGCCTAATTTCAACATTACTGCTGCTTTAAATACAAATTAAAATCCATTAGTATAACTAGAAAACTGCGGAATAACCTGCAGCTTCATGTATATAGATTGACCAACCCGATGGCTCATGAATAATATATACATATCTTCAAAACTGAAGTACCTAATTCTATTTTCAAAAATAACAAGACATATGACACTAGTCGCGCTCTTAGTTCTCAGATTGATTAAAAAGGGAAAGATCAAAGAAAAAAGACGCCGTAGTCGATGGTTCGGACATACCTATACCTGCGGGCATATCCTAGATGAGCATTGTCAAAGAGTATGTATGCCTTCGTACGGAAACCTTGAAATAAGAAAAAGCTAGAAGCTGCTGGATCATCATAAAATGTGGTTATTTAACTGCTTCCTTCAATATACATACAGGGTGACTGGTAAGTAGACGTATTCCTTTGGGGAGGTGTTTGTAGAGCCTATTTGCAATTGAATTAACCATACTACCCTCTATGCAAAACCCACTGGATTTTTAGATATTTTCATGTTTATGTTTTTTCGAAATTCTCGTACTATGACTACTAAGAATTTGAAATTAAGGAAAAAAATTATCATTTTTGTAAATGTTCCAATTTTACGTGTTAGCTGACACACTAGTGCAGGTTATAAGGCAAAAAGTATGGCAAAGAAGTAAAAGAAATAAAAATACAGGGGCAAAAACGAAAACTTGCATGACGGATGCCCAGCGCACTATCGTCGAACTGTACGGGAGTTGATGGACCAGTGGTTTCCAAACCGTTGGATTGGAAGAAGAGGGCCGATACCATGGCCTGCCAGGAGCCCTGATATAACGCCCTTAGATTTTCATGTATGGGGGCACATGAAAGAGTTAGTTTATGTTACCGAAGTACCGACGCGGGAGGAATTGATTAACCGAATAGAAAATGCAGCCGTAATCCTTCGTAATAATTTCTCGACTCGAGTTACAAGAACAGAAGTAAGAAAACGGGCCCGTGCTTGCATAAGAAATGGAGGGACTCATTTCGAAAATGATTTGTAACCATTAATAAATAAACCATAAAAACTTTATTAATTTTTAAGGACTTAAAAGAATTTTCTTTGTAAAAAAAAAAACACTACCTGCACTTAGTATTATTAGTTTCTGTATCAAATGACTATCTAATTAATCAAATTTTACACCTCATTTGAAAGATATTAAACCAAAGAAGTTTTTAAAATTATTTGTACGTCTTATCTATTATCAAATTTTAGAAATACGTAGGTATGAATGTATAAGTCGTCGACATGTTTTTATTACAAGTTTTCGTTTTTGCCCCTGTATTTTTATTTCTTTTACTTCTTTGCCATACTTTTTGCCTTATAACCTGCACTAGTGTGTCAGCTAACACGTAAAATTGGAACATTTACAAAAATGATAATTTTTTCCTTAATTTCAAATTCTTAGTAGTCATAGTACGAGAATTTCGAAAAAACATAAACATGAAAATATCTCAAAATCCAGTGGGTTTTGCATAGAGGGTAGTATGGTTAATTCAATTGCAAATAGGCTCTACAAACACCTCCCCAAAGGAATACGTCTACTTACCAGTCACCCTGTATACAGGGTCGTTGGTATGTATGGAAACGGTCGATTATTTCTTAAAGTACAACAGCTAGCAAAAAATATTTAAGACAAAAGTTTGAGGGTTTTTTATAGTCTATTAGAATTTAAAAAAATTAAGTATACAGGACGAGTCAGAAAGTCGTAGAGAAGTAAAGTTATACGTTTTTTTTAATAGAACACCCTATATCTTAGACCATTTTTGGATTTTACATAAAATTACAATTACTTTTTAATAAGTGCATTATAAGTCTAAACTTAATAATTTTCGAGATATCGACTTTTGAAAAATGACATTTTTGAATTTTGACAGCTTCTAGCTTTCTAACGGTACGTCTTAGAGTAAAACGGCTTACGTGTCCCCATCTTAGTTTTTAATTATCTTTCTAAAATTGTCAACTTCCGGTTAAACCGGATGTAACTCAAAAGCCGGAAATATAGCACTTCCGGTTTAACCGGAAGTTAGTATTTTTGGAAATATAATTAAAAGTAAGATAGGGACATGTAAGCCGTTTTGCTCTATGGCGTAACGTTAGAAAGTTAGGCGCTGTCAAAGTTCAAAAATGTCATTTTTCAAAAGTCGATATCTCGGAAACTATTAAGTTTATACTTATAAAGCTCTTATTAACAAATAATTACAATTTTATGTACAATTCAAAAATGTTGTAAGATATAGGGTGTTCCATTAAAAAAAAAGTAACTTTGTTTTTGTACGGCTTTCTGACTCATCCTGTATACTTATCTTTTTTTAATTCTAATAGACCTTACAAAACCATAAAACTTTTGTCTTGAATATTTTTTGCTACCTGTTTTACTTTAAGAAATAATCGACCGTTTCCATACATACCAACGACCCTGTATAATACACATTGCGGGGGGCTGCCTTGACTTGAAAAACCTTAGCCATTTAAAAGTTATACTCTTTCTATATAGCCCGATAACAAAATTTAATAATAATACAAATTACAATCGTCCAAACCTTTCAGATATAACAAGTTTTTTCACGATTTCCTTAAAATACCGATTATTATCTTAACAGCCATTTTTTGCGTATAAAAAACCGGCCATGTTCTCAGGCCTTCGGCGCCTAAACAAAACCTACAACCAAACATCAAATTAGCAGCGAAATCCAAACCCGATGTGAGAAAAGCAACACGCAACAAAACTTGTGCCTCAGCAGTATAGGTAAGGATTAACTCAAAAGCGTGAGTTAATCCAAGGGTTAATGTAAACATAGGTTACCTCGCACGGATAAAATAGAACTCTTATTTCAAGAACATAGATTTTCTTGTCAGTATTTACTTAGTTTAAATGTCACGTTTCATTGCTCGAATAAATGTTTTTCGACCAATGCCCTACTGACAAAATTCCGTTTAAGTATGTAGTAATTTTGAATATTAAGAAAAAGTTTCTCTTTATAATATAGGTTCAAGATTATCTATTTTTAGAACACAACAGCCACTATATTATTTCAAAATATTCGTACTTATACGAACTAAAAAATAGGTTAATTTAATTATGTTAAATACTTGTTTTAAGCAATTAGTATTTTAGAATGACTTTTTCGTGCTATTTGATCAAAAAACACGATTCTTAAACCAATATAGGTCAAACTTAATAGAAATTAATACGGCCTTGGTATGAGTGTATATTATTACGTTAAATACATGCACTTCTTAATTGAATCTAAAATGACTTTGCGTATACACAAATCAAATGCTTACTTAATTTAATAATTTTTGCCTTCGCATATATTCCTGGGGAGCACCTTAACTAACATTATTGACAAAAAAATGTACGCCACTGACTTTTTTCTAATCTTGATTTTTTTCTGGATTTACCAACTAATAATACAACTTATTTGTTCCCGGAATTGTTTTCGTATCTTGCTTCGATTTCAAGAATAAAATAAAATAACCACTTCATTGCATGTAGTAGGTACATACAAAAAAATACCTATGTATTTCAAAGTTAATTAAAACATTTAAATTAAAAATAATATTTTTTTAAATATGATTATGAATAACGGTACCAAATTTCAATAAAATCAGAAAAAGGATATTTTAAATTACAAAAAAACGATTTTTTTAAAAAAAACTTTAACACCCTGTATATCAAAAACAGGGCAACTTCGGACACATGTTCATATGAACTTTTTCTCTTAGAATATCATAAGGAATCAACCCCTTAAGTTACGTACCGTACTTCTGAAACACCCTGTAGACGTATAGAACATTATACATGGAACGTGATTAGAATTTTACGTAAAATCCAAAAATGGAATAAAATATAAGTGTCCTATTTAAAATATGCAAGTTGACATCTACTTCCGGTATTACCGGAAGTGCCAGATTCTCGAAAATATTTTAGACGAATGGCCCCTATCAACATTACTAAGCTACCAAATTTTCAAATTTTTCGTAATTATAGTTTTTTCATAATGTAGTACTCCTTAAAATGAACTATATACAGACATTTAGCCACTTCCACAGGAAAATTTTCTTTTTAAAAACGTAATTGCCCTATGAGGTTAGGAATCCAACAATACCTAATTAATTAATAAGGTCCCATGACAGGATTGCACAAGAAGAGCGACATTCCGACGGTACCAGAATACAGCAGGAGTAACCGAACACCGACGGACGGCGGCTACAAGCTGACGAACGAGCATTGACCAGGAATTTGCAATGTGGTAGCAGTGTTAAATAGCTGCATGCATGCAAATTTAGCTTCCCGCTAAATTGCTTGGCGCGTAATTTTTATGCATAACATGCAATTTTGTGTACTTAGCTAATAATTCTAGTTATAGAGTGTTACATAATCTATAATTATGAGGCATAGTATCATTTTTAGAACAATTTTTTGTATTATTATTATGAAAGACCGGTTTGCAGGCAATTTTACGAAAACAGCATACTTACTAAACATTTAAACTATGACTAAAGCTAGTTTCATATAGACGCGAATTGCGAATCACGAATATTATTCTTATTGGCCGATTTTAAATTAAATCTAGGGGCGGGAAAAGTGACAGCGTCATATTCAATTTTTTACGATTTCGCAAAATTCAAAATCTGAGGGGCGGGAATATTGAAATAATTTTCATATTTAGCGAATATTCGCAGGAATTGTTTGGTTAATTAATTAAATTAATAAAATTAGTTAATTAAAAAATTGTTCTTTTAAGAACAACAAAAGTGCACATACATATCTCTGTCGATTACGTTGTTTACTATTTCTGAAAAATGTCGAAGCATTTAAATAGCCGGTGCAAAGAGCTAACAGTAGTAGTAAATTTAAAGAGTATGTTAAGGTCTATATATTTTATTTCTACTTTACTAATTTTTAGCGTGTAGTAGCT
The DNA here is from genome assembly GCA_963920685.1 of Polydrusus tereticollis. NCBI lineage: Eukaryota > Metazoa > Arthropoda > Insecta > Coleoptera > Curculionidae > Polydrusus > Polydrusus tereticollis. Next base: position 18,060,200 of record OY987330.1, read on the forward strand.
GCCCTAAATGTGAATATCTCCACTGTAAGCGCAGTTTCAACAACATTTAAGGAAAACAAATTATTAGAGTGACTTAAAAAGAAACGTTCTTATTCAAAGATAGTTGTAAATGCGTCAAGATTGGATATAAGTTCTATCCCTGACACTATTTATAGAATGTACGAAACAAGTAAGTTGTATTATTCAAAAACTAATATTTTACATTGGTTATGCTTAAGCTGTAACTTTTTTTAGAACATCATGTAACTTTGATAACTTTAAGTTAGAAATTAAAAGACATACAACTGTTTGATGGTTGTCTTAACTCTTTAAGAAGCCTCTTAAAGGAAGTAATGCTTGAACCAAGGCGAGGACTTATGGAACTTTCCTACGTAACTTTCAAACGACTGGTATTTTTGAAAGAATATATAAAAGAAAAAGAAGCATACTTGTACCAATTCGTTTTCTTGGATAATACATGGATTTTTCAGATTGGCACCATTGGTCGATGTTGACAAGATGAAAATAGAAGAACTGGTCGAGATGGCAGTACAGAAACTGACTGTATGAATATATGGAAAGAATTATTGCGTACCTACTGCTACTCGTGATGTTTGGAAAAATTCAATTCGACACACAGAAAGCACGATATAAAATTTCATTTCCAGACACCCTGTATAATACGTTGATTTATTGTATACATAAAGTGTTAGTTATAGTTGGCTGGCACACACACCAAAGGAGCCAGATTCCATTTCCACCCCTGCACATAATATTTCATCTAAGCTTTCTTCATAATAATATTACAAACACATAAAATACTAGAAAAACACTACATCACTTTGGCAACACTGCCAAATGCACCTCTCTAGTAAAGCGTAGTCGTAAATTCCGGCTGCAACTGTAACAACTGCATTTCGATAGAAGTGCATTAAATGCGCCTACGTCACTGCAGTGGTGTATTTCGCGCTTGGAGTGGTCGTGTAAAATAGCACTCGTAGTGCGCGGTGCGCGCGCATCAAGGCGGGAAAGCTTACTTGGGCGTATTGCGACGTAGCCAAATTGCTTAACAAATATTTCTTTAGTTGAGGCAAAAATACTATCTTTTAAGTTAGAAAGGCTTAACGCGAAAAATAAATTGTTAAATTTGTGTATTGCAAACTCTATACTGTTCTATAGAAAATGTAGAAAAGTTGCTGTAAAGTAATCTGTCTTCTGTCAATTATTTCCCTTAAAAATTTTCAAACCGTACTCTTGAAAGTGAGAAGGACTATTCACATCAGCCCTATGATCAAACACACAAGTTAACTTTTAGCGTAACGTTTCCATGACAACAACCGAAAAAAGCCTGCTTGTTTATTTTTCACTGTAATTGAAAAACAGTTAATTTTCAAGTTAGCGTCTAGAGTTCATATGTGTGTTTGATCATAGGGCTAATTAAGAGTTAGGAGAACGGAATCATATCTTGCATGTGAAGTGCGTTGACAAGTATCCGTGTTTAGTTAACAAAAACATATGACGTGAATAGTCACTTCTCCCGAGAGACCATTCACTTATCTTAAGTTCGAGAACAGACGTCATGTTGGATTTCCTTTGGTCCACGGGTAAGATTCCGATTGTGCTTCTTGCTTCCTCAGAGAAATGTTTACAGACAAACAAAGAGATAGACAAAGACCCAAATATTACATACACCGTACGTGTAGATTCTGGATTCAATGTCAATGGCTTAACAGCTTTTAAACATGTGGTTTTTTCTTTATTTTATTTGTACAGTTTAACAAATCTGGTATGGATGATCAATAGCTATTTATACAAGTTATAAAATAAGGGTATTTTAGGCACGCGACGTGAAAATTCGGCTTCGCCTCGTAGGACAACACGTCAAAGTGACTAAAAGACATTGTTTCGTAACGAATGGTATACAATACTTTTTCTACGGACGTTTTATAATAAAAAAAAAATTATTTTACCAAACATTTTATTACCTGTGTTTTTTACACCTTTCATGTCACAAAAAAAAGTCCGAAAGTTTTTTTTTGTCAAAAACTGCGGCAACGGCAGCACACATAACCCATGAAAGATTTTTTATCACGTACAGAAACTCCAAATGATCCAGACTTCCAATGGGCATTAATACCATTGGAGTAACACCAAAGAAAAATGCTGAGTTCTTGGGGCTTCCAAAGGCTAATGAATATACAGGCCATTGCTTTCAAAGATCTCCAGCAAACTTTTTTAGCGGACTCTGGAGCGGATATATTCATGCTAAAGCGACATGGAGGTTGGCGGTCAAATGCCGTGGTTGACGGGTATATAGACGATTCTTTAGAAAACAAAAGAAAAATTTTCGAAAAAATTCTTGGTGAAAAATCTTTGGACGCTAACAACAAACGTGTTAAATCTAATGAATCAGAATGTTCTACCAGCTCTACTAGTGGCGTGGGTTTAATTGTCTATGGGTCTATTTTACAAAGAGAAATATCTCAACGTACTGTTTTAGGTTACCCAAGCATTAATTTTAATAATATAAGTAAGTGTACTTTTAATATTTATAATAAATAGGTAAAATTATAGTCTGTGTTTAGTTTTTGATTGTAAATAATTATTAAAAGTTTTTTAAGCACGCTATGCCTAAAAGTAGGTTATTTTAAAAATCAAAACGACAATCAAAAAGGGGTTATTATAAAACGTCAGTAGAAAAAATGAATTTCAATTCCAAAATGGCGAAATTATTTCAATTTTTTGGCAGGGCAAGCTATTATTTTGACTTTAATGTAAAAAATAACCAAACAAAAATTTTAAAGTGTTACGGGTGAGAGTGAGCGTTTAGAAAACGAATGATGAAAACTTGTCACTTTCTGCGCACATTTGGGACGTGCGCGGCGTCTAGGTGTTCACTGTTCGGCGCCCAGTATTATTTCAGTCATCTTACTAATCACTCGATCATTTAGCGAGCGGGAATTTTTGCAATTTAATATCGATGCATAATGCAACGTGACCGCAGCGGCGCCTATCAGACGCCGGCGCGACCTCACTAATTATTCTATTATATAACCTATAATATTCTATTATAAACAAGGCTCGTGCTTCCAATACGATTAAATCTATTGGTGCAAATAATATTATTAAACATGTTAGTTTGCCAATCTTGTTTTTCGTTGTCAGTTTCAAGAAACAAATATTATATATACTGGGTGTCCCGCTAAGGTCGGTCAGCGGCTGTATCTCGAAAACCATTAGTCCTAAAGCTATTGGACTGTCCTATTAACACTCTAAATATTATTTATTTGACATTATTGCCTATCTCCTAAAATAGGGGGTGAAGGGAAGCTTAACTCTGGTTGCAGAAGAAGTTCGATAACTCTCGAATACGTTAACCGACTTTATCGAACTTGGTCTTGTTTAAAAGCTATTTGATAGTCGAACTATAGTCTATGGCCTCTATGGTAATACTCCAGTTCTAGTTTAAGCATGAACCGCCAGATGGCGATTTTTGACCGCTTTAGTAGCTTTCTCAATTTTCCAGTAAAATTTAATTGGAAGACCAACTTTATATTTTACTGGTCCTATTACCTGAAAAATTAACTAAAAAGTGGCGCAAACCGCTAGTAAATATCGTTTTTCAAACTTAAGTTATGAGCAAAAATATATTATTTTTAAAAAAATTTTATTTTGAAGCAAATTTCAACAATTTTTCGCTACATCCAGTATTAATCCACCTAAAACTAATTAAAGGCTGAAAAAATATTGTCATTATAAGGTAGTTACGGACTAGTAAAAAACTGAGGCTACCTTCAGTAGTAAAGGTCATTATTACTGGCCGGCAAATAATCCTCATCGGATGATGGAAATTGATCATCAAAATTAATTCACCGTAAATGTTTGTTGGGCATTATTGAAGGTAATAAAATTATTGTTTTCATATTTGAAGGCTTCAAAGTTGGCGCATAATTTGAGCATTTGCGCGAAAAGTATTGATTTTTGCAAGGTAATAATTAATTAGTATTTATTACTACAGGTTCAAAAAAATATCAATATTTTTTCATTAAAGTTTGGTAATTTTGTAACGAACTATCATTTTCCTGGACCAAAGCTAAATATATATAGGTAACGACGCCTATTAACTTTTTTACTAGTTCGTAAATACCTTATGATGACAATATTTTTTCAGGCGTTAATTAGTTTTAGGTGGATTACCTAATGTTACGCAAAATTGTTGAAATATGCTATTAAATAAAAAATTAAAAAATTTTTGCCATAACTCAAGTTTGGAAAATGATATCGACCACCGGTTTACGGCACTTTTTAGATAATTCTACGAGTAAAATAAAAAGTTACCCTTCCATTTACCTTTTAATGGAAATTGATAAAACTACTATACTGGTCAAAAAACGCCCCCTGACGGTTCAGGTTTACACTAAAACTTACGTAGTACCATAGACTGCAATTCGACTATTAAATAGCTTGAAAACAAGACCAAGTTCGATAAAATCGGTTAACGTGTTCGAGAGTTATCGAACTTCTTCTGCAATAAGAATCAAGCCTGCCTCCACCCCATATTTTAGGAGATAGGCCAAAATGTCAAATAAATAATTTTTAGAGTGTTAATAGCAGAGTCCAAAACAGTTTCACGCAAAGCTGTTGGAACTGTTAAAGGCATTTAGTATTAAAAAAGAGCATGTGTGTGATAAAATGGCGGAAGAAATGGGTCACACTGTGTTGCGACTACCACCCTATTATTGCATTTTTAACCCTATTGAACACATGTGGCATCAAATTAAATCGAAAATGAGAAATGAAAATAGCATACCTACTCTTAGAGACAGTGTAATAGAGCTAATAAAGAAAGTTTTCGGTGAAATTCCAGATGAAAGTCGGAAAAATTCGGTTAACCATGTCCTAAAAATTGAAGACTCTTATATAACTAGACAACAAAACGAAATACATCCTCTTATTATAAATGTGGATGATAGTGATAGCGAGACTAAATTAGGAATAGATTAAAACGTTTCATAATTACAATTAAATCTTCTGTGTATATATGTAAATATATTTTTTTAGGTAGGTATATTAATTGTTATTATTACTGTTATTACCAAAATGCATGCAAAAAGTTGCCCTTTGCCGCACGCAAACTTTTCACACTTGTATATACATATAATACAAGTAATGGTGAAAATAAACATAATAAACATTGCTACGTACTATAAGGTATTACTATGGCTTTTTCATTTAATTTCAGTAATATAAACAGTGATGCCAGCTGGGGCTAGGTAGATTTCGCTGGTTGGCACGCTCATCGACAGTTTTATATGGGTAATTTTACCAAGAAATTCTTTAAAAACGTAGGTTTGGCAAACGAACAGTTAACGGGGTTTCTTTGGGTATTTACAATATAATAAAACTATTATTGCAGTTATTAGGTCAAACGAAATATGTTCGGATGGACTTTAACTTACCTTCACTATGGATTTTAAGAGAGATTTTAATTTATTGATTTTGACTTAAAAATACGTCATCTAGCAGTAAAATTTGATAGTGAAAAATAATATTCGTATGCTTCTATTGGTCACTTTTGCAATGATTTTTTTTCCCGAAAGCTGGCCGACATAAGCGGGAGACACAACGGTATAATTATGCACATAATAAATAATTCTAATTTCCATTTTCATTTGGCACCGATATCGACATATTCAACAATTTCGAACAGAATGGCTATAACTATTACCATATAGACTTCAGCAGCGACCTTTCCAAATCTATTGCAGGAAAAATCGGTCACGAGAATTACTATTTCAAATACTGCTGGTATTTTAATTGTGCTTTTACTCAAGGTTGCGAACGTACGGAAATAAGTCAGTATAACGGATCTAATATTATTGGCTCCAGTTATAATTTCTTGACTAGGTGCATAGTCTGCATGCATCGCTCTGACAATGCGACATTGAAACACATTGGAAATTGCGGATGTGATATTGGAGATAATTTTATATGAAATAAAAATGGAAATGGACGAGGAATCAGATACGAGAAATACTAGTTTTACATAAAATTATTCATTCTAGTTATTTTAATGTTCTTCTGTCGAGCATCTTAATAGGTTTGAACTGGAACATTAATCAACATGCTTAACGTCAGATATATATATATACTTCTGGAATTAAAAAGCAAAATGACAAAGCTCCTTAATGTCAGATTAGGGCTACTTTCAAGGTTACAGGATAACATGAGGATCGGCCAAAAACCGTAATGAAGACATTACTAACACGAACCTAATTCAAATAAAACATAGCATAGACACTCTAGTTACTGACCCGAGAGAGATTGCAGAACTTTGCAACAACTATTCTGTGAGAATCGGAAAAAAAATGTCTGAACGGGTAAATAACCCTTCTGTGCCATTTCAAATTCAAAATAGCTACTTAGCCTCGATGTACTTAAGACCAACTAATAAAAATTAAATTGTTAAACACATTAAGAGCCTAAACAGTAACTGTTCCAGTGACATGGACAGTGTATCCACCAAAGTAATAAAATTGCTTCATAAACCCTAACAAATCCTCTGGTTCATATTATTAATCTTGTATTTACAAGCGGTAGGGTACCTAAGGAATGTAAATTGTCAGTTGTCACTCCTATTTAGAAAGCAGGGGATAAATGTAATATTAAATGTAGCGAAGATTTTCGAGAAATGTCAGATAATGTAATGTCAAATAATCAGTTCGGGTTTATGGAGGGAAAATATACGTCGGATGCCATGTATGAACTAATATCGGATATAATGTATCATGTTAACGAGGGTGACAGATGCATAGGGCTGTTTTTAGATCTTGCGAAGGCTTTTGACGCCGTGCCCCACTCATTGCTTCACAAGCACTGGACGGATGCAGGGTGAGAGGCATTGCAGATGACACTGCAATCGTTGATCATGAAAAAACCTGGCACTTAACAAAAGAAAGATTAAAGTCTGCTTTTATAAAAATTAAAAACTTCTTGAATATCTTTAAATTAACGCTAAATGTTAAAAAATCTAACATATTGCTTTTTCCACTGCATCAGCAAACAGACCTGACGTTGACCAAATAGAAATCTACTGTATAAATCAACCTTTAAAGGGAAGTAGTCAGTTTTGTGAAGTACTTGGAAGTAATATTAGATAAACATCTTAAATGGGATTCGTTGCTTAATCCACAAATTTTATATGCTTTGAGCAATATTAATTAAAAAATTACTTCTTATGATGTATAAGGCACTTGATGAGCCCCACTAAATGTTATAATTGTGTGGGGCGGTATGTATGATGTTCAAATTGAGCAGCTGAGGACTGGCAGTAATATTAATGCTCTATAGTCTAGTAACCCTGTCATACCTCCGAGGTTTGGTTGTAATCGGATCTCAATAAAACTAGCATTGAATTATTAATTACGAAGATCAGCTCACAAGTCCTAATTAGCCGATTTAGATGATTTATAACTTATAACTGATATTACAAAACATCTGTAAGTGTTGGAAAATTCCAATCAAATTTTTACGGGGCCCATATCCTTGGATCTGTTGGCTGACTAAAGCTGCCAATCAATATAGCAGTTACAATGTTACAGTAGTAAATACAATTTCAGCGCTTATCCGACGATGTGGCTGTTTTGATAATATACGAGTTTAACCAACTTGTTCATTGTATGTTATCTATGTTCTCATTGTTGCCAGATGGCACTACTTATCATCTGCGCAATTGTTTACTTCGCTGGCATTTAATGATTATACTTTTGAAATACCTGCAATGAGATTTTTGAATCTGACCTAGGTGCCAACATTGCAAACACTATTTGCTCACAATCATGGATTCTTATGCTTATTTTATACCAATGTTAATGCTAATTATCCTAGCAATATAAGCAATGAAGTAACTGATATGTATAACTGCAATACAGCAAAAATATTTTAGATACCTGATATTTACATATTATGTATTAGGGTTAGGTCCTCGGTTAGGTCAGATTAGATACTAATGTCTATCGCAGGACATTTTTTCTTAGTATCACGAAATAAATACACGCCTTATGGTGACCTGCGGTACCGAAGTCTGAGTTGCTAATTAACTTATAGCAATAATGATTTTAGTATACCTACTTTTTATTACAGACAAAATACATTTTAATATTTCATTAAGACGATTTCAAAGTAGGTCATTTATTATAACTCTACTAAACTAAAACATTCTGAAAACTCAAAAAATATTGGTTTTAGCGATTTATATAATGTAATATGTAAAAGTTAGAATTATTTACTTACATTAAACTGAGCGATTGTCATTGGGGTTATCGTGAAGCAGTTCTGTCTCACCAAGTACTCATATAATGTTAACATGAAACAAACAAAAATACATTTGCCGTAAGACTGTAATAGAATAACATTGAAGGATAATAACTTACCGGGGGTTGTCGCCCCTCTCCTGATTCAACTTCAGCGGTGATCATTAGTATTCGGTTCAATATCTCTTAGTACTTGACATAGTCCAATCTTGCGCTGCAATAAATTTGGCATCTATCTGCCCTGGTATCTAACTACCCTTCATAAAATATTGGCATCTGTCTGCCCTGGTATCTGACTACCCTTATTAAAATATTGGCATCTGTCTGCCCTGGTATCTAACTACCCTTAATAAAATATTGGCATCTGTCTGCCCTGGTATCTAACTACCCTTATTAAAATATTGGCATCTGTCTGCCCTGGTATCTGACTACCCTTAATAAAATATTGGCATCTGTCTGCCCTGGTATCTAACTACCCTTAATAAAATATTGACATTTACCTGCCTAAACATCTAACTGTCCCGGTATCTGACTACCCTTATATTTTACTCCACACACCCACAATAAAACACATCATGTCGATTCAAGATTCAAGGCAACCTTTCTTCATGAGAGCAAAACAGTCACTCCCTTTACTAATATGGAGCATAGTATAGGTCATATAAAATGGAACAGGTCCGGACTTATAAGTTTTATTGAAAAGATATATAATTAATAGATAATATTAAATAGTAAAAACAAAACAATAGTATATAGATATATGCGGTAAAAAAATATTGCGTTACATTCGGCCATCCTGAATCGGTCTCGTCCCGAGAACTAGTCTGACTCAGAATCTGAACTCAGAGGCACGCCGTCAGCGCCACTTTCACTGTTAGTCTCATCGGAGATACCACCACTTGGTATCCAGAGTTTCATATGTTCTACTGCCACGACATGGTCGACTATTATTATTCCTATTGGATTTAGGCCTATCATGTACTCTATATCGATCGTTGGGTAGCACGTCTCTTACGAATATGGGACCGGCATATGGTAATTTCAACTTCTTGCTCTGCCCGTCGGTTGCAGTATTCTTTAAAATAAGTACCAAGTCTCCCACTTTGTACTGTTTTGCGGGCTTCCTTTTCTTGTCATAAGAAAGTTTTTGTTTTTCTTGCTTGCTGACGCTTTATATTTTTGTTAACCTCACTTCTCAATTGTTGTAGATCTTCCACAACTGGATTTAGATCTAACTGAGATGATGTTATTAACTCTTTAGGTCCTCTTGGGGTATACCCCATTAACAACTGGTTGGGTATCTTCTTAGTTGTTTGTTGGACAATGTTATTTAAAGAAAACTGTACTTCAAACGAAATGATACTTGGCAGAAAGTACTAAATCTTTACCTGATATATTTAGCACCGGTATATATGCTTTATTATTTGGACATAATTTTATAACAATATTTGGTATCGTATATTTTCTTCCAGGTTCATATCTAGCACTAAATCCTACAAAAAGGTCATTGGCACCATAGTTTTCACTGTAAACAGGTACATAAGCTAAATGATCTGCGGGTATCATAATATTTTCTTTTAATTTTAAAATAAGTTTATTCGATGGTTTATTACTTTTCTTTTCTGGTCTTGTTAAAGTTAAGGTTTTACTATCTTTAATAACTAACACATTAGGTTTATCGACAATAGGTTGTCCAATCAATAAAGGTATTTCTTGTAGTATATTAGGTACCACTAAAGCTGATGTCTCTTCTTTTATGTCATCTATTTTTATTGTAAACTGAACTTTGCCAAGAGTGGGAAAAGTACTATTCCCGTAGCCATGCACGACTGTATTTTCGGCAGTATTTATAGGTATATCCATTTTCTTAACTATGGTTTCCTGAATTAAATTGCAAGTAGCTCCGAAATCAATAAATGCCGTAATACTAATGCCATTTAGCCATACTTCTTTAAAATATTTTCGATTTGTATCGGTAACTATAGTCACAAAACTCGATCCGGCTGCTTCGAGGTTGAGGGCTGATTTTGATGAGTTGGAACGTTATGTTTACGCCTCAAAAAACATTTTGCTTGTCTGTGTCCCAATTTACCACATACAAAACATTTCAAATTTTCCTGGAATTGTTTTCTTGGATCCATATACCTTTCTTCAATTCCTTGAAAATGTGTCGAATCATGCTTCCGGCCCATCTGTGATGCTGTATCGCAAGAAACTAGAAAGCTTATAATGTCTTCGGGTTCTTCATACTGTCTTGCCTTCGCTGGAGTTCGTACATTTGTGTCCGTAATACCGCCAATTAGACAAGACACTGCTTTACGTCCTGATATGTCGCACTTATTTAGTAAAGCCATTTTTTCATAATAATAAGTGATATATGATTCTTGAGGATACTTATTCCGTGCCATCATATTTTGTAACTCATGAAAATAATCTTCGTGAGAAGGAAAAGCCTGCTTAAGTTTACGTTTCCACTCCTCCCAAGAATAATTGACCGATGGTAGACTTTGATACCACTTTTTTGCAAGTCCGCCTAATTTTGAAATACCATTATAAACTGTAATTTCTTCTGACCAATTATAGATCGTTTTTAATTCATCGACTGTACGACACCAACTTTCTATCGTTTGTTCTGAACTTTCAGGGTAAAAATATGGTATCATATCTCCTTGCTTTGGTTAGATTGCATTGCTTTAACCATAGTGTGAACTGCTTCAGTCAATTGACTAATTTGAGTGCTTGTACTTTGTACAGACGAGTCCGTTTCATGCAAACAATCATTACTATCATCCGATGATGTCGAAATTCTACGAATTCTTTTTCTTCGTCTTACTAAAGCATCCATTTTTACACCCTTGTTACCAACCTGTCAATGAAAAATGCGCAGCTAGTTAAATAAATTAATTATCCCGCAAGGGTATGTTAAAGAAATCCAAGAATAATCCAAACGGCAACAGACTAGCTAACCTAAAGCCCTAGAATTACCTATTGTGTGCACACAGAATGATGTTAAAAAAAATAGCTAAACCTATATAAATTTATAACACTAAAATAGGAAATTGTTAATTAATAATTTTTGTCTATATTTTTATTTTATATAAAAAAAATCTACATAGCTGCTGTTTTATGGCACATTGGAATTTCTTAAATTTCCAAAACAACCCTGCCAATCAGTCCCTATAATTTCATATGTCACATAAATCATCCTCATAAAATAATAATTATTATTAATGACTGCGAAACACAAAATACTGACGTTACAGCAGTAAATTATTGTTTACAATTTACAGAAACATTATCGTATTACACAATCTGGGTTAAATATTTCCATCAGCTATAAAATACCATTAACAAAAATGTATCTTACCAGTAAATTATTATTCCAAAATTTAAACCACGTCAACTTCACTTCACAGGCACCTTTTCATCGTCTTTTTACCACGCTATTTATAAACTCCAAACGTCTGAATATTTCAACTCAATAAGCCACTATATTTCTGCACATTTACTAGATAACAAACTATTAAGTATCTTAGTATCTTTTAGGTACTTTACTGTAACAATATCTCAACACTCATGACTCAGTGATCACAGCCACCGACGCTATCTTTAAAAAAACATTGGAGGTTTGTTATTTTGTTTACCAATGGTTCTTGAACGAAATATTGATCAGCTAAATTTATTATAAGGACCGTACCACTTTTTAAAATTTTAATTCTTATACTTAAGATTTTTAATACAGTAATGGAACAGTGAGCTACAGAAGACTGATCACGGTACCCCACACCTGAGTGTAAAAGTTAGAATTATTTACTTACATTAAACTGAGCGATTGTCATTGGGGTTATCGTGAAGCAGTTCTGTCTCACCAAGTACTCATATAATGTTAACATGAAACAAACAAAAATACATTTGCCGTAAGACTGTAATAGAATAACATTGAAGGATAATAACTTACCGGGGGTTGTCGCCCCTCTCCTGATTCAACTTCAGCGGTGATCATTAGTATTCGGTTCAATATCTCTTAGTACTTGACATAGTCCAATCTTGCGCTGCAATAAATTTGGCATCTATCTGCCCTGGTATCTAACTACCCTTCATAAAATATTGGCATCTGTCTGCCCTGGTATCTGACTACCCTTATTAAAATATTGGCATCTGTCTGCCCTGGTATCTAACTACCCTTAATAAAATATTGGCATCTGTCTGCCCTGGTATCTAACTACCCTTATTAAAATATTGGCATCTGTCTGCCCTGGTATCTGACTACCCTTAATAAAATATTGGCATCTGTCTGCCCTGGTATCTAACTACCCTTAATAAAATATTGACATTTACCTGCCTAAACATCTAACTGTCCCGGTATCTGACTACCCTTATATTTTACTCCACACACCCACAATAAAACACATCATGTCGATTCAAGATTCAAGGCAACCTTTCTTCATGAGAGCAAAACAGTCACTCCCTTTACTAATATGGAGCATAGTATAGGTCATATAAAATGGAACAGGTCCGGACTTATAAGTTTTATTGAAAAGATATATAATTAATAGATAATATTAAATAGTAAAAACAAAACAATAGTATATAGATATATGCGGTAAAAAAATATTGCGTTACAAATACATCAATGTCTTCTTACATTATTTGTTGATAACACCATGGACCTTCGACTTAATTGATATGTTTACTGATCCCGTAACGCAAAATCTCAAAGCTTATTGAACGTATTGATATCTCTGTATTAACAAATTTGGTAATAGATGGTTGCTATAAAAAAATTTGGTAACATCACGGCACTTATCAATTGTAAATTTCGATATCGAGATAAAATCTCTTATACAAACGAATCGAGTGAAATTTTTTTATCTCAAATACATCGCTCTGAGGTCATTATACCCGCCTAGTAACTAAAAATATTTTAAATCAACAAGATTAGGTACATAATTTATAACTTCAATAAGAGACATATTAAGTAATTTGATAAGATTTTCCAAGTCCAACGTTTCATGTTGTCTTTCTAGGAATCTTGAAAAAAAAACGTTTTATGCATGTCCATCAGTTTTAAAATAAGCAAAATTATTATTAATCATTCTTAATTGTAGAGTTGGATTAGTTATTTATGTACCAAGGGCGTTAGTTGGCCCGAGGGATAGTTTTCGCCTGATGGGCATTATAGTCTAGTAACGCCTGTGGTGTATACAATTTAGTGAGCTTTGATCGGTTGTCATAGAATAAGTTTGACCGGTTGCTAAGGGTTGTTTATTTTAAGCGTCTTTTACGTTTTATAAACGAAAATATGGAAATTCCACAAAATATTTTAGAAAATGCTGAAAAAGCGAAGAAAAACGTATAACCGGCAGAGTCTAAAGCCCTGTACGACAAGTACGGAAAGTAAAAAACCAAATTACGGTGATTACTGAAAAAGTAATGATGGCTTACTTTCAGGAATTGGTATGTAACCCTTTTGCTCATTGGTCATAACAATTTTTAATTTATTTTAGCCGGAAAAATATACCCCATATAGATGTCTGTGAAGTTGGCCCCCCAAATGTAAAATATGTTAAAAAATAAATGAGTTCCGGGTTCTAAATAAAGAGTTCTAGAGAGTCGTATAACTGGGCATTTTTAAGAGTTCTGTTTTTTAAAATGGTAAAGAACTGTAGAACTCCTTTAGGTCTACCTGGAACTGTAGTTAAAATTTTGTTTGGAATTAAATAGGGAGCTGACTAAAATTGGTCGCCGGATGGTCCATAGACGCATTTCACCATTATAGTGGGAGTTCTGGGTTAGAACTCATGAGTTCCCGTTAGTTCTGCAATAGTTCTACACGGCTACCTAAACAGAAATATTTTATTCCATTTAAAACTTAGTTTATATATTTTAACAAAATAGAAAGTCGTATAACTGGGCATTTTTAAGAGTTCTGATTTTTTAAATGGCAAAGAACTGTAGAACTCTTTTAGGTCTGCCTGGAACTGTAGTTAAAATTTTGTTTGGAATTAAATGGGGAGCTGACTAAAATTGGTCGCCGGATGGTCCATAGACGCATTTCACCATTATAGTGGGAGTTCTGGGTTAGAACTCATGAGTTCCCGTTAGTTCTGCAATAGTTCTACACGGCTACCTAAACAGAAATATTTTATTCCATTTAGAACTTAGTTTATATATTTTAACAAAATAGAAAGTCGTATAACTGGGCATTTTTAAGAGTTTTGATTTTTTAAATGGCAAAGAACTGTAGAACTCCTTTAGGTCTGCCTGGAACTGTAGTTGAAATTTTGTTTGGAATTAAATAGGGGGCTGACTAAAATTGGTCCCCGGATGGCCCATAGACGAATCTCACCATTATAGTGGGAGTTCTGGGTTAGAACTCATGAGTTCCCGTTAGTTCTGCAATAGTTCTACACGGCTACCTAAACAGAAATATTTTATTCCATTTAGAACTTAGTTTATATATTTTAACAAAATAGAAAGTCGTATAACTGGGCATTTTTAAGAGTTCTGATTTTTAAAATGGCAAAGAACTGTAGAACTCCTTTAGGTCTACCTGGAACTGTAGTTAAACATTTTTTTCGAAATAAATGGGGGGCGCGTGAAATTGGCCCCCCATTTGAAAAACATGTTTAATTTCTTTGTATAGCCAGAACTATTAATAAAAAGTAGAAAGAACTCTAGAACTCTTTATTTAGAACCCGGAACTCATTCATTTTTTAGCATATTTTACATTTGGGGGGCCAACTTCACAGACGTCCAAATAGCCTTTGGACAAAATATTCCCCGGTGAAGTCTGAACTTATAGTAAAGGAAAACATTAACATTTCAAGATATTGTCAATTAGTAGCATTTTTAAAAGTTAAATTAAAGGGATATCTTCCTAAAAAGTCAAAAGTTTTGGAAGGTGAACAAGCTTTAACTTTTATCAAAAATGCGCCGAATGCTGCATAAAGTGGTACTTGTAATGGGAGTTTTTGGCGGCCTAAGACGGGATGAGATGGTAAAAATGACCATTGATGATATTGAGGATAAGGGGCCTGTTATGCTTGTCAAGGTACCAGAAACGGACGTGTTCCTTCAATCATAGCAAAATGTCTTAATTTAGAAAACGCCAAGGAATATACAGGACATTGCCTACGTCGGACCTCGTCCACACTTCTTATCGAGGGTGGTGATTCCGTTGCAACCCTTAAGCTACACGGAAAATGGAAGAGTACTAGCGTAGCGGAGGGTTATATAGAGGAAATCATCACGTCGAAAAACCGAATAGCAAAAATGATAGCTAGCTCTGTTACCGAAAAAGAAAATATGTTAATTAATGTTGAAATGGAGCAGGAATCCGCATGCACATCGAGAAACTCAGCAATCGAGTCGAAAAATTTCATGTCCAGCTTGTTTCTTAGGAAAATTCAAAAATTCTACAATTTTACATAGGAAAAACAGAATAATATGTAAAAAAAATTGCTAAAAATAAATACAAATTTTGTTCAATATTTTCTTTAATAATAATTACCGGGCATTACGGAAATCACCGGGCATTATGAACTTTATCGACCGCTAATATTTCCTATGATATTATGACGATGTTTATAGCAATCGTTTCTAAGGTATTATAGGTAAATAATTGATAGATGAAAAATAAAGAAATTAATGCATTTTACAACATCGTGGTCATGCAGTCAACAATCGAGGTTAGTTAAACCCACCACAGGATTTACCTGCAGGGAAGAAAAAAATATTTCTTTTAAAAAACTAAAAATTATGGATACCTTCTACAGTGAGTATTAATATATTTTTTTAAACTACTTATATGGTATGAAAAATTTTTCTAAACTTTACAGCTGCTGCCCAAATGAATTGCTCCAAAAAGAAAAAAATATCTGCTCAAAGAAAATTCTTAAGAAGAATGGATCGTAGATTTATTTCAGCAACAAATCGTTATTCCTCACAACTAATTATCAATAATAACGACACAAATTTCAGTTGCTAGAGCTACCTAGTTTAGTTAACAAGACGGATTCGTTGCCATAGCTGCCATGATTACAGCAATAAAATTGGTCATTCAAAACTAATTTTTTTTATCGCTATTTTTACTAAACTTTCTTGTAACTGAAACTAACATTTTGGTACCGTACACTAAACCATTTTTTAGAGTGTGAGCATACTACTACACGGAAAAAACAGTATTGTAAATTTAGTTTAGTAAGAATTTTATAGTATATTTCTCTATAAAACCTCTTAATAACTATAAACCTCTATATCAGTCTTTTCCTAAATAAAATTGTAAACTAAATTTATAAAAAATATGGTAAGCTTTTTTATATAACATAGTATAATTATGCCACTACTAAGGTATATATTACATTTTACAAATGCGTTTTGGTTAAATTGAATAACCATTTCTTTTAGTTAAAAGTAAGAAACTGTATTGTGAATTTTACTAAATCCTTTTCTGGCTTTGATAATTTTTTATTACATTAAGAGACAAGCATAAAAAATGGTTATAAAGGAAACTTAGTAAAAATTACTATATTTCTTTACTAAAATTTTTAATAGAATTTAGAAGGGTGTAATTATAGTAAGACTGTTTAACAATAAACTATTTGAATTTTTATAACACCATATTTGCAAAATATCAAAAAATATAGAAGCGCTTATAAAATTTCCCTAGGAAAATTCGTATTTTACTAAATGAATATAGTAGAAACTCCTAAATAATTTACAGGAGTAGTCAAAGCCGCGCCGTCCGTCGCTGCCGTCGCATTTACAGTTATGCCATCAAAGGGGTTGTACCTCTACTCTTACTCGTATGTGTTTTAAGTTCAAATTGGTTAATTTGTCTCTGATTTTGTGTTTATGGTATTATGGTGATGTTATGTGGAGTTTGTAGGATTTATTAGCAGAATGGAATCTGGAAGACTTAGTTTCGACCACCAAGAAAGAATGACCAAATATATTTCATTATACCACGTGTAAAAGCAAATAAAAATGTTACAAAAATATTTAAATGAATCTACAAAAGGAGTTTTAAATATTTACTAAAATATTTAATTAGTATAACAAAAGTTGGTGGGAGAAATTCAACTAAAATTAATAGAATTTACGAAAAAATATTACAAATTTTACAATATTCATTAGTAAAATGTGCAAAACTGCTTGGTAGTTTTTACAAATAATTATTACAACCGTAACAACAGATGCGAGAAAAAACAACAACATATTTTTATATTATTTGCACTCCTGTTTAATAGTTTTTACTGTAACGAATTTTTTTATTCCTATATATTTTTGTAGTAACTATTAAAAATATTAACTCGTTTTTACTATAATTTTATAGTCTTCCTTAGTATACCATATGGCTGTCCTATATAGAACTATAAAATATAGTTACTTCTATTATATTTTTGGATATTCTTATAAATTTTTTTTTCCGTGTATTTTACCTTTTTTAATTTCTGTTAAATAATGACGCATTTTGTAAATTAGTAACAGGCTTGTCGATCTTTATAACAAATTAAGTGTGCCCATTTTCAATGAATCCAACTGTTTAAGCATGATGATGCCCCACCACATTTTTCCGTTGGTGACCGGGAATATTTACAGGACCAATACCAAACCGATTTTAGGAAATATGGGTAAAACCAAAAAAAAATTAATATTTGACACCCTCTACCAACAAACTTCCGCATAATACTATGTTAGTTATGCATTTTCTTTTTTCGGGATCTGATATAAGGCATACGACATCGATAAAGCCCAAAGAGTCGGAGGTGTCCATACTTTATGTGAATCTAATAAACGCACGATGCGCTGTACATATCTCATAAAATACAATATAAATTGGGGGATATAGATATAGGGGAAACTAAATAAATTATAAGTGGCGTGACTACGGTAAGAAACCACTAATTTTGTGTTACATTCACAGCAGAAACTAATTTTCATAATAAAACAGCCGAACAGCCTACCTGAGTTCACTCACCCTTGGAAATCAATAAGACTTAAATTTTAAGGGACCGATATTATTTGCCCCACTAATCTTTTAGCCGTAAAATATTCTAGAAATCCCAACTGTAAAAACTTCCTTCCTAACCTATTGTTTCTTTTGTGTCCGTTAAACCCATAAATCCTATGCCAATAAGGTCTTGAGGTTGTTAGCGACAAAATATTTGACTAGTGCAGCCGCCCCTTCCATGCCGTATAAAAAATAAGGATTTAAACTGGTGGATACATGCACAATCACAGCAAATCGGATAAACACATTGTACAAACATGCTTTACATGATGGGGGTTTTACTTGCCCTGACTTTTATAGCCTAAACATACTTTAGGTTAAGCACTTGCTTAAGAAGGAGTATAATATGCTTTAATTTTACTTGCCAAACAGTTTAGGTTGAACGTACCGGTTCTCCGCTGCTTTGCCAATCAGTGGCAGCCCGCCGGGGTAGGCAAGGTAGGCGTCGCCTACCTTTAATTTATTCCCAGGCATCCCACTTGTAATATTTCCCAGTGTAACAATAAGCGAAGTCAATGGCTTTTGAAGAAAACTCAATAAGAAACGATCCTGGTGTTCTTGAAAGAGTTCGACAGGCAATGAGGAGAAGATTGGATTCTTGCATCCTAGCTGGACGTAGTAATTTTCAACAGTTCTTGTAAATTAAGAAACTTTACATGTAATTTTTGGTAGGTAATAAAATGTCAAAAGTTGTATCCTCGAAATAAAACAGTTTTTTAAAAATCCTCAAAGGACAAAATATTCTTAGAATACTTCAGGGAATAACCCTTTCAATTATTACCGTATGTTTAATAAACACCCTGTATGTATTCAATACTTTTTCCAGCACCGCCAGAGCTTTGCTCCACACAGTAAAAAATATCCACGTGGTAAAAATAATTTCAGGAGTGGTAAAAAAAGTAGTGTTAATGTTAACACCCGGATCAACATAATTTACCACATTTTTACACTCATATGGGACCAAAGTTGTTGTATTAAATTTGCCTATGAATTTAACTCTTTAAAAAGTTAATTTTATTGAATGGGTGTTATTTATTTTATTTTACACTATATCATGAAAATTAAATACAAAGACGATTAATAACACCATAAATAGCGTGTACAGAAACCCCGCTAGAAGGTTATTTTAACACATTGAGTGTAAAACTTATTCTTTAATCGTATTTTTACACTGCCTCGGGTAAAAATACCTAAACCCGTGTTACCGAAAAGACAGGCGGCAACAAGTGGTATGAAATTCTAGGAATTGACAGATGGAACCGACGCTACGTGCAAATTCACTATCAAGTCAGTCTGATTGTGCTCTTTGAACGTGATATAGAATAATGTTATATTTAAATTGAAATATAGAAAGAAAGCAAAGTTCTGTAAAGTGCCAAATGAGGGTGCCTCTTATGAGGATCTTGTTAAATTGGGTAAGCATATTAACGAAATTTAATAGAAACCTTACTAATAGATACGCCATTTTTAAGACACTAAGTAGGTATTTACATTGCTACAGTTTTCCCTGTATCTTTTAAATTATACTGATACAAGCTTATAATATAAATGTATTCCTTTTTTATATAAATACTTAGGTACCTACCTACATATTTTACTTCATAGATCTCTAAATAAGTATACGACTAATATATTATGTAATACGTTCGTCATTTTCATTCTTTTATATTGATCCAAAGCATACTTTTATTTAGTTGTTTAGTGTTCTAAGTATACATATATTTATTATGTTATTTGTTTTGTTAAGCTTATAAACGTAGATAGTAAATATATATATATATATATTTGAAAAAATAGTCCATACTTTCAGTGGAGTCAATGTAATATGAAATAAAACAATGCAGTCTTCCTCCACAGTTTAATTTTTAACATAAAAATTATTAGATTCCCGACATGTTTCGAGCACTTAAGTACTCATCTTCAGGGGATACCAACATCGAGTTTAACTTCGAAATAATAAGTTGTCTCAAATAAATAAGTACAACAGAAAGGCTGGAGACTTGGTGCATTAAATGGTTAAATAAATTGAATGAGAAGTAAAGTTAAGATTAAGTTTCGTAATATAAATAAGTGTAACATATTTAAGTATGATAATAGAAGATTATGACATCTGAAGGTAATTAAAGGAAAGTTTGTTTAAAAAAATTAAGAATCAAGAGCTTGAATGGTTAAGTTTAGAGGAGTAACACATATTATGTTAAGTTAAATAAAGAAGTAATGTGGACTCTGGAGGAGAGAAGTTTTCATTTTTATTTTATCAAATCATAGGTTTTATTTTAAGAGAAAAAAAAAATGTTTTATATTATAAGAATTGTGTAAAAACTAATGAAAGATTTTTTTTTTTTTTATATTAAATGAGGTGTTTGTCTAAACATGTCGGGAATCTAATAATTTTTATGTTAAAAATTAAACTGTGGAGGAAGACTGCATTGTCTTATTTCATATATATATGTTTAATTTACTAAATTGTAAACTATATAATAGGTGTGTCATTTTGTTTAACTAGTTATAATAATAAGTGTAAAAAAATCACAGGGTTTTCCAGCTCTGTTGTAACCATCAATTTGTTTATATATAAATAAACGATAAATAATACTCAATATTTTCATTCATTTAACAAACCTTTTCCAAGCGATCTGAAGATTTATATATATTAGGGGCTACACTTTCGGCTTTGATTAAGTCATTCAATCATGTATCAAACTAAGCAGAGGTTAATAATGTAAAACATCTTGAAGGCATAATTTTTTACATTTGACTTAAACAAAATGGAAAGTACTCTAGCCCTGGGTAGATTATTTTATTACACTCACTATAGTTAAGTCACGCCCAAATAAAATAAAATTTACACTACAATAATATAATATTTACACTAATTAATCACAAATTGCCATTAAAAAATGGTTTACTTACACCTCTCATTATTTCTTTTACACCCTAGAAAGATAGGTTTACAATCTGTGAGTTTAATTTACACTCGATAGTGTAAATGTACCTACCCACAAATAAGAAGAATTAACACTCATCAAAAAGTAAAAAAAAAAACATTCAAAAATATCTTTTTTACCAGATATACTGATTGGTTAATATACCCTATTGAGTGTGGCCCTATATGTACCACCATTGAGTGTTAAATTTAACACTCAATTTTTTACTGTGCAATGATACTTGCTTAAAATGGGAAATCCGCAAAGGCAGGCGATCAATTTAGCGCCTTAAGCAAGGTTCATACGTGGCCCAGTAGTTAAGTACTTTAAAGCAATTTAGTACCATTCGCACAATTCAAGTAGATTTTGTTGCAAATTTATAAAAATTGTGTATTTACTCTTTAAAATGTTATTATTGTTATTATGAATCGAAAAGAGCAGACTAAAAAAAAAACAATGTCTATATGAAATAATAACGAAAACATTGTCGAATAACCGCCGGCCATGCACGGGCGATCAATCCTGCGAGAAAGATCAATCCCGACGGAATGAATATGGGTCGGTAGGTAATAACTCGATTAGATTCATTTGTAAATCACTCAAGAAATTAGACAAGGAAAGAACGCTAAGTAATATATTGTGTCAGTGTGCGATAACAATTTTATTTTCCATTTAGTTTTATAAAAGGAAAGAATGTTAAAAGAAAGAATGACAGTATTGTACCTTCGTGTATGGACCACTAATCTCGGATGTAGGTTTCGGTGTTTGTTTTTCGATTCCTTTAAAGTAATTTTAAACCACTTCAGGGATATAGGCAACCGACATTGTCAGCGTCTCGTTCGGTTAAGGCCGGTTTTATAGATCTTTATTAAACTTTAAGTGAAACTTAAACCTCCTTGGAAACCAATTAGAATGCCCCCAATGCACTTAACGCCTTACACAATAATAATTGAACCCTTGCGTCGCTAGAAATCTTTCGCCGAGATTTTTTTGTACAAAAAGGTAATTCCTGTCTAAATTTCAATTAATTTCGCACTTATATCGCAATTGAAAAGGGCAGTGAACTTACCATCTCATTTTCGAGTTTAATAAACAGAGGTAAACACACAGGAGAGCCGATAAGAGTAAAGTGATGGAAAGCTTAGCGCAGCCAAGTGATATACTTTAACGATAAGACAACCGTATTTACCAAAAAAATTACAGTTTTAATACCAATTCAAAATGTATTGCATTAAGTATTTTAATATTAAAAATTTTAACTTCTTATGCAATCAGTTCTTTTAAATCGGTTTAGCCAACTAAATGAACATTTTCGCTGCTGGTGTATTATGTATTTAAAATAAACGCAATTAGGTAGGTAAGTACATGCTTTTCTTATTAATTACGAATAAATTACTGAATATAAAACTCTCATATTAAACTATGCGAACCGAAATAATGTTCTCACGAAAACGTTAATTTAAAAAATAAATTATAAATTATATCCCAGTCCTAATTACCTACCACCCGAGATTATGTCACCCAAACAGACTGCACATATGGTCCAGCGATTTTTTCAAATAATATAGTTTAAATTAGCTACGCACCTGTCAAAAAGCTGCCACGCCTCGTAAACGCCGTAGGGCTTAATTACTTTAGAACGGAACAAATGAGATTAATATTTAATTTAGACATTCCATTATTAAAAACTCATCGGCAAATCTAGCCCCCCAAACCCCTAATATTTTGCTTAAGAACTTTTGTAATTTTATACCGATCTAAGTTTAGAATTAGAACACCCTATGGTATAATTAGGAAATTAGTTATAGGCCGACGCACCATTCTACAACTACGAAAATGGAATTCAAATATATTACATAAAACAATTAGACGTCGGTATGCATATCCCTCAACTATTTTGGTAAATTTGGCAACCCCCGTCTAATAGAGCGCAGATTTCTGGGCCAGAAATTATCACCTGTGCCTTGATACTGGTTTTGTCTCTTTCTATCGTATATAATATTGCATTTAAGCATAGCTTGTCATCATGACATCTTAAATAAGAAATTTTACAGGCATTGGCAGAGTTTAGAATTATATTATTTTATTTGTAATTAATAATTATATTTAAACGTATGTATCTTTTGTAAAATGAATACATAGGTAATATATAAAAGGCAAAGTTATCCATAGTCAAGCTAGCAACCTTTAAAGTTATTTACATGCATCAGAATAATTTTCTTTTTCTAAAAGTTTTACTAACGCAGACCATTTAATTGATGTATATGTGTGAACTAAATCCAATAGAAATAGCGTGGACGCAATAATTAAAACATTCTATAAGAAGACACAACACTACGGAAGAGTTCATATTAAAGTTATCAAAGGAATGGACTGAAACGGGTATTGCGTCCAGATCACAACAAGACTGAAAAATATTGTAACCATGACATAGACATTGAGAATAGATTTTCGGTAAATGCATGGAAGAAGTGTTAATGTAGCAATCAAGATTGTATTAACCTAAACCTTGACAGCTTGGTTTTTGACACAAGTTGGTACCCAATAAACCTAAGTAGGCGTAGGTTGATTATTAGATAACAGTTGAAACTGTTTTGAAGTAACGCACATTTTGTACTTTTAAAGAAGTCCAATATAAATTGTTATTTCACGAGAAGTCTAATTACTATCACCCGGAGCATCCACCCACAAGAAGTGGCGCCATTAATTATTTCAGTTGATGATGACAGCAGCGACTGTGCTTGTCAAAATAAAATCGCACTATCTGAAACGTGTTATGTAAATCTAGATACTATTTTTTCTATTTTTATATTTTTACGAATTTAATAACTTATAAAATATTAATATGAAACGAAACATCGCACGTCTACACCGCTACAGTTATAACTGCCTTTTTTACGCCTTTTACATCCGTGTCTCCTCAGCCGTCGTAGCCAGAGGCTCGTAAGGCGGAAAATAGGTTCTCTGATATTCCCATAGCTTTATTTTGTGAATGAATGTTTGGAAAGCTACACAATTTAAAGTAAATTTTTGTCGGCAGAAATGAGAGTTAAACACAAGGTATTTTTAGCAACAAATAATTCCTGTAACGTAAGCACATGGGTCCATTACGAATTTACTTCAATTGATCTTAGCCATGATACCCTGAAATTTGTCAAAAATTGCGTTTTGCCCTCACACATTTCCACTCTATTTACGCAATATTATTAGATGGCTTATAGCCTTTCAAACTGTGCTAATTGCTACCGAGTGGCAACAACTCTCTAAAATGCCCTTCGGTATTTAAATGGAGGCGGGCAGCAAAACTTCGTGTGTGGCCAACAGATCACTGATCTGAAACGATATTGTGCCAAACAACAAAAATGGAATTTAACGGGACATTATCGTTTCATTTCCCGCAGCAAATCCGTACAAAATTTTCCTGCAACTGCGGTATTTATTTAAATTATTAAACTTGGAGGCGACAAATTTTGGGAACAGCTACTTATGTATACGAGTATATCAATGTAGTATACAGAGTGATTCACGGTGCAGGGAACACCCTGTATATTAGTTATTACTGTGACGTACAATTCGTATACAATTTCTTTTTGTAATACCAGCAAATACGTTATTTCTAGCCGTTTGCGAAATAATTGCAAATTTCATGAATTATGTCTGTTTGAAAAGCTTCTATTTTTAAAATTAAACATAAGTGGTGCACTAATGATTGTAAACTACAGTAAATGTTCACATTATCTTCCATTTTGTCCTGCGCATAAGCTTTTGAAAGGATCTTTTTACTTTCCTTAGCATTTCGGGTGGAATGATAAGTTTGTGTTTAACGCATTGTAAGAAAAAAGTTTTAAAAGATTTGATGAAACGGGAAATGTTATGTATGCAAAAGGAGAAAGAACAGAGCCTGTCACCAATGAGGAAAATGAATTTACGGTGTTGTTGACAGTAACAGAAGACTCACACGTAAATCAAAATAAAATTGGTACAGCAATATATATCAGCCAAAGATCTGTAGGTACAACGGATTTTAAAAAAGCATCAATTTCAGTAACAAAGATTTTCAAAACCGATCAGTTTTGTGTTGTTGTGTTGTACAAGAATTAAAATACAAGAGGTATTTTTTATAGGTTTTACTTTCTGACGAAGCAACCTTCCGTAGCACTGGTTGTGTAAATATACATAACTGGCAAATCCACAGAAAATCCGCGATATATGAGACAAATCGATCAACAACACCAGTGGCCATTGAATGTGTGGGGCGGAATGATTGCATGGTGATACTATGATAGCTTTGACGCCCATCTTAATGGGCTCATGTATTAAACTTTTTACAAAATCATTTGCCAGGTTTATTGGCAGATGTTCCTCAATATACTAGAAATAGAACGTGGTTTCAGCTTTCGCAACCAATGAACCTACCCCCGGCCAGCTAGATCGCTGGATCTAATACAACAACTAGACTTTTATGCAGCAAAGAATAAAAGACGTGTTGGCTAGCATTTCACCTGAAATGTTAACGTGTTAACTTCTGTACAGATCAAAATGGAAGATATTATGAACATTTACTGTAGGTTACAATCATTAGTGTTGCACTTATGTTAAATTTTACAAATAAACGCTCTTTTCAAACGACATAAAAACATACAGAAATTTGATATAATGCACCAGCCTACAACCCGATAAAAAAAAACATATAAAAGACACTTACCAGAATCAGAAGGTGTGTCGAGCCCGTAGTTGTTGAGTCTCATAACAGCATTTTTGTCTTTGTGATAGCTATGATCGTTTTCAGCCGCCAATTGAGTGCGTATTCTGTACTGCTGATAACTTCTATCATCGTGTTCCGATTCGGTGTCTTCCGGTTCCATTTTAATATCTAAGGGTTCTTCTTTTATTTCGATTGGTTCCTCCTTGACGTCAACGCCTTTGTCTTCAAAATATTCGCACAAGTCGCTGTCGTCATCCAAGTCGCACTCGTTTATGGCATCATTTAAAATTTTCAGAAGAGTGGTGGTGTGTGCTTTATTTTCTTCGTCATCGGATTCTGGAGGTGTCTGAGGAGTGTGCTGGATAATACTCGTGGTATTAGCTGACATAAATGTCGTCATGTTGTTTGCAGCTTTGACAGATGGCTTTAGTAAGCTTTGTTGTCCAGTTCCTGTGGGCTTTACGATGGGCGGAGGGGGACACATCTCTTGCTTAATGACTGGTGGTTTGGGAACAATACAGCCCAAACTGGATCTGGGTTCCTCAGCGTGCTCTTTACTGCTGCAGTGTCCAGCCCACATGCAATCGTGGTTCACGAATAAACAATCCTTATTATCTACGTCTAGTAACCCGCTAGTTAGGTTAGCGCCGCAATCGAGCTCTTTAAATATATCGTCGATGTCTGATAATTCAGGGAAATCGAGCTCAAATTTTTTCCAATGATCGTCGGACAGCATATGGTAGTCCTGTTGTGACGATTTTTCGTCATCTTCGCTACCAGAATGGTTAATCAGCGATCCTGTACCGAACTGTTCGATACAAAGAGGGAGCGTCGAATCAAAACACGTTTCCGCCATTTTGTCTATCATATTTCGCTTTCTGTCGGTCTGTACTAAATCTATTATAATTCTATAGTCGCTATTTTTAATATCACAAGTTTGCCCTGGCTGGGGAACTCCCTCGTCGCTTTCTGCGAGTTGGCAGCTGCTGCAAAAGAAAGCCGACATTAATAAGCTTCATCACAGCAGTAAATTTGTTTTCGTAATTTGGTAAGACATAATATAATGGTAAAAGTATTGCAAAGTTATTTATGGCTACTAAGTATAACGAAAAACTAT
The DNA here is from genome assembly GCA_963920685.1 of Polydrusus tereticollis. Taxonomy (NCBI): domain Eukaryota; kingdom Metazoa; phylum Arthropoda; class Insecta; order Coleoptera; family Curculionidae; genus Polydrusus; species Polydrusus tereticollis. The sequence goes on from OY987330.1 coordinate 18,087,255, forward strand.
CATTTTCAAGATAATACAAAAGATGGTACCTATTCTATAAATTTTTAACAGAGACAGTGCAATGCCAGGTTTGTTAATCTGATGGACGTGACAGCTGTTATTAAGATATTACAGGATCAGCAATTCCAAAAAAGTAAAACTGAGTTGAGGTATACGAGAAGAGAACCCATCTATCGATAACAACCCGTCGTTTATCAACGAATGTCATAATAGCTCGGTCATCAAAATTGAAACTTCACTTTACTCACAATATTCCAAATAGAACGATAACGAGGGTGAGATAAACGATGATAATATTTCAACTTTCTTAAACCAACAAAGTAAATTCATTTGGATGAGAAAAACCAATAGATAAAACTAACTTCCTGTTTATTTTGGAGTCCAATGGCACAAATTTAAATTAGTAATATATGTATGTCGTTGCAAAACAAGTAAACAATTATCTATGGCAAATTTAAAAATTATAATAATATTTACTAACCGTCTAGTCCTTGAACTATTATTGTCCTCGCGGATTGAGTATACCGAATGAATAATTAAAACCGTCAAAAACTCATTGAATGAAAATGGCAAATTAAAAAATATATTCACCGACTGTCTCACCCTTGCGCACTTACGCATATTTACAAAAGGAAATTAATAACTTAATCATAAACCATCAAAGAAGTCATAAATATTCAATGTTAGCCCATGATATGAACCGAAAATATTCAACTCAATTGAATCAATAATCTACGCACGAAAAAACACTTTTAGCACACCCAGAAGTATTTAAGGAACATATTTTTCCTATTGTATGATGAAATTACCCTTTTTCAGTATAAATGACTGAAAAGAAACGCCTATTTTCATCAATTTCTTTAGCACAGTTATGGATACATTTAAACAAACAGATTGTTGTAGAAATGTGGACATTATTCTGTGCATATCACTAAGCCGGGCAAAAAAGAGTAATTTTTAGTCAATAGTATTGTTATCTATACCTACGGGGTGCCAGAAATTAAAGTGCATACATGGGGATCTCGGTTATTATAAGAGACACAGGGTCGGCTAAAGTATTGCAAAGTTGTACATTTTGGTGCTCAACAAAATGCAACTTCGAGAATTGAAAAATTCCGAGTATACTTCCGCAGATATTCGAAAAAAAACGAATTTTTGCAAAAATATTTTTATTGTTTATCTCCTTTTTTCAGTCAGGTATAAACACGATATAAGATATTATATTGACAGGGGTTTGATAAGTATTGTTACCAACATAAAATATAGGCATCAAAATTTACAAAATTTGTATAGTATATTTTCTAAATGTGTTTTTTTTATTGAAAAAAAAAGCAAAATAAAAAATGTGGTATAAAGTGTTTGTGAGCGGCTCGTTTTCTAAGATGGACGGCGGACGCGTGCGCTAAAATCGTGCATAAAAAAACTTGTATATTTTACGCACTTTTATACTATTTCGTAATCTAATATTGAAAAACTAACCTCAATTCAATAAAAAATTTAAAAAATAGTCCACAAAACACAAGAAACTCGACAATAAATTTACAGCTAATTCAACTGAACTTAAATAAGATTGTTAGTATGCTTTTTCGTAACTTCTTATGTGTTTATAAAGATTTTTTAATTGTTTTAATAGGAAGTGCACTCCATCTATTTCTACATACTTAAGCGAATAAATAATGTTTCTGTCTGCATAATTTTTCTACCTATTTAACGGTAAAAGTTATAAAAAGCCCTTTGCAAACGCTCGCTGCCTGTCAGAAATTAATTCTTATCCGCCTAATTACCTTTTTAAAACAACCTTCAGACATAATGTTTAATAGGCTCTAAACGCATTTAATTTCCTTATAGTTTTTTCATTAAACAGACCAACAAGAACAACTATAATACAAATAGATAAAATCATACAAGCCAGAGTTTGAATAAATTATATCCTAATTAAATATGTTTATACAGGGTGGTCATTAAGCGCGAACGGAAGATATCTCGAATTTTAGAAAGACACAGAAAAAGTTCTTTTACAAAAGGTGTGTAAGGTAGATAAAGCCCCGAAATATTTGTACTTATACGGGGTAGTTCACAAACGTGAGACCGAGCGTAGGACAGATGAAACTTGTGTATGTATATTAATACAGGTATATTTTAAGAAATTAATTGCTAAAAGTGAAATTTTAAAAATAAGGAATTATTTCTTAAGCAGTGTGTATTTTAAATCAATAATAACTGAGTAGTTGAACTAGAGCAAGATATATTTTCTAAATTCCGTTGGCCAAAGGCGAACTTAAACTATCGCCAAAACTAGCTTTACTTTCAAATTGCATTTATCATTTATGCGTACGTAAATATCACTATAGTCTCAGTGTGACTGACAGTATGTTTTAAACATACAATTTTAGGACTTGAAAATGAGACGATGGGCAAAGAAAATTGGTAAAGTGGTAGGAAAATATTTATGGTATCGGACAAATAATGGCAATTAACTTCAATGATACATATTATATAACAACATATATTTAGCTTTTATAAAAACAAGTTAAGGGATGGTGGAACATGATATCTAATATGGTCTATTTAAAGCAACTTTTGTTTGGCTTCTTCTTAAGTTTCCTTGGACAAACATGATCTTTGATATTTTAATGTAGTTCTTTTCTTACACAACAAATATAATTTTCTCGATTAAAAAAACTGCCTTTTGAGAAATTGGGCATCAGTGGGATAAAGAACGACAGAAATAAGCAAGAAAAATAAACGAATTAATAACATTAACCACGACATACACTTCATCCACATCACCTGTCAGATTTAACATTTTCTGCAGGTTTCTACGTCATTACCGTAACCAGCCGAAAACTATTGACAACATGATTTAACCAACCACCTAATCTGTGTGGTATGGTTAAGCGTATCCCATAATATTTCGATTCTGAGGATTTTCCGAATTCAACATGCATGTTCCTCTTATTGTGAAATGCATAACAATGTCTCGAAAAATGTGCTTCGTAATTTTGTTCAAATCATTTATGTAAATTGAACTCCCCTGAATATAGGAATCCATTTATAGTAACTTTGATCGAGCATTTTCCGTTTTAAAATAAGAGGAATCTTCTAGATGCGTTTTCCTAGCACATAACTTTACGGCTTATTTTAAGGAAGTTATTTTTATAAGAGGGAATGCGACACTTGGGGACGCCACATTAAAAATAGAAAAAATATTTTTAGGTAAATAGTTATTATTGTAATTAATAGCTATTTCTCAGGTATGGCGAAGAAGGTTAGATGGGTATACGTTTCAGTGAAAACTATCAGTGTCCTGATATTGTTTGTATACGATTTTCACCTACCCTGACAAGAAAATGACGATATACACACTTCAAATACATAAAAAAAAAACATACAGTTATATACAAAAATATATCTTACTACCTAATATCATTTTCACGCATAAATTTTGATCAAATCAATTCGTAAAATAGATCAATCTATTTAAATTATAATTTTCGACTGCGGAATTCCGACAATTGAAAAGAAATGACGCAGCTGCTTCATGGAGATCGCAAAATAGAAATTTGTTCCAGGGCGAAAAATCTGAACAAAAGTCGAAAATAAGCATCCACAGAAGTGGGACATAAGAATAATGGGAAATAAATAAAATGAACGTGCGTTATATGGGGGCATTTCGCCTTTTAAAAGAGAAAAATTTAAATTTGTAATATAAAAGAAAACGGTTATTGGGATCGTTAGAGAAAGTGCGATAGATTGGGTTTTAAAAACAGTTTGTTTTGTTGTAAAGAATTTGTGGAACTTTTTGTAACTCGCTTCGTAGTTTTTATCTCGACATTCCTCGAACGGTTTTTGGATTTAAAAGAGGTGAATTGTAAAATTTAAATTTATGAACCATGACATTTTTAAACCATGCGATTAATTTATATTTGGTATCAATTTATTTTAAAGTCGAATTTAAAATAAAAAACGCACCGATTCGTAAGAAAACATAATTATTAGGGGTCGTCCACAAAATATATTCCCCAATTGTTTTGTATTTATACTTTTTAGATCAAATATTAATCATAGTATAAACAGGATGTCCAGCAAGTATCTCCTAATTTCTTGGGAGCATACAGGAGGTCAAAATAACCCCAATTTGTCATAGAAAGGAAATTCCCTTAACGGAGCGCCAAAGCAGTAGGTACACAGCGATTTACTTTTTTGTCTCTAACTTTTGAACCGGCTTGTATAATAAAATGAAACTAACCTGAACTAACCTGAACTAACCTGAACCGGCTTGTATAATAGAATGAAACTTCAATATTTTATAGAGGCCATAAAGTCATTAAACCATACCACAGTAGATGTCTTACATCGTCAGGGAAGTCAGGAACGGACTTACCACCACACCCGTAGCCCCAAAATTTTGACCGGTGTTATTTGACAGAGCTGACAACTGATTTTTTAAATGCTCTGGTCATTCCTCTTCAAGAAAGGTACTCTTAATGTAATTCGATAAAACTGGCGGTTTTCGAGAAAAATCGGTTTTCATGCGAAACACTCAACAGTTACTAATGCTACACCCTGTAAATACGCACCCACTATTACATTGACCTTTTTTCTTTTTAGGCTTGCCATGGTTACAGTGGACATGCACCCCATCTAATTATAATTCAATGAACAAGAAAAATGAGGCGAGACCAGTATAATCAAGATAACTAAAGGAAATAAATACTATAAATTAAGAAAAATGATAATTAATAAGCCCCAGGATAATTATAAGGTTATTGCAAGAAAACATAAAAACAATAAAAGACAAAACGGTTACGCTCGAAAACCGTCCCTGTGTTGTGAGTCGTCGTCCACGCTCTCCAGGTTCACCTGTGCTCGCGAGCCCAGAATAAATATGAATGAAGACCCAATTAATTAAATTTAAATTTTTTATGATTTTTTGAGTGAGCACGAATAATCCTCCACGGTTAGCTGATTCCCGTGATAGCGTCATTCCAATTAATTGGAGTGATACGAGCTAACGAGGGTAAATAAACCTGAAACAGAGGGCTGTAATGAACCAACCGATGCAAAACAGAACAAGCGAAATAGAAAATTTATCTTCTCTGACAATTATTGACACTCGGCTTGGTGAACTGGGTAATGACTGCGAAATATAGCGCCTAGCGACATCTCACGGTACTCATACGTATCATAATTTGGTGTCGCTAGGTGTTACATTTCGCAGTAGTCGTTTATATATTGTGCGGAAGAACACTGCGGTCCTTTTTATTTCGTCAGACTCTAGTCTGTGTGTGAGTCGTGATAATTTCCTTTAGTTTTCCCCATAGATAAGCACCGTGGGATCGGATTAGTTCAGGTTAGTCTGTCATTGCGAACTACATCGGTAGAGTAGGTACTGAACTGGTAACCCTCTATACTATTACAAAAATTAAAAGCCCATTTCGGTATGTCTTTTAGTAGGGGGGTCAATCCTGGGATCCCGAGGAAAAAATGTTTTTTTTTTTCTAATTGTCTATCAACCGATATTGTCGCTATTACCACCGATGGTGGCACCAACGTAGGACAGCTTATTGATCCTGGGCAGCAGTGCTGTTTTATACTTTCGCTATTATTGTTAAGGGCGTACTTACTTATTCCTAAGAATTTGGAATTTTCGCAAATCTGTAAGTTGTCATCATAATCTTCGAAATCAGTGTCATAATCGCTGTTACATTCTGTACCTACCTTCTGACTTATAGGGTTTTAAAATATTGTTCGCACTCTCTCTACCTTTCATTGTATCATATCTTTTCAAAATCTCTTACTTCTGGAATCCCAGTGTCTGGAATAATAAATAAAATAATGCTTTTGATAAGGGTGCTGAGACCCACGCTATCTATACAGACTTTAGCAAGGCTTTCGACAAGGTGAATCATACCATTCTGCTTTCTACGCTGTCCAATTACAGGATTACCGGCATATTAATCTCTTGGCTGCAATCATACCTCTCTGATAGAAAGCAACAGGTTAAGATCGACGATTATCTATCGGAGCTATACTTAAAGTTACCTCGGGAGTTCTCCAGGGATGTCATCTGGTGCCCCTCTTATTTAATCTTTTTATTAATGACTTGGCTAGTATGTTGACCTCTGACCACTTACTATTTGCCGACGATTTTAAAATTTTCACCCGCCCAAGCAACGTCTCCTCAAGATGTCATCTCGTTGCAAAACGATATTAGCACTTTGTTTTCCTGGTGTCAACTCAATGGCATGTCACTGAATATCGATAAATGTTGCTTTATGAGGTATACAGCAGATCGAGAAAATTGTTTCCTCATCAGTATGTCATCAATAATGTTGCTCTAAAAGAGGTTAGGTACTGTGGTTAAACAGTAAGTCGGTTAAGTTACAATATCTTCGCACCTTCGCTATACTTGATCACACCGAACATCCCACTGGTTTACTGTATTCTATTACTGGGCGAAATCAGAGGTTTCAAAACAAAATTATCTTAGAATTACGCGTTGAGCATAAATAATAATTAAATAGATAATTAAATTATTTTGCTATTATTATAGTTAAATCTATATAATAATCGCTACTTTCCAAGAACCAATTAAAATTTGCTCAAGTGCGGGATGGTTAAATATGTTAAAGATTTTGTCAGGTATATACTTTTCCGATAATGACATTATTTTGGGATTATTATAATTAAATCTTATAATAGGTGGTAATATGGAATAAACTTCATATATCGTGTGTGTGTATGACCTTAATAAGTATATTTGTTTAGTTTAACGTATCAGTATTTGCTGTTAGGCCGTATATAGTGTTCACAGTATTATAAGATTAGTAATAAAATGGCGACATTCACACCAACAAAAAAATGTTCCAATAATTCTCCACTATCAGTGAGTGAAAAAGTTATTATTTTAAATGTACATGATTGTATAAAATACGATTATCCGAATTTTACTGTACAAGAAACTGTCGACCGATGTTCCCGAGTGACTGGAGTTGGAAGGTCCAGACCAGTAAAAGTCCTTGATGAAGACACCAAAAGTGTAGTTCGAAGAAAAGTTCACTCCTTTTATTTTAAAAAAGCTTTCATGGACGGCCTGTCAACGGGTATTAAGGTGCCTTCAGGTAAAGGGAAGAGACAAATAATCGTCCATAAAGCAAAGAGGAATTTTTGAAAGAAGGTTTGCTAACCTTTCAGTCATTCAAATGTTTTTGAGGACTATTTTGGTGAAATGATAAAATATCTTCCAGCTGATTCAGTAGTAGTTATGGATAACGCAAGCTATCATTTACAGAGAAGACTCCAACTTCATCTTGGAGAAAACAAGAAATTATCGACTGGTTAACCACCAAATGTATGTATGTATTGAATTTGAAGATAATTTGATAAAGAAGGAACTATTAGCTATATCAAATTTACACAAACATCGTTTTATGAAATACGCCGTGGAAGATAATAGCAGAAAAACATAGTGTAACTGTGCTGCGCACACGCCCTGGTGTTTTCTATTATATAGAACTATAAATACTTAACTGTATAAAATACCTCGTAAAATACTAATCGTGTGAAACATTACTCGATAATTTTAAATTAAGAATTCTAAAACAACACATACAAAACTTTTAAGTAGGTATAACATGACGTGACCAGAAAAAATGGCATTAATGTCATACTATTTTGTCAATTCATCATGTAGGTAATTATTAATTTCCTTCTAGGTAGTAGGTATGTAATAATAATAATTTGTTGACTACTCACTTAGGTTCAATAATAACAGAATTGATGAATAGAGTAGGTTGTAAGTACACACAATAATATTTATTTACATTTACTTACATAACATTACCAAATATTTTAAGCCGAACTATTAATAATAACAGATTATTGCTAATTGCCGTATTTATTTAAAATGATTTGAAATCTAACCTAAACCTATCCGTACTTATAAATTTGAAAAACTATAGGCCTATACCATATACTTGTATTTTTTTACTCGTAATAGAAATGAGTCAAGAGTTATAATTTATTTCCTAACTTGGATCCCACTAAACGCGATATACCATTTATGAAACTGAATCGTTAATCGATAAATTTACTACCTACTCCACTGTTTGTCTACGTCGCGATAGCCCACATTCCTAGGTGAAGCAAAATTGCACAATGTTGATTCAAATGCGGCAATATTATTTCCCGCGTTAAATCACCTTAATCATTTTTGTTTTGTTTATATACGGAAGCAGAAAAAATAAACAATTAAAGCTAGAAAAACTGTTAGTAAATAAAGTACATTTTGTTGTGTGCATTCTATCTGATAAGATATTACTTGATTTTTATGATAATTTATTTATTACCTAAATGACAAGCACAGCTTTTAAAACATTGTTTTGAATTTAATTGCCAAAATATGTGAATGAATTACACAGCAGGTCTGAAAAAAAATTTAAACCAAATTTTTGAGTTTTATTCTTTCAGTATTTTTTAAAACTTTTCACTTGCCTTCCTACTTGCTTTTAAAACGTTGACATTTTATTTAGTAATTGTGTAATGTTGCAACTTTGGTAGGTACCCATTAAGTAATTACCGAGGTAATTACCTAAAAATCGCCTTTTTAATAAAAATATTTGAAAACCAGTTACGAGTACGTATTACAGATAATTATTTAAAACTTAAATTAAAATTAAGTAGGCATTCGACTTTTAAAAGGCTCACTTACGTAATTAAGTATTTTTTAATTTTATTATGACTTTAGTTAGGTACCTAACGGTACCTAAGTATAACAATTCGAAATTAATCCTATTATCAAACTTTAGAGCATAATATTGACTGTGTGAACTTTGCATCAAAAATGCATCAGGCAGTTTTTAATTTTTTAACATTTAACGCAATTTGCGAGCCATAATTTAAAAGTTACTTGCGAAAACAATTTTACTTTTAAATCGCCTTTAAGTACTTAAGTAATTAGGTATACCTAATCTATAATTTTCAGAACAACTAAGACAGAAAAATTACAAACAAATTAGGCAACTTTAAAGATAACCACATACCTACAAGTTTTGAAATTTTACGAACTGATTCTAGGGCCAGGCATTGCTTTATAAAATCTACAACCCTTTTGTGGGGTAAAAGTTAAATAATATGTGTGATAGAGGTATGTAAAATATGTAGTACGTGCCTAGGTACTTAATTTACACAAGACAGACTAATTAGGTAGATTTTAAGTATTATTTTTAAAATAAGTAAAAGTAGATATTCTTAAATTCCTAAAATTGACCTACTTAAAAACGCTTCATAATATTTTCTAAATATCATAGTTATATAAAACTGAGGTACTTACTTAATACCTGTAATTAAAATGATATTGATGTAAGTATTATCCTCCGCTTTATCTAAACTGATAAAAAGTGAAGAGCTTTTAAAATTTTCTTGAGAACTGGGTCAAATAGTATAGGAATATGTTGTCAGTAAAAGTACTTAGGTACAGATATAACTTTTTTGTATAGGGCCTACCTAGGTATGAAAATAAAGTGCCTAGATAGTAGATAGGTTATGTAAAACCTAGGGTAAAACTCTGTAGGTAAAGTCTGTTCAGAGATATAAGAAAGTGACTAACTGATCATGGTTTGTAATAAAAATAAGTAAGACATTAAATAATATTTTATTTATGTTTAAATGTGAAATTAAAAGTTATTTTATTAGGTATTAAGAATTATATTTATGATTACAAAAATATACAAATTATTCGGTACTTATAATGATTATTCACTTACTTAATATATCAATATCACTATCGCTATCATCATCTGTTCTAATTACAATTTGTGCTACTGTTTATATGGATACTTATAGGATTTTTCCACTTTTTCAACATGTGTAACAGAATTTGCCCAACTTTGTGAAGGGATGCTAAAAACTTCAGTTTCTATAAGCTTAAGTACACTGGAGTTAATAGTCGAGCAAATATTGTTACGACGAATGGCAGATTTCAGTTGGTGCCAAACATGTTCGATGGGATTAAATATACAATGGGCTCGCACATATTTTCCATGACTCACACACGATTAAACAAACGCTGTATTACACACGAAGTAAGAATAATTACTAAGCTTAAAACTAACTAGAGTGGCTATATACCTATACAGTCTTTAGAACATAATTTGTTTTATGGGATTAACCCTCTCATTTTAAATCAGGTAAAAATCGGTTTAAAATCACAAAACTATTACTTTAATAATGAAATTACTTACGTCTTCCGGATTTGCAGTTTACTTTAAGACATTTTTAAGTACGGGCCATAATTTACCTGCATTTATTCATTCATTCATTGTTTGTTTATGGCCACCCTTGGGTGAAACTTTCTTATATCTCTGGACAGGCTTTACCCATTAATTGTAATATTTTACCGATAAATAGTTTTACCCCTGATGTTGCCCCTTGCTCTTGCGAAGAAGCAGTGAAAGGAGAGGAATTTAGAAAAAAAAAATCTTATTACTTTTTTGCAAATTTCGATAAGAACTTTTTGAACAATGAAATATACAAATACAAGTAGATACCTACAGCTAGTCAATTTAAATGGCAGACGGAATAGTTTTCCCAATTCGACAAAATGTTGACATGATTTGGAAAATTGAATTGAAAAATATTAAACTGAGAAGGCTGGGCATTTTTCAAAATTCTGTTATAGTCGCTAGGAAATTTCGAAATACTTATAAGGAAGTTTGGGTTAGTTCAGGTTAGTTGTACTTATAACTAATTCATCGCCCTTGTTAGAAGATTGAGGCCGAGATTCAAGCGATAAAACTAGAACAGTCATTTAAATAGATCACTATATTTTTGCAAAATGAAGCCGTAGTTTAAAAGTCATGCATTCGTATTGTACACGGATCTAGAAGTCAATTTAGATAAATTGGTGAAGAATTCAACATGTAGGTACACATCTTAAAAAAAAAGATCGAAACGAGTGATGTTTGTTTATACCTCGGTTTATACAGTAACAACTTCTATAGTTCGGACACTTTCGTAATCCGGATCATTTTCAATATTGAATGGGCCAAAGAAAACTATATATTTCCCCACAAAAAAAATTGTTGATGTGCAGGGACAAACCTATAAGAAGCGGGGTTTTTCTTATTGCGAAATTAAATTGTCGTTACTGTATCCCAGTAACCTAATGTAAGAACTGAAGAAATTTATGCAGTCTGAAAATGCCTCATTTAAGTCTGTAATTTCACCAATATCAATCATAAAAAAAATATTAATTTTATCGTGCATTAGTGTTGAACAACTTTTAATTTACAACAGAACAATAATTGGTTTTTATAATATAATTATTAACTTAATGAAAATGTAGTTAAAAATGCAGCCAAACTATATATCAATACTAAAGCCAATTATTGCAAAACCGCTAACACCAGGAAGTTATTATTACTTATTACTTTACTGGTAAATCAGGTATTAAATCTGGAATTTAAAGAATGAAGTTCATTGAAATAAATTATTATTTGTGCGCCAGTCACGGGTATTCCCATTTGCTGAGTATACCAACCTACCCATAAAAATTTCATTTTATTAATATTAGGATATTGTCGATAAACATTTTTCCTCTTACAGCCTACGCTGTTTTAGCTTTTACAACCTTGTTTATAGTCATGCAATCACCTATTTACTAATTTCATTTATTCTGCTTATTGGTTAGCCGGCAATGCCGGCATTGTAAAATGTCCACGTAGCCGGCAAAAAGATGGAAAGCCAACCATATGCGAAATAAGCGTAAAAAGCGAAAATAAACTTTACGGTATCTTTGGAAATATCACAAGTATGAATTCTAGCGAGATGTCATTCGTCTTACCTTAAATCCTGAGCTAGTAGGTACTACTGAATCACTGAAATTCAGCAAACAAGTTCGTATTTAATTGAACAGTTTTTTTCTCACACACGGAATATGCAACACAAACGAAATGTCAGAGGACAACGTTAAGAAAATCGATTTAGTAACAACACTTTTCTTAATTTGCACGGTCAACTTCGTATACATTCTTAAACTATGGTAAAAAAGTTCCAGCGATTAGACGTCAACGTCTTCAAAATGGAGCGGCCCAAGACTGACTAAACACTTCGGATGCCGGCAGAAGTCTGTTAAACTCAGTTCGCCGCTCGATTTGCCGGTTGTCAATGTCCCATGCGCGATAGCCGGGCGGCTTCCTTCGAACTTATTATGATATTTTTTGTAATAACCATTTCTAATTATTGTCAATGCACAAAATGTAAAGGACTCAGTATGAGAATCAATTCCATGTGATTTTCACGTAGTGTCGATCAGTACTATCAATGAAAAATGGACAAAACTTGGCGACTACTTTACGAGGCGGAGTGGGCGGGATACGCCACGCCGCACGTTCCCAAAACCGGCGGCAAACTTGGAGGAGACGCGGCGTTGCCAAGTGTTTGATCTATTCCCTAAACATTTTGGTAAATAATTTAAAATAAATACATGGACTGGGACTGGACAGTAAAAAAATTCTAAGCTTATTTTTAAATTTTATGAATTGCAGGAGAAACATAATAATATAAATAATACTATTATGTTTTTTAAACTATTTTTAGGATATTTACAGAATAAATTTATCAGAGTCAGCTTTTCTGACACCTGTTACATCGAACCCGTCTACCTATCACTTACGTCTTTCCATATAATATGGTTTGGTGTGTATTATACAGGGTGTTTGACGATGGATGGTGTAATAGACGTTTATGGCGAGCCAATCATCGAGACGACCCAAAAATTTCTATTTGTGCGTAAAAGGACATGCCCTACCCGGCTAAAATATTTTAAACGACCTGTGTATTGCATCCTTTCTTATACAGTCTCTGGTTCTGTTACCATTTGCGAGATATCAATTAATTAAGTTAATAACCCAAACAGTAAAGTCCGTTCACAGATTTAAGAAAATGACTACCTGCCTTTAGTTATCACCCATCATAAAATTCTTTGTTGAAAGGGTTTCAAGGATCATAGAGATAATGATTTTATTATCCAGGTAGGGACCGGAGGGGGTACAGGTACAACAACAATGCGGAAATGAAAATGGAAGAAGACACTTATCTTTAGATTCTAAAGAGATTATAAAAAATGTATATAGGTACAACTCTCATAGAACGTGAAAAGTTAAGTAAAATGGAATGTATTGAAGAAACAGCCACATTGACTTAAATTGCAGAAAAAACAGTATGGAAAATTGAAAATTGTGAATAAACCCATCATCGAAAGGAAAAGAAGGAAGGATTCTGGGACTTGCAAAAAATTAGATCGCAGCGATGAATATTTAGTATGACGCAAAATTTATAAGATGTATGAAGAGCATACGGTACCAACACTGGATAATTTACCGAAAAGGCTTGAGACAGATAACACGGATATCAATTGCGGTAGAACGACGCTGTGGAAGTGTCTTCAACGAATCGGCTTTAAATTTAAAAAAATCGATAAACGGCAAGTTATCATGGAATCGCAACGGTTTAAGGCATGGCGATTTGAATATTTGACAAAAATCGCTCAGTACAGAAGTGAGAACAGACCTAACTTAGATAAAACCTGGTTTGATACCCATGATACCCCATCAAAAGGTTGGGTTGATTCTAGTGACAGGTGTAGAACAAAGCACCATCAAACAGAGGAAAAAAGAATAACCATAGTGCATGCAGGGTCCGAAGATGGTTGGGTACCAAATGCACTTTCATTGGCAGCCAAGAATATAAATGACTCCTGTTTGGATTACCATAACGATACCACAGCGGAGTTATTTAAGAATTGGTTCGTAAATAAGTTAATTCCTAATGTCTCTCCAAACAGTGTGATTGTTATGGACAACGCAAGTTACCACAGTAGACAGTTAAACAAGCACCCTTGTTCAAAAGATACGAAAATGGCAATACAGGAATTTATGTATCAGAATGATATATATTTAATTATACATATACATATTACATATTAAACAATAATGAATTAAATGGGTAAACTGTAGTTGTTGCATTAATTAATTGTTATATATAATTATAATATATTCTATCTAAAATTGTTTATTATTTGTGTCAAATCATCCATGCTTGAAATACAATTCAGTGCGGGCCTGTGTAGACCCCAGTCTGGTTTTAAACAGGCGTCAACACGAGTCGGTAAGTCATTATCTTAAATCTGTAAACAGACTTTACTGTACGTACAAGAGACGTACATTTTAGAGCCATATCACCATAATAATATAATATGAGTTCTTTTCACGAAAAATGAAGCAAAAAATAGGCATGTAGGTACTTGTATTCCAAATTTGTAAATAAGGGGCATCTATAGGGTCGGCACTTTCATTTTGGAGGAAAGTGTCATAAACCATAAACCATAAACCTTTAGTTAGCCATATCTTTTGTTATAGTATTACCTTTTGTAGTTTGAATAGAGTCGGCGTAGACTGCAGATATTTTCAAGAAACTCTTAATGGACCCTTAATGGGAACTGACGAAATCTGGCTGGACATCCTTAGGAGCCATGCAACAACAAATTTAAGGATTCATTACTATCACATAGTTATTGTACCTAATACTTATAAATAAAATCAAACTTTCGTGTGCATGTACAGGGTGTTCCAACGAGGACTGAACAGAGGCTTATTTTTTTGACTTTCCCTGTATTATAGGAAAAGCCCAAAATAGCCAATCGATCTATTTTTTTCAGTAAAATTCAAGAATCTCGCCAAAAAGAGTTTAACCAAAAACATAGGACTTTTACGCCATGGATGTAGCGTTTTTTAAATGAGACGTCCCATTTTTTATATGATTTTTGAAAAAGTCGTTCTTTTTATTTCTGGTTTGGTAAAAAATTTTAATATTGTGGTGCAGTTTTTATTACATTTATATAATTATCCTGAATAATTTTATCGACAATCCCAATTTATTTAAAAAAAAAATTGTATTGGCAGACAAGGCAACATTTACCACATCAGGCTTATTTCATCGACACAACACTCATTGTTGGGCTGCAGAAAAACAAAAACAATTCAAACCATTAAATACCAAGGAAGAAGTTCGATTCATGTTTGGTGTGGTGTCATAAATAATAGAACTTTTAGTCCAATATTTTATAACGGGTTACTAAACGGACGACGATATTATGACTTTCTTCAAAACGACATTGAAAGCTTTTTTAAATGAATTACCCTTCGTGCGCGATATAATTGAATTTTTAAACCAACGCCATAATGAATGGATTAAATGTAATAAAACCATTCCTATAGGCCACCCAATAGCCCCGACCTTTCCCTTTTAGACACATTTCTTTGAGGCCATCTAAAAAACAAAAAGCAAAAGATTTTTGCTGAAATAAATCGACGAACTTGGAAAGGCTATAAAGAGGATTCCGATCTTGCTTCGAGAACAACGGGGGTCGTATTGAACACCTAAAATATTGATAGTTTTGTTTTATTAGTTTATTGTTATTATTATTAGTTTACGAATTTATTCTTCTTTCAGGTAAGGATTTATTTTCTTCAAATATCGTTAAAATGGCATTTACGGATATATTTCTATGAAAATGTGCAATAAATCTTCTTGCTTCTCTTGCGTTTTCTTGACTTTTGCAATACATACATGGTGACAATCTGTAACCCCCCGAGTATTTCATGTTGACAAAATAGAGAATATGTCAAATTCGTCTTGACTTTATAAGCGTTACCAAAGGTGTACATCGCCTATGAATCTATTAAATCAAACAGGTTGTGATAAAATTATTAAGGATACAGAGTGGCAAAAAAGTCGCGCATAATGCCTGTAACTTTTGAATTACCTCGTATACGAAAAAGTAACCTTTATAAAAATTGTTCAGTAAATTATTCCCCACATTTCTACCTGCATACATTTTTTCTGTCATTCCTAGTTTGGTTGCCATAGAGACTAACTTACTTTTATCAAATGGAACACCCTGCATATGATTCCATATTTGGATTCTACTGGGAAAACTATGAATTTTTTGTATTTCAAATTTCTATTTAGTTAAATTTGTAACAAACTTTATAATAACAAAATAAGTCATTTAGACGGTTAACATAGACTTTGCTCTTTAAGTGTCCCCGAAAAAAGAAGTCGAGCGGGGTTAAGTCCGGGGATCGCGCTGGCCAGTCAATAGCACCTCTTCTGTCTATCCAACGTCCTGAAAATTGTTCGCTTATGTATTGTCTAACATTTGCCGCATAACGCGCATGTGCTCTATCTTGCTGAAACCATACCTGTTCGTTTATGCCATTATTTACACCCGGTAAAACCATTCTGCAAGAAGGAATTATGTGGTTTCTGAGGAGGTCCTGATATTTTTCGCCATTCAAATTACCATAATTATATGAAAAGAGGTCCCACAATATGTCTACCCGTCCAAACGTTAACTTTTCGGGCCTGTGAGTATGACCTTCCTGGAAGCAATGAGTATTCTCAGCAAACCAATAACGATAACTGTGTCTATAACAATGCCATTTAAATGTAAATTAGCTTCATCCGAGAAAATTATATTTGTTGCGAAGTTATTATCGTTATTGCATATTTCCATCATCAGCTCACAAATTTCACCTCTTCTATCAAAATCATCCTCGTTTAATTCGTGCACCAACTTTATCTTGTAGGGATGCAACTTCTCCTGCTTAAACAAATTTTTCACTGACTGATGAGACACATTAAAATTCGTTGCCAATGGCCTGGATGATTGTGTTGGATTTTCATGTATTGAGAGCATGATATCCAAAGCTTTGTCTCCCCCGGTTGCTGTTTTAGGTCGACCTGATATAGCGGCTTCCCTAACACTACCTGTTTCTCGAAATCTTTTTACCACTAGACACACCGTTGACTGATTTATTGGAGGCCTATTTGGATATAATTCATTGAGAAGTTGACAAACCTGATCTTGCGATCTCTTCATATTTCCGTAACCGCTCATTAATAAAATTTCAACTCGTTGTTTCTCATTCAAGATGAATTCATAGTGTAAACAAATTAGAAATCAGACAACAGAAAATTAAACAGGAACTCAAAATTGACACCTCTTAGGTCGCTGTCATAAAAACACTTTTACTCAACTGCGTAGGTATTACGTAGGAATGATTATAATTAGGAAGTTTTTCATTTTTGATTTTTGAGCTGTCATTATCTCGGAAACCCTTGCAGATAGGTGAAAATTTTTACCAAAAATTCGGAGTTTTCCCAGTAGAATCGAAATATGCAATCATATTACGCAGGGTGTTCCATTTAAAAAAAGTAAGTTGGTCTC
This sequence comes from Polydrusus tereticollis, assembly GCA_963920685.1. Classification (NCBI taxonomy): domain Eukaryota; kingdom Metazoa; phylum Arthropoda; class Insecta; order Coleoptera; family Curculionidae; genus Polydrusus; species Polydrusus tereticollis. The sequence goes on from OY987330.1 coordinate 18,104,548, forward strand.
TATGGCAACCAAACCAGAACTGACAGAAAAAATTCATTTACGTAGAAATGTGGGGAATAATTTACTGAACAACTTTCATAAAGGTCACTTTTTCGTATACGAGGTAATTCAAAAAAAATATTAAAAATCATCTTCAAAGTAGAAGTACTAAAAAAAAATGCATCTAAATTTTCCAAAAATGCAGGGGAAGTCAAACATAAGTCTTTGTTCAGTCCTCGTTGGAACACCCTGTACATACAAAGTATATAGTGGTAATAAAACTAAATAGCAAAACAAATATACCAAAAGGCAGTTAAAAAGATAATAAACAACCCAGTACCCAGTCAGTACCTAAGTATATGTAAAATGCGCGTAGTTCTTAAATTGTTTATTTTTCTTTTAAAGTACATAGTCACATTTTTATTACCGCATTACAGCGAATGAATGAATCAAATTTGTATGAATGGATAATTTAGTCATACTTACTGGTGCAGTAGTTTGCAGTCTATCAGCGGTAGTACTACTACTGCAATTAGTAAACATTTTAGATAAGCAGCTAATCGATTTTAATAACTTCTATTCTTATAAATGTAGAAGTTTTAAGAGTATAATTTATAAAACCCATGGTTGACAATTTTTCCGTATACGTTTATTTGTGCTTGCAATTTTTGAAACTAAATCAATTTATTAAGTGGCATATATTATCCTACAACTGTACCATAACTAAAATATTGTGTTAGTGGCCAGGGTAACCGTCATGGATTTATTCAAGCCCGTATAGAATCAAGAAAAATATTACCATCATTAATAACTTTAAAAATAGATAAAAACTATAATATGTACCTATATAAAAATTCACACTTTTCTGTTTCTTTTTCAATATATAGTCGTATTTTTTAAATAAATTATTTGCCTATTTGATATCCATTCTAGGTTTTACAGAAGAAATAGTAAATACGTACCTTTCAAAAGAAACTATTTATAGAAGAAATTTTCCAGATGCACGTATTTTGACGCCATGGAGGAACCAGAAGTTTGTGTAATGATATTTTTAAATTTTGCACAATAATTTGTGGTACACTAAGACAATTTTTGGCAGCTATGGCATTATCATTACCAAGCGCACAGAAAAACAATAAAAAAAAGAAATGGTAAAAAAAAAAGAAAATTCTTAAATTTTGACCCCATTTATGAACTCAAAACTCACATGGTATCAAAAAGATAACTATGTGGCAACAATTCTTATAAATATTTTAAAAATTGTAATTTTCGTTCCACCCAGGGCAACATAGTATTCTTTTAAATTTAAGTAGCGTGTAAGTAATTTCTTTTTGTTTTTTATTAGCTCCTTCTTCCTTTCCTATATTCAACTAACCTGAGCTAACCTGTTTTGTACTGACTGTTGCATAGAGGCCAATACCATAAACTTTGCCAATACCCAATACTCAAATCAGAAAATTTCAAGGCACTTCTTTTAATTGTTTTCATAGTAATTTCGTCGCAAATTTTCTCTTTGCAATTAATAAAATATTGTATCATGTGTCTTGTTTTCGGGACTATGTTGCGTTTGTGGTCTCGGGTCTTGCAAACTCTAATTAGTAAATATCCAAAACTGATGGCTTTTTGAAGAAAGATAAACTTAGGTGTTAATTAATCAGCTACTTAATTTTGTTTTTTATTTACTTTGCAACTAATTTTTGTTCTAATTTCGATAAAGTCTAATCGAAAAAAATTGAGCACCCAATGGAAATTAAACACTATAGTCTATCTCTGTCTATCTATCTAAAACCGTCTTCTCCATGGGCGTGCAAGATTTTTCGGCATTTATAGATTAAATAGGCCTGAGTTTTTAAATTAGTACTATGTATAGCCGTACCATTTATCTGGAATTTAAGAAGGCAATTTTATCAAAACTAATTTTAAATTTGAAGAAGTAGTCCATACTTGCAGTGGAGTGTAGGTAATAAATTAAAACAACACTTCTGTCTTCCTCCACAAATAATATATATTTTTGAAAAAAATTTTTTTAACGATTGTCCCTACATGTTTCGACCATATATATAGTCATCTTCAGGGGAACTATATCGAGTGTGAAATTAGATCCAATAGTTGTCTCAAATTAATGAGTACAACGTTTTATGTTATAGCAAGTGAAATTTCTGTAGTTGAAGACTAACTTGAGGTAACTCAGAGTTGTGGATATGTAAGTAAGCACATTTTAGTTATTTTAAAAAAAAATTTTTATGTTGATAAAAGTCAGAAAATTTAGTTGTATTTAATGAGCATGGTGTGAAAATAAATTATAATAATTAATATTTTTAAATTATAACATGGTTTATGTGGAGAAACCAAAAAGAAAAGAAAGAAAAAATTTTTTGGTTATTTTATAAAAATATGAAATTTCATGTTCTTAGAATACTCTTATGAAAAAATAAATAAAGTAGAATGGGGGCTAAGCCCCTATGGGTTTAAATAGAACCGCATTGTGATGTTAAGAAATAATTTTAAATTTTTAATTTAAACGTGGTAGTGGTTTGCACGAAATTTCGTTTCTCTTTTAAATTTTGTAAAGAACTTAAAAAATTATTTCTTAACATCACAATGCGGTTCTATTTAAACCCATAGGGGCTTAGCCCCCATTCTACTTTATTTATTTTTTCATAAGAGTATTCTAAAAACATGAAATTTCATATTTTTATAAAATAACCAAAAAAATTTTTTCTTTCTTTTCTTTTTGGTTTCTCCACATAAACCATGTTATAATTTAAATATATTAATTATTATAATTTATTTTCACACCATGCTCATTAAATACAACTAAATTTTCTGACTTTTATCAACATAAAAAATTTTCTTTAAAATAACTAAAATGTGCTTACTTACATATCCACAACTCTGAGTTACCTCAAGTTAGTCTTCAACTACAGAAATTTCACTTGCTATAACATAAAACGTTGTACTCATTAATTTGAGACAACTATTGGATCTAATTTCACACTCGATATAGTTCCCCTGAAGATGACTATATATATGGTCGAAACATGTAGGGACAATCGTTAAAAAAAATTTTTTCAAAAATATATATTATTTGTGGAGGAAGACAGAAGTGTTGTTTTAATTTAAAACTCATTTTATCATGCCTTTATGGGCGCCTCTATTGGAACAATACACCTATTTATATCAGTGTCAGTGATTTTTTAAATAAATATGTACAAAAAATAAAAATAATTTAATTCTTAACTGTTATGATCATTTAAAAGTAAGAATGCGGATTTAAGTGTTGACAATGCAGTGCAATTTACAGCAGATATGCTTAATGTTGGGAAAACAACAATATATAAACTTTTAAAAGGAGAAAAAAGTATTGGCGTCAAACCTCCAAAAACATCTCCAGGCGACCAAAACTTTGAGCTGGATGACGTTTTAATGCAGAGAATAAGGTGAAAGGTTCATAGTTTCTTTTTAAAAAAAGAAACTCCCACGCTGGACAAAATTTTGTCCTCAATCCGAGAAGACCAGGACTGCCGATTTATGTGTAGAAATACGCTTTGGAAATTATTAAAAAAAAATGGGTTTTCGGTGGAAAAAACATAATATTATGCAATCGATTTTAATAGACAGAAGCGATATCGTCTGTTGGAGAAGGAATTACTTAAGAAGCATCCGAAAATCCAGAGAAGAAAACAAAAAAATATTTCGGTTCGAGCAAATGTTGGATCTTATACCAAAGGATGCAATAATTGTATTGGATAATGCAAGTTATCACTCTCTGACGCTGACGGAGAAATTACCGACCCGACAAGTACGTGGCGTCAAAGTGAAATAAGAGAATGGTAAGTTTAAGACAAATAGAATTTCCATTAGATTCCTTAAAAAAAGAACTATTGGTACTAGCCAATTTACATAAAAATGCATTAAAAAAATGTGTAGTCGATGAAACGGCAAAGTTACGAGAAATATCTGTGCTCAGACTCTCTCCTTACTACTGCGAATTAAACCCGATCGAACTTATATGGGCTCAAATAAAGACAGATGTCGCCAGAAAAAAACACGACTTATAAAATGGTGGATTTGAGAAGACTCTCTAATAAAGCTATGGGTAAAATCAGTGCGGAAAAGTGTATCGATCATGTGATAGAAGAAGCCAAAACGTGGCAGGTAGATATAATAATCGAAGAAATGGTTAAACCGCTTATTATAAATGATGTTAATAAAATCCGAATCGGACTATGAATAAGCCATAACGACAAAGTATTATTTGATTCTTGAAAATGCTTTGTTTGTAAGATTCTATATTATATCTTGTTTTTGTAATTATATTATGTAAAATAGTACCATCCATTGTTATTTATTAGTTAATACGATTTTTTTAAATGTTTACATATTTCAGGAGAATAGGCATGTTTAAGATTTTTAATTTAAAAACTTCCCCAATACACGCTCCTGGCTAAGGGATTTTCCCAATAACAATGGTAAATCCTCAAATATAACAATAGCTTGCGATGAATTCAGGGTGGACCTACCTAAAGAACGCTTATTATTTGGACCCTTTAATGTAAACACAAGGGATGGTGTTTAAATCGTATATATAACTTTATATCGATTTAAAATATTAACGAAGTAATAAAGGAACTTAAAATGGAAATGGAGTAAGCAAATCTGTTTATCATCCAGCGGGGCATTTAATTATTCGACGACTGGCAATAAAATCATTTTTATTTCTTGCAACGGTCCTTTATTTTTAAAATTCCGACTCACCATGGCGCACGGCCGAACATCCAATTGCTTTCTTGTTCATGCAGTATAACTAACCTGTATTCTTTGTAATTTTATTTCGCTTACTATACTTATACATAAAAGACATATTTTCTATGTTGGATCTATTCCAAAAGAACCAACACAGCATAGTGATATTAAAAGTAAATGAAATCTGCCTAAACTGGAGAATAGGGATACTGGAACGTTATCATTAGCTCTTACAGTAAAGAGTGGTTAACAGTGTTGACACCATACATGTTTGTAATAACTCGTAGGCTTTTTAATGCATTTTATTATTAATTGATTAAAAGTTATTAAATACAAAACTAGAATGATAGGGGAAAGAACCTCTGATAGCAGAGGTGGAATGTGGTAATTATATGACGTAAAATCGGCACCCTTCTCGGTCTAACAAATACATTATCGGCAAGAGTTCGTTTTTCGTAAAGATAGGTTGGTGTATGGGAATTAAGTATTCTTTGTAAAAAACCGAGAAAATGAACATCGCCCCTTTCTTTCCATTTTGATCCAACCAAATTGTAAATATTACGGGGTTATATTATGATCTCTTTGTCCGACACATGCAGTAAACCTTATATATACGCGTTCTACATGACTTGTAGTCCGTGTTGGTCTTGAGCCTCCAGACAGGGACCATAAACTACGTCACAATAGTCACAAAGAGATAAAATAATCGACTCAGATTTTGGTCAAAAGTACCTAATTTTTACAAATATTTTTAAAATTAATCCATCCAAGAAACCGGAATCGTTTACCAGAACTTTGGCATGTTGTCTCTGTGTACCAATAAGCATAGCAGAGGTTTTTGCAGGATTCAACAGAATACCATTGTTTTTAGACTATGCATTTATTATCTTTAAGTTCTGATTAATTTGGGCAAATGAGAGACATTGATTAGTAGGTAAAGATGACAAGTAAATTTGACAATCATCAGCATATAAACGGTTGAGGCAGAAATTTCAGTTCGTAAGTCCTACCATAAGCGCATCTCCCTTGTCTATGGTCCATTGTAAATAAAATGAACAATACTGGCACCAAAATTGAACCCTGTGGAACGCCACTATAGGTACTCTTCGACTTCTGGATGATATTAGCTCTCAATTAGTGTTCACTTGAACTTGCTGGTTATAGTTGGCAAAATATGACTGAAATCACTCCATAACATTAAGTGCTTTTTGTTTAGTGAAGCATTATTAGAATAGAAAGCAGGGAGTACTGTAACCGTACCTAAAAACCGAGGCAAGAGATTTAAAGCCGATACATATATATACTTTTTTATTCCTAAATAAATTGCCTTTTTGTGCAACTTTAGATGCCACAGTACGTATAGCACAACTCAGATGAATCCGAAATCTTGCTCTTATTTGGCAGCGGGGTAATCAGTAAATTTTTCCAGCTTTGTGGAACCAAGTTAGTCAGAAGTTGTTACAATACAGAAGGTACATTTATACTGAAGTGATATTGTCGGTCTTTCATTTTTGGTCATGGGAGATCAGGACAGGCTACTTTACCACCCCAATGAACGTGCTATAGTCTGTTGCTTAATGTGAGAGAGTAATAAATCATTATTGAACTATAAAACCCAGTGGCCTTCGCCATATTCCATAGGCGTAGTCCAATTATTACTTCATATAACATTCGAAGTTACAAAAGTAGTTGAAATGTGTCCGAATATTACTAGAGTCGGACAGTTAACAATCTACCAACTTGTGCACGAGGGGAAACGCGGCCCCATCAGGTCACCAAAGAGAAGTACGCAGGAAGAAAAGAAACTGTAATAAATGAGGATGAAAAGACTGCCATCAGAAGAATCATACATACGTTTTACTTAAAAAAAGAAATACCTACCTTGGACAAAATAATGTCTAACATGAAAAAGGATCATTTTATTCCACCCATTGGTAAGAAGAAACTATGGAAGACTTTAAAGGAAATTAATTTTTGTTATGAAAAAATTCGAAACAGAAAATTACTTTTAATATATAGAGAAAGACGAAATCATCTGCTGGCGACGACGATATTTGAGGGCAGTTAGACAGTTTCGAAGGGAAAACAGAAATATCTATTATATGGACGAAACTCGGTTAAATGAAGGTTATACCGTTGGTAAAATATGGCAGGATAAACATATAAAAGGCGCGAGGCAAGCTTCATGGAAGGATGGTCCACCGGAATAAAAGCACCCTCGGGAAAAGGTAAAAGATTAATAATTACTCACATTGGTAGCAAAAATAGATTTGTCGATGGCGGCTTATTAGCGTTTAAACTGAAACAAACTGGAGACTACTATGAAGAGATGAACGCTGATGTCTTTGAAGAATACTTCCAGCAAATGCTAGATCTTATTCCTCCTGGGTCTAAGAAGCCATTTCATCATGATATGCTGAAAATGAAGCTACTGGAGATTGTAAAGTTAAATAAACCCCTTTGTACGGGGAACTTGTTGTCGACGAAATATAACGGTACTTCGCCTGCCGCCATATCACTGTGAATTAAACCCCATAGAATTGATTTTAAATGACGACGGTATGTTATATGACTTCTGAATTTAAAAAAAAGTGATCAGGGTTAGTCAGTTAAATGACGTAAGAATTGACCACTTTGGCAGCCTGCTTTTGCCGTAGAACCCCACTTCGCCTCGCCCAAAGGGGTGCTGTTTTATTAATAAAAGACCTTCAAAGGGGCTGAACATGATCAAAATTCAATTTGGGACAAGCAAATACGATTTTTTTTAGATCTTTGAAAAGTACATGTTGGCAATAAAAAAAGGAAATCTGCAAGTATCCAAATTGCAACAACCCGAACCAAAATCCAGTACTTATGTCTTTTAAATAAATAAAACTAAGCCAATCAGCTATTTCGGCTACTACACAAAGGCAAATATGCATAAAATCGCAAAAAAGCGTAAAAATCAAGGCATTTATGCTATAATTCTTGCGAATTGGAATACTAAGGTAAAATATTAGTAATCGTTAAATTTTATTGAAAAATACACATACAAATTATAGATTGCATAAAACTGCATTTCGCGGCATGTGTTGATGTATAGATGGATCAATCGGTAAAAAATGATTTATATTGCATATAGCATGAGATAACACTTTAGAATTTGCCAAAAAAAAAGGGGCACATTCGGGGTATTTCATTAATATTGCCAAAAAATTTAGGATAAGTTTCTCTGCTTAAAAATATAAAAAAAAGTTCCTATAAACCAATATCCGGAAATGCTTCATTTCGGAGATACAGAGTGTTAAAGTTTTATTTCCATTTTTGCTATTCTAATTAATTTTTAACACAATGTCGATATTTGAACTAAAATTGGTATCTAGCGGTTTTTTGAAACGCGAAATTCAAATTTGATGTTAGCATGGCTCCCACTTGTGGACTGCGACCTTCTGGTGTATTGAAAATGCCAGAACACTTGGTTAATGAAATGATTATCACACAAGTTTCTTTAGTTTGCATGAAGATGAGCCCACATCATATGAGGAGGCAATGAAGAGTAAATATGCAAACAAATGAAAGGAAGCAACGAAGAAAAGAGGGCATTAAAAGAAAATAACACTTGGCAATTGGTAGAAGAACCAGAAAAATGGGAAATAATAGATAATAAGTATGTTTTTAGGGTAAAAAAAGGATAAGGAAGGTAACTTAGATAAATTTAAATGCGGACTAGTAACAAAAGGTTTTAAACAAACTTTTCTCCAGGATGTTTATCGTCTTGTTATCGGATTAGCTGCAATAATAACAATTTTGGCTGTGTGGTCCAAACTGTAATATACTGGTTGATTGTAGGGTGTGGCAGTTCTTAATAGTATGGCATTTTATCTTCTCGGTATTAGGGAGCTCACGATATAGATCTAAGCACTATTCTTAAGGAGCAAAAGTCTCTGATCTTCATTTTACCTTTAATTTATATAAAAATACGCACAGGTATAATATTTGCAGAATTATACCGTTGACTCTTACTGCCATAAATAATCTACCTGATTAAATCCTATTGTCTCAACCTCTTCAAAGCTGAATAAATGGGATCAGGGTCGGCTTGAAAATGTACCTACACCACATGATTTATTTTTATAACTTAAAATAAATAGACAGGTATTTTTAGTTTTAGGTACCTATAATAAATGTAAAATAATGATAACAATTAATGATAATTGAAAATAGTATAATTTCAAAGTATAACTATTAGGATAACAAGTACAATAAAAATTAATTAAATTCTTAAAAACTATTGACAGTTTATTCAAAATTTAACTCTATATCATGCACTATCTTCATCTAAGCCTAAACTTATAATTAAGGGTTGAACATTTGTAATCATTTTCCACCTTAAGTACATGCTGTACACAGTTTTTCCAGCTGTCTACAGAAATTTTTCTTACTTCGTTTTTAATTAATTCTACTACAGATGCATTTAGTGAAGGAGAAATATTATTTCTCCTAATATTGGATTTTAATTGGTGCCATATTAGCTCAATAGGATTGAATTTACAATAGTATGTAGGAAGACGCAACACTGTATGTCCATTTTCTGCTGCAAGTTTGTCACACTCGTATTCCTTATTTATTTTAAAAGCTTTTAATACTTCTAGCAGTTCTCGTTTTTTGTAAATTTCTTCAAAATATAAATCGTTTTCAATCATAAAATTTTGAATTTCTGCTTTTGTATTATTAGAATTGGGAATGATTTTTGCTTGCCGACTATGATAACTAGCATTGTCCATTACAATGCCGCTATTTTCAGATATATTTTTAAGGAGTTTATGTTTAAACCAATCTTCAAAAAGTTGTGCGTCGGTATCTTGATGGTAATCTAAAGAAGAATCTGCTATGTTTTTAGCTGAAAGCAACAGACAATTTGGAACAAACCCGTTCTCTGAACCAGCATGTAATATTGTGATTATTTTGCCTTTATTTGATGGTGCCTTGGTTTGACAATTTTTGGAAGAATCATCCCAACCTTTTCTTGGAGTGTCATGGGTATCGAACCATGTTTCGTCAAGGTAAATAATTGGACGATTTTTTTCTCTAAATTGTTTAACAGCTGTTAAATATTTAAGTCTCCATTCCCGTAAACGTTGAGATTCTATTAATGTTTGTCTTTTATTAATGCTTCGGTATTTAAAACCCATTTTATGCAATATTTTCCTAAGACTTGAAAGGCTACAAGAGATATTTGTTTCGTCTTTAATCAGCCGCTCTTTGAGGGAAATCAAAGTGGGTACAGTTTGTGCCTCATACATTTGGTAAATCTTTCTTCTTAATAAATCCATGTCATGTTCGTCAATGCTTCTAAATGTGCCAAAATCACTCCGATGTTTTCTAGGATTAACAGGTTTAAGTACTATGTCTCTTACCGAAGATAAAGGAGTTTTTGTCAAAGTAGACGTCTCTGCTAAAGCATCCATCGAATTAAAATTTCTACTCAACAAAGATTCATACACATTTTTAATTATTAGTTTGGCATCGGTAGATAAATGCTTTCTTTTAAAAATGACACTTGAAGATGCCCCCCTATCAGCACAATTCCAAGGACGCCACACTCTACCACTAACAAGCCCAAATAAAAATTACTCGCCGGAAAACCACTAAAGACTAAAATTATTAAAAATCAGTTTGTATTTATATATGCATCAGACATAGGTATAAATTGAATTTGTACCTGGTCCGGCTCTACTCGAACAGGTTTTAAAATTTGGGATTTCCTTATTTATTTTATGTTCAAAGGGATAATGAGGGTTTTATTGCAGTCTAAAGATCAATGATATAATTCTACAAATACTATAGAAATCAGTTAAAATATCCCAACATACTTTCGACCTTCGGAGAGGTGCATGACATGGGTTCCAAAAAAGTATCATCTGCATATCATCTGAAAGGTTTTTGTTCAAAATATACTCTCAAAATTTAGATCGAATTTGTGTGCAAGACTTTATTCATTCAACATGCCATTACACCTCTCTTATCTCAATAGAACCCTTAGATTACCAGCCAGTTAATAATTGTTATAAATTTCATAAAAATATACCTGGCTTTTATAAATCCCGTTAATCTTTGTCGGGAACTTTCTATACATACTCTCACCATCTCGCGGTATAGTCAAAAGGACTAATCCCAGATCGAAGCAATCAGAATTAAAATGGATTTGTACGAGTATATAAGCGTAAATTTAGCCAAATGGGTTATTAACTTATGCACTACCTTAATGCTAATTTTATTTCGTAGAATAAGTTTAATTAATGGAAGTTATTAGCTACTGGAGGAATGGTCAATTTGGACACGCTTTAAAGCTTTTAAATTAGTATGTTCGGATCTAGTGCAGGAGTACAGGTATAATTTATTCCATGGAGAGGTTTATTGGCGACATTATATTTATCAAGCTACTATAATATTATAGGTACTTTGGTACTTTTAATTTCACGTCAATTTAAATTGCAAATGATAGAAAATAAAGTTTTAATTTTAGTAAATTCAATATATTTTTTACACTATGCGATATTAAAGTGCGGGACGGGATTCACCAGACAAGTAGAAAAAAAGCTGAAGACAAGCACGTATCCAGGGGGGGGGAGGCCCGGGCCCCCCCGAAATCCCGAAGTTTGAAAATAATGATTTAAGTTTTAATGTGTGATTCGCTTTCCTCTGAATTAATTAAAATAAGTCCACATTTTTGAATGATTTTCGTCCTTGAGCCCTCCCCCCCCCGAAACGCATTTCTGGATACGGGCCTGGCTGAAGAATTGTAATATTCAATTTAAGAAATCTCAATGTTCCAACACCGGAATCCGAAATTCCCTATGGATTTAAAAGCGACTTTAAAATGTCAATAACGCATATCAAACCAATATCGCGTATAGCGTTAAAATTAATTTTTAAAAAATATATGTTTCACACTACGCGATATTTGAGCGCGGATTCATCAGATACGTAGAAAAGAGCTGAAGAATTGAAGAAACATAATTCGATCGTGAAGTGAAGTGTGCCAAAAAAAGCAACACAGTAATATTCAACTAAAAGTAATTGCTGTATCGTCAGCGAAAAGATAGACATGCGTAAATATATCTCGCGGAATATCATGGAAGGTTACATTAAATGCGGGTGCGTCCAGTTTTTTAATATTTTAACATCGGACTACTGGTAGTCAACACTGCTTGTGATTTGAATTGTCTATATTGGCTTCGCTAAAGACAGCAATTTCGTTTCTCTATACTTGAGCGTAATGTGCGTGTATAGCCAGGACAAGTACGTCCTTGTAAACATTGAAAACATATTTATTAATGAATATTAAACCTCTAAAAACGTCCAGGTGTTTGCAAAGAAATATATTCTTGCAACAAGTCATATGAACTCAGAACAATTTCATTACAACTTATTACGAAGGGAATTAAGAATTTGTTTGTCTTGATTCAAGGATACCGTTGTTAAGTCCAAGAAATAACAAAGACCTGTATCCTTGAAGCAAAGGCACAAATACCTAGCATATAAGTATATAAAAACTTGTACTCAGTACATTCAGATTTAAAGGCTTCTATTCAAAGATGACAAAGATGTCATCCCTTAGACCAGTATAATATAAAAGACATTATTATTATTATTATTAACATTACTTTCGTGAACTAGATATTATAATAATGATGTCGGGTTAAATTAAGGTCAACGTCTAAGGTATCGCAAAGTATTTAACGATTATTTGATAGTGAAATATAGATATTATGATTTAAATGGCATAGAGTTTAACATTTTGGGACTAACCTATACCTACACTTCCCTAAAGTTTAGATAGTATTGAAACAAATACATAAAATAGAGAATGATATTATTTATGGATGTGAAATCTTGCGCATATAACGTACCTAAAATATTAAATTTGGTTAGTTAAAACTTAGATTTATCTTAAAAATTGTTATTATTCTTATTAACCTAATTCCAAAGATCTATTGCAAATTTATTGCAATCACAACAAGTTAAATAATAAATAAGTATTATGATTGTTATGTTTGAAATGGTGTGTTTCGTATGTTTTTACTTAACCTTTTACCTAGACCTTTAACCACAAAATCATCAATTTCATTCATAAATTACATTGATATGCACGGTGATATTTAACTGTTCCCTTTTGGCGACGAATAAAATTATTTGACTTTGGAAAAAATAATATTTGAAATTTAAATTTAAACGAGTTTTAAATAAAACAAACATTATTTTTAATCTTGCCCGTGTTTTTATATTCTTGTTTAAATAATTATTATTAAAGACTTAACTTTTGTTTTTAAACTCTGAGACTATTTGATCAGTAATCAAAATTTTATATAAATAATCGAATCCGTTAAACTGGTACATTATTATTGTATTAATATTATTACATATATTTTATATTGAGGTATACACCGTGATTTTTTAAAGCAACTGATTGAGATTAACGTGGTAGACTTTCTGCCCCAGTTAAGTCACTTTGGTATTAGAAATTTAGGCCATTTTTCACAAATTTCACAATTTAAAGTACGTCTATACTATAGGAGCAATAACTATATAAACTAAATCCCCATGTAAATTTTAGACGAATTTATAGATGACAATATTGCGGGAATAACATAATGCGGAAAAACAATCAAGGATTTTCTTAGTAATAATTACTAAGGGGTCAGATCTACCACTTGGTACCGAGTTTGTGGTTAGAAAAAACTCATTAAGAATGCTAAGGGTTTAAGAGATTAAGATGTTAGTAATAATTATTACGGGGTCAGGTGCACCACTTTGTGCCGAGTTTGTAGTTTTCAAAATATCATTAAAAATGCAAAGGGATTAAGAGATTAAGATGTGCCGAGTTTGATGCCGCCCGTGAAACGAGTCAAAGTGTGAAGTTTCAGTGATTTTTAATTAAATATGGAGAATTTTCAACAATTGCCTTAACGCCACAGAGTTGGTCCATGTACAGTAAATGAAAAAAAAAATTAATTTTTAACCGTTGCGATTCTATTAAAAGTAAGAATTACAGCAGATATGCGTTAACGTTGGGAAAACAACAATATATAAACTTTTAAAAGAAGAAAAAAGTGTTGGCGTCAAACCTCCAAAAACTTCTCCAGTACGACCAAAGCTTGAGCTGGATGACGTTTTAATGCAGAGAATAAGGCGAAACTTTCATAGTTTCTTTAAAAAAAAAGGAAATTCCCTCGCTGGACAAAATCTTGTCGTCAATCCGAGAAGACCAGGACTACCCATTTATGTGTACAAATACACCTTGGAAATTATTAAAAAAAAAATGGGGTTTCGGTGGAAAAAGCATAATAAGCAATCGATTTTAATAGACAAAAGGAATATCGTCTGTTGGAGAAGAAGTTACTTAAGAAGCATCCGAAAAACCGAGAAGAAAACAAAAAAATATTTTACCTAGACGTAACATGGCTAAATGAAGGCCACACTGCGACTAAATTTTGCAGGATGAAAATATTAAAAGTTCAAGGCAAGCTTTCTTGGAAGGATTTTCCACGGGAGTAAGAACGCCATCTGGAGAATATCGACTTATCATAACCCATATTGGAAAATATGAAGGCTTCGTTAAAGGTGGTCTATGTACTGATGTTCCAATCTAAAAATACAGGAGACTTTCACGAAGATATGAATGCCGATGTCCTTGAAGAATGGTTCAAGCAAATGTTGGATCTTATACCAACAGATGCAATAATTGTATTGGATAATGCAAGTTATCACTCTAGGCTGATGGGAAAATTACCGACAAGTGCGTGGCGTAAAAATAACAGAATGGCTAAGTTTAAGACAAATAGACTTTCCATTAGATTCCTTAAAAAAAAGAACTATTGGTACTAGCCAATTTACATAAAAATGCATTAAAAAAATATGTAGTCGATGAAATGGCGAAGTTACGAGGAATATCTGTGCTCAGACTCCCTCTTTACAACTGCGAATTGAACCTGATCGAACTTATATGGGCTCAAATAAAGACAGATGTCGCCAGACAAGACACGACTTATAAAATGGTGGATTTTAAAAGACTCTTTAATGAAGCTTTGGGTAAAATCAGTGCGGAAAAGTGGAAAAAGTGTATCGATCATGTGATAGAAGAAGAAACCAAAATGTGACAGGTAGATATAATAATCGAAGAAATGTTTGAGCCGCCGTAACGACAAAGTATTATTCGATTTTTGAAAATGCTTTGTTTGTAAGATTCTGTATTATGTCTTGTTTTTGTAATTATATTATGTAAAATGGTATTTGTTAGTTAATACGATTTTTTAAATGTTTCATATGTTATAAATACCTTCGAATATGCCATCAAGCTCATCATATCTTTTCTCGAGGACAGAACATTCGCGGTGTCGTCAGAAAACGCCACATCAAGTGTTAGAAATATCAGGGCCGGAGTACCGCAGTATAATGTCTATACGAGTGATATACCTAAACACCCTCAAACGAAATTATATTTGTTTGCTGATGATACCGCGATAACTGCCACCTCGAGACAGCCGTGGTTAGTAATCTCGCCTCAAGCACGTATCCAGGGGGGGGGGGGAATTTGAAAATAATGATTTAAGTTTTAATGTGTGATTCGCTTTGCTCTGAATTAATTCAAATAAGTCCACATTTTTGAATGATTTTCGTCCTTGAGCCCCCCCGAAACGAATTTCTGGATACGGGCCTGTCTCGCCTGAATGAGGATAAGACACAGGCCATTTTTTTCTCGAAGTCAAGAGTAAGACTACCGAAAAGCAGAGTCAAAGTCAATAACAAACAGATACCGTGGAAAAACACGGTTAAATACTTGGGGCTTGTCTTTGATAAAAATATGGCCTGGAACGCAAATGCGGATTACCGTTTGGCGTGCGCACAAAGACAACTTTGCGCGCTTTATCCACTTATTAACCGCCAAAGTACGTTAGACAATAGGACAAAGACGAATATTTACAAAATATTATTACGACCAGTACTGACTTATGGTATACCAACATGGTGTACCATAAATATAAGACAAAGTACAAAAAACTTCAAACCTTATATACCACGAATTATTACAAATGCACCTAGACATACACCTACAAGAGTACTACACAATGACATGCACATGGAGACATTAGACGAATTTCTTGACAAAATAATTACAAAATATTACGCACAGACGTTTCGAACAATGTACTTATTACTCAGTCACACACTCACGCACCGCACCAAGCTACATAATATAGACTTCCATGCGACTGGCTCCCACCTTAAGAAAAACAAGCTGCACTAGAAAATTATAAAAATATCATTAGGAAAACAAGAAAGGAAGTTGTTCTGAATAGAAGTACGATAAAGAAGAGGAGTAAAAGATAAAGATCTAACTTAATGTCCAAATTTAAGTCAATAAAATAAAAATAATATAATATAATACACTTTTAGGAGAATAGGCATATTATTATTTAAGATTTTTAATTTAAAAACTTACCCAATACGCGCCCCTGAGTAGCCTGCTAATAATGGTTAATTCTCAAATATAACAATAGCTTGCGATAAATTCAGGGTGGACCTACCTAAAGAATGCTTATTATTTGGATCCTTTAATGTAAACACAACAGATTTTAAGGGATAGTGTTTAAATTGTTCTCGATTCCCCGGTATGCGTCTTGCATATTTAGTAAGCATTAATTACTTCGCGCCATTTTAAAGATAGACTATAAAAAGAATTAAGCCTGTTTGGTAATATAATTTTGTTATTAATTATTTCATTATCAAATTGGATTTCATGACTTAAATTTTGATTATTTTTTTTTCGGAAAGATCGTTTTCAGAGTTTCCCACATGTAGCATTATATTTACAACCCTCTGTTTTTCCTCTCTAATAACTTAAATATTGTATTGTTTCTTTATTCTTTATAACTGTCATCACGCACCTTTACGGCATACTTGGTTTTTTCGTTCCACCATGGCTTATACCTGGGTGAAATTTTTATTTCTCGTTTAGGAGCTACTTCGTTTAGAACTATCCTTATTTCATTATACAAATTTGAAAACTTTACACTAACATTCTATTCATAGAAATTCCAGTCAACCCTCAACAACCTCATTGAAACCAAATCATAATCGAGATCTTGCCCCCGTGTCCTCAAGACCAGAAGTATACTTTGGTTAGCCGAAAAACATGTCATTCCAGAGATGCCATATAATGGTGACTTATCCTAGGTGCATGTAATACATTCACAATTATATCGTCATCATTTCTAAAAACGAAACCTATTATGCTGTCTTGTGAGAAGCCCTTGTAACTTGGTTAACCATTTGATGTAATCCTACTTCTTCGGTAATCTGTTTAAGTTTCTTTGAATATAGGATATCATTTAGCATCCAATTAATATTAAAATCACCTACAATTATTAAAGGTATCCCTATGTCATAAGCAAACTTATTACATCAATCTTCAAAGAAATTCAGTCACTACTCATGGGTGAATGACTGAATGATACAAACACACTATTCTAAAAAACTTTTCCGCCATTTCAAGCTTTACATCCGCCAACCAATCATTAAAATATCACAGATTTGCTTATCGCTCGAGTTTTTCAGAATGAATGACAACTATCATCATATATCACAAATCACAGCTTCTTTATGAGCAGGGTGCTTAAAAATCATATCCTCAAGGTGTCATTAGCAAACGGCCCATCATCCACTTGGGCGAAGGTCACACTAAATTATACACGTTTTGTTTAACAGCACAAGCCCATCCCATCATTCAAGACAAGACCCAACTTGCTTGAATCAGCAGGTAATAAATAATGAAAAGAAACTACCCCAGGTAGATTTTTTCAAAGCATCCGACATCCCTCTCAAGGAATTTAGGTAAATCTTATATATACCTTAATACCTAAGTGAATTTAAGAATGAAAGCATTATAAGGAGTTATTTGCTATTACACTGATAAAACCGTGCTCCCTTAATCAAATAATTTGATTTATTTGGTGAATAATTATTGGTATTAAATAAATGTGATTTTAATTAACTAAGTTTTATTTAACTGAAATAAATGAGAGTATTTCGTTTTATTTTTAAAATTATTTGACTGTTTGGTGGATTTGTGTCAAATCATGGAACCTTTCAAACAAATATCTCACCAAAAAACAGCTAAAATAACAAAATCTAAATAACTAATTATTTAATCGAACTAATTTTCATTTAGGAACTAAATTCCGTTAATCCCTAGTTAAAATTTCGATATTATATATTCATCTTTAAATATGTGAGTTCTTCTCTGCGACATGCTCCAGAGATTCCCACAATAAGAATGACTTTGTCCAATAAATAGTTCTTATCGTCTGCTTCTTTGACAAATCTTTCTATTCGTTCCTTGGAAAAACTTATACCCCTTAGATTTTCTTTTCAAAAATGCGATTAGGTTTGTAAATGCAGTTGATAGCTCATATCGGGGGTTGAAGCCATAAAACAACCGTAAACCATAGGCGTTGGTAATTAGTATATTATTATTATAATAGTAATTACCTACTATGCCTTATTTAATAAGAAAATTGGCCTCTGTCCATTGTTAAATATACATTAGGAATATTAGGGTTAAAGTAGGTACAACAGGAGTAATTAGTAATTAAATTTACCTATTTTTGCCTGCTTTAAGATATTATTACGCCATTTGATGTGCGTTTGTCAAACTATGTTTTTAGTGTATTTAGATACTGAATTATCCCAAAGTTGAATTATTTCCTATACTTGTGTCAATGGGTTCAAGTTTTTCGCCAACGTGTCTTCGTCAAATTAGCAAGAGTGCATATTCTCTCCGAGAAAAGACATTAATATTAAACGTGCATGATGCTCTAGTGCACCAGAAACCTGCAAGTGATGTTCGTAGCATCATTGCAGAGTGTGCCAATATGGTAGGAGTTGGAGAGGCTACTATATATAGGTTCTTGCGTGAAAGAAAATCTAAGAACCTCAGTGAGCCAAAACCACTCCCAGGAAAGAAACCGTTAGAAATTGACGATTTCATTAAAAATGGTATTAGAAGAAAAGTACATAGTTTTTATTTTGCCAAGGAAATACCAACTATAGACAAAATTTTACAAGCCATTAACTATGACTGACGAGGACTTACCACAGCTATCACGAACGAAACTATGGAAAATACTTCATGATATGAACTTTCGTTGGGAGAAGCAAAACAGAAAATCTTTTCTTATTGATAGAGCAGATATTATTTGCTGGAGACGTCAATACTTAAGGTCCATCCGAAAATACCGCAGCGAAGGCTAAAACATTTTCTATTTGGATGAAACTTGGCTGAACGAAGGGCACACCGTATCTAAAGTCTGGCAAGATGAAAATGTCCTAAGTTCTCGACAAGCTCTCATGGAAGGCTGGTCAACAGGACTTAGACCACCATCTGGAAAGGGACGCAGACTTATTATAACTCATATAGGAAGTTTAAATGGCTTTTTGGATCAAGGATTATTAGAATTTCAGTCAAATTCTACAAAAGACTACCATGAAGAAATGACTGCTGATGTTTTCGAGGAATATTTTAAGCAAATGATAGAATACATTCCCGCTAATTCATGTTCATCAGAAAATTGGCAAAACGCCATAAAACATGTTATAGTAGAGGAACAAAAAATGTGGGAACTTGACAACGTAATTGACACAACTATGGAAATTGAGCCTTTAGTAATAAGCGTAGGACATGATGACCCTTCAGATTTTTCTGAGGACGATTTTATCGAGTTATAATTATTAAAATTGTCAATATTTTTTGATCTGTAAATAAATTAGTTTTCTTGTAAAACATTGTATTTATTCTAGAATAAATCAATCAATGGTTATAATTTACCAAAATTCATAAAATCATAAAATCTATTATATTGAAATAAAATAATAAGGGGTTAGATTATATTAAAACCCAACTCTCCGACCATGGTGGGCCGTTTTAATCATTATCCTTTCATTTCATTTTATGGCTCTATTGTTACTTTATCTGTTACCGGGTGGAGTAGGTCAAAATTTCTTCATCCTTATGCTAGATGTACGTAAAAAGACCATTTTATAGGTAAAATATTTTAAGCCACCCGAGCCTTGTTTTGAATCTTTAATGAGGGTATCGAGCTATCAACGGCAACGAAACGGACTATAGGCATCGGATATTCGTGAAAAATATGCCAAAACGACTTTTTCTGATAAGTTTTTTACATTTTTTTCTTCACACCAGTTTTTGAATTTTTCGTATGTGCCCCCATACAAACTCCTTGATTTTTGGGGAACAAGGTTCACCATTGCCTCATTTGCGGCATTTTCAATGTCCGAGTCTTCTAAATCACTAATTTTTCACTTAATATTTGCCGCAGTTTTTGACAAAGAAAATTTTTCGAATTTTTTTTGACAATATTCAATTTTTTTGACATAAAAGGTGTAAACGAAACACAGGTAATAAAATGTTTGGTAAAATAAATTAAGTTTTTTATTATAAAACGGTCGTACAAAAAATATTGTATACCATTTGTTACGAAACAATGTCTTTGAGTCACTCTGACGTGTTGTCCAACTCGGCTTCGCCTCGTAGGACAATTTTCACGTCGCGTGCCTAAAAGACACTTATTTCGTAACTTGTTGTATAAATAGCTATTTCTTTTCTGGTACTGTTTATAATAATGCTTAATAAAAATACACGAAGACGGCAACGGTAAGGGTGTGATATCGGCATATAAAATAAAGTCACTGTAACGTCATTCCCACGTCATGCCTAAGGTGATTTTGATGCTATAGCTATACAGTTGCCGGAAAAGCTATGTCAATTTTAAATGTCTATTTATCACATTGGCTCAGACTAAATTATTTTTATGGGTATATGTATCTAATTTGGAATGACCATCCGAATGGACGATGAGCTCTTCTTCACCAACACCTTGAAAATCAGTATTTCAAGCATCCACAGCTGTCCAGTGTAGAAATTTTTATGATGACAGTTGTTTGTCATAAAATTCTGATGGGCCTGAAATTTAATTGTTTTCTATTGACTGCATTAGAATTAATATGTAAGTCTCATAAAATAATAGTGGTATTTCCACCATTTGGCAATAAGACGGTACATTTTAATGTTATTTTTACGGTATTTAGATAAATGTTTTTTGCATGACCACATAAATCTTAAAGACATTTTTAAGACTTTGCAAGCGGAATAACGACGAAATAATACACAATTAAGAATCACCTAACGTGACAATTAGAGGAGTTTATAGTCTATTTTTAAATGGCGCGAAGTAATAAATGCTCATTAAATATGCAAAAGGCATACCGGGATCAAGAACAATTTAAACACCATCCCTTAAAAATTGTGTTTACAATAAAGGATCCAAATAATGAGAATTCTTTAGGTAGGTCCACACTGATAAAACTGTGCTTCCTTAATCAAATAATCTGATTTATTTGGTGAATAGTTATTGGTAATAAATAAATGTGATTTTAATTAACTAAGTTTCATTTAACTGAAATAAATGACAGTATTTCGTTTTATTTGTAAAATTATTTGACTGTTGGTGGATTTATGTCGAATCATGAAACCTTTCAAACAAATATCTTACCAAAAAACAGCTAAAATAACAAAATCTAAATAACTAATTATTTAATCGAACTAATTTTCATTTAGGAACTAAATTCCGTTAATCGCTAGTTAAATCACCCAATAGAGAACTATTTAAATGTCTAGGTCATTTAAACTAAATAATTATGTGTTTACATTAAATCTTTAATATAAAGCAACCAAATATTTAGAAATAACTAATTATTTAATCGAAGTACATTTCAAGTTAAGAACTAAATACCTTTAACCCTAATTTAAATCATTCAATGCCGAACATTTAATGGGGCTTTGAGTAATTTGATTGGTTATACAAAAGTAGCCTGATAAATCATCATCGCGTTGTTGGTTATTGGTGTTCGATCTTGTCTTGTAGAAATTTATGAGTGAGAGTAAAATCTTCTTTGTTAGTGGCGTGGCACAAAAGTTAGTTGTTCCAGCAAAAATTAAAAGTAAGATATGGGGAATAAACGTAATATGAATAATTATTTAGAAGATTGGGGTATATCGAGGGGTATATCCCATCTGTTAGATACTTTTTAAGGTAGGAAACTATATTTGAATATTTTAGTTACGCATGATACGAGTTAAAAAAATAAGATAAGAGGCATAGAAAAGATACTTGTAATACCTAATTTGAAATTTTAAACACAAAATCTTTTTAGAAAAATGTAGGCAGGTATTTATAAATCATAGCTACCTGCGCGAATTTTTTTAAATCGTGTTACAAATAAGGCAGTTTTTCTCAATTTTCACAATATTTCAATACCTATCAAACGTTCCTACATAAAAGATATAATATAATTAATATAATATTAATAATTATTGTACCTAGTATTTGCAAATTTTCCTTTATTTAATTTTTTAACTAATGGTGGGCTTATACAGCAAAGTACCTAACATAACATACCAATAAAATAAGAGTTGAATCTACAGATCTGCCATAAGACGTTTATTGAACCAAGTAACATAACATAAAAATAAGAAATAAAATAAGAGATGGTTATCTTTTAACTTTTATGTTAGTTTTATGTGAAAATCGTTGTGTGCGTGCGCGTAATTTGTCATAACCTGTATTTTCGGCAAAAATGTGTTTTTCCTGTTGGTTTGCCGTATTATTTGAACACTATAAACAATTTGATAAGGTATGGTATAGGTACTGATTAAACCATATTCAATTCAATTCAGCAATAGGGGGGGATTGGATCTGCTTATTTCTTATTTCTATGTGACGTCTGTATAAACACGTACTTGGATAAAATAAGAACTGATTTTAATGAACTTTCTGATCTATTCAAAATTAAAGAAAGGTATTTAAACCAAATAAAATTATACTTGGTCTAAATAAATATAAAAGCCAAGTTAAACAATTATGTACTTGAATAAAAAAACAACGACTTTGATGGAAATCACCGGTTTATTTAAATCCAATCACTTAAATTGTTTAATTAAATAACGTTGTTGTTACGGCAAATACATGTAAAACAAAAGTAAAACAAATATATACTTGATAAAATATATATAAATATCAATCAAATAAACATTTTGTTAATTTAACTTTTAACCTATTTACTTTAAGTCATTGAAGCGGCTTATTTAAGTTAGGTTAGTATTAAGGAAACAAATATTTGCTTGAACTTTGTATTCAGTGATTAATTCCGAATAAAAAGTAATTTGTATCAAATCAGATAATGCTAATTGAGGCAAATAATCCCTTGGTATTTTTCAAATACATATTTGTTTGGCTAATAGGAAAGAAATATTTATTTGAGTCAATGGAAAATTTTTTAAATTCAAATAATTAACTTTATCAGTGTACCCTGAATTTATTGCAAGCTATTGTCCAATAGAGGCACCCATAAAGGCATAGTAACCACATAATTAGCAAACAGGTAACCAGGATTAGGTACAAAAAAAAAGGAATAAAATGATTAGAACAGAAACGGAATAAGTACCTATAGACTCTAATTATAGTTTTGATAAAATTGCTTTCTAAAATTTCAGGTAAATGGTACGGCTGTACATAATTTTAAGCTTAAATATAGGTCTGTTTAAATCTACACATGCCGAAAAATCTTGCGCGCCCATGAAGAAGACGGTTTTGATTGATTTAATACTTCGCATCATTTATTTAAAGATAGACTGATAGACTATAAATTAGTTTAAATATTTTTTTTTGCAAGATGTAAGTGCATTCTGGTCCAATGGATAGGTATAGGTCTATATTAAATTCACTCTATTAACATCCCGGCACAAAAGTGTCCTTGCCAAACATGGACATAACAACAAAAAGCACTTTTATTATATTGTGTGATACTTACATAAATAATCTTAAATGGTACACAAAACTTATCACTGTCAAACACAAATGGCAAACTAGAAGTTTGAACGAAAAAATATCAATATATGTTGATGTCCTATTTAATTATGATATTTAGTTTGAAGTTGATTCAGGTTAGTTTAGGATAGTGATATGCATAGTAATAAATTTAAACAGTTTAACAGACTAATCAACCAGTAGAAGAATAAGTATGATACAGTTATATGTCTCGAGCTATTAATCACATTTAAAGACAGAGATTAATTACAGAAATTGAAAGACAATCTTTTTAATCGTCAAATGCTGCTCATTTTAGTTACAAATCCAAGTTGGTACATAGATATATCTATTTTACATTTGCTTAAGGCAGTACCGTATTAATGTAATTCTGCATTCAATTTATATTTTAAGTGTAGGTAACTGAAATGTGTTTGAGAGTAATTTAAACCTGCATTTTTTTCAATAAAATGAATACTTGAAATGAACGCTTTCTTTTTAATCATTTCTGCAACATTAACAAATTAAAGGTGTAAAAGGGTGTCTTTATCATCACTAAATTCGAAGGATTCGTCTGAAAAGTCAACGGAAATAATAAGTGGTTCTACCGTTTTCTTCCATCATGTTGTCCCACATTAATTATCCTCTTTAATTACATGTTTTATAGCCTTTTGCCAATTTTCTCGCGTGATAATTGTTAATGAATATTCCAATAACTCACGTACATCTTTTATTTTAAATGTGGTGTTATTTCTTGCTACATAGCCTTTCATTTGTGCCCATATCAACTCAATTGGATTGAATTTACAATGGTAGTAGAGCCATACCAGGTTTTTTAACTATTTCGCCGATTATACATTTTTTAAAAGTTGACTTATTTCTCGCACTATTTTTAAAAGCTCCTTTTTTTGACATGTTGCCCTTAAAAGGTTTATTCTTCTCAGACAGCCAATTCGTAATATCCTTTTTTTCTTTTCTTAGAAGTGGTAGGTAGTTTCTCTAAAAGTCTTGAATGATAGTTGGCGTTATCTAAGACTGGAACAATTTCTCGAAAACGACGTAAGATACAAAATAATATCAAGAGACAGAAAAGTTGTATTTTTAGCTGCTTAACCCGAAAACAATATAAAATTTTTAAACAAGTCAGTGGCGTACATTTTTCTTGTCAATATTATTCATGAGACTGCCCCTGGGACGTCACTGGAACTCATAATTAACATCTAGTAAGTGCTAACATATCGTCTTATCGCAACGAACAATACTGCTTCTACTAAAGAATCAGATATAATTTTTAATGCCAATCAACATTTTCTTATTCCATTTTGCTCTAAAATTAAAATTAAGGGTACTTTTCTCGATTTAGCGTCAACATATCGCGCGACAATACATCGAACGACAATTCACCGCCGACAATTCATCGCTACGACAATTTATCGTGCGACAATTTATCGCCGTATTGTTATATATATATTATAACAATTATTAAAACAGAAGATATATAGACTTATATTGGTTAAACAGCGCTAACACGGCATCTAATCCACCTTTTTGGTTCCAATTCGCCTTTTTCAAGTTCACCGGGGAATATTAATTCAGGAAACCTGAACTAACCCCTTAAGAGGATTAGGCAATTATAGTATTAAGTAATTATAGTACTCAACATGACCCAAAATGAAAAATTTAGAAATTATATCTGTAAAATCATTAACAGAAGAATTTGCGATGAATTGACGCGCGATGAAGTGTCGTAGCGATGAATTGTCGCGCGCTCAATTGTCGGCGATGAAAAGTCGCGCGGTGAAATGTCGTACGATGAATTGACGGGACACCACTTTTCTCGTAGGTCAATTTTGATTTTTTTACTTTTTGATCATCCTGTACATACTATCTCAAGTTCGAATAGTCTAATATTATTTTTTCAGTAAGCAGAACTTTTTATGAAGAGTAACTTTTTTTCGTAAAATTAATATTAAAAAAATTTCCCATGGGTTATCCAACCAAGACTGGACAAGGCGATTTTTTGACTTTTCCTGTACTTTTATAAAAAAACTGAAATAGCCATCTTAAGTAATTTTCTCCCGCGAATTCGAATATCTTCAGCAAAAAACAATTGAACATCAAACAAAAGGACTAGGGGTCACTTTGATATTTTTTTAAATGGGATGCCGTATTTTTAATGAGCTTATCCGATTTCTCAT
Source organism: Polydrusus tereticollis (assembly GCA_963920685.1). Classification (NCBI taxonomy): domain Eukaryota; kingdom Metazoa; phylum Arthropoda; class Insecta; order Coleoptera; family Curculionidae; genus Polydrusus; species Polydrusus tereticollis. Next base: position 18,130,394 of record OY987330.1, read on the forward strand.
ATAAATTTTGATCTAAAATGTTGGATTTTTAATTCAAAAACGCCTTTTTTCTTCAGTTTTAAATTCGGAAAATGTTCGTCTACGGTAAGATTAATACCTGATAGATGGATACCCGTTTCACCTGTTCACCCTTTAACCTGCTTTAAAGCGTCCGTCAGTTAGACAAAATAATCAAGTTTCAAATTTCTATATATTTTTCACGAATTAATTACAAATTTAGTAGTTTTTGCAAATCTATTATTGCTTACGTATAAAAAAAGTATGACATATTAGAAAAAACTATAAACTAAAGTGAATAACTTTAATCTCAATAATATAATTGTTCTATGTGTCCTCCATTATTTTCAAAACATGACCGATGCCCCCTTTTCAATCTCTCCAAAGAATCTCTTACAATATTTTGGTCCTGGTTAAGTCTATTAATTTCATTTATAATTTTTTGCTGAATGTCCTCCAGACTTCTGTTGGGTCGTTGATAAACTACATTTTTTAAATGACCCCATAAAAATGTATCCATTGGCGTGATATCGGGGCTATTTGGTGGCCAATGAATTGTTCCGTTACGGCCAATCCACTGATTGTAACGCTCGTTTAGGTATGTTACCACTTCTCGAACTGCATGAGGCGGAGCACCATCCTGCTGCCAAATGATATTGTTGTAGGCTTGCAATGGCAACCTTTCCAAGAAATCCTCGATATCGTTATGAAGAAAATGGAGGTATCTTTGGCCTGTTAAAGAGCCACGATAAAATAGTGGTCCAATAATTCGATTTTCTAACATCCCACACCAAACATTAAGTGAGCTCCAACCTTGAAACTTTATCATTTCATATCTATGAGGGTTAACTGCTGCCCTGTATCTTGTATTTTTCCGATTGTAAACCCCCGATGTTGTAAATGACGCTTCGTCACTCCATAGAATTTTATTATATAAATTATAATCTTCGTCTTGCTCTCTCATCAGCATTAAAGCAACAAATCGAAATCGCAGTTCTTTTTGAAGCTGTGTTAAGTATTGAACGGGAAGGATGCAATATGGTTTTAGACCACATTTTTTTAAAGTTCTGTGAACTGTTCCATAGCTTACTCTCCGGAGCCCTGGACCATACCTTACTTCTCGTACCGCTTGCGGAATAGAACTCTTCGGATTTATAGTAAAATATTGAACAATAGCTCGATCCCTTATATTCCGTCTTTTCATCTTTCTTGGCTTATCTTTCAATGTCTTACTTTCTTCAAATAGGTTCTTAATTCTGAGAATTGTATCCACTGAAATGTGTCTCTGGAAACTCTCAAAAAATGTTCTTTGTGTTTGTCGACCATTCTCTCCACTTTTGTAATATAATTTTATTACATTTAGCCGTTCTTCTAAAGAATATTTCATTATTTGTAATTAATTCGTGAAAAATATATAGAAATTTGAAACTTGATTATTTTGTCTAACTGACGGACGCTTTAAAGCAGGTTAAAGGGTGAACAGGTGAAACGGGTATCCATCTATCAGGTATTAATCTTACGGTAGACGAACATTTTCCGAATTTAAAACTGAAGAAAAAAGGCGTTTTTGAATTAAAAATCCAACATTTTAGATCAAAATTTATATGAGAAATCGGATAAGCTCATTAAAAATACGGCATCCCATTTAAAAAAATATCAAAGTGACCCCTAGTACTTTTGTTTGATGTTCAATTGTTTTTTGCTGAAGATATTCGAATTCGCGGGAGAAAATGACTTAAGATGGCTATTTCAGTTTTTTTATAAAAGTACAGGAAAAGTCAAAAAATCGCCTTGTCTAGTCTTGGTTGGATAACCCTGTACAGAACTTAAGCGGACACGCTGTATATATATTAAAAATTACACAGTAGTAGTACAAACTTGATTATGATTGACAGCTACTTATTGCAGAATTATCGCTGTAGTTCTCGCGAAAGACCACACCTCTGATGGGATTTCATACATATATGAGGAAAATATTCAAAACAATTTCTCTGTCACTATCTACTATCTCGACTCCATTTAATATCCAATAATAATAAATCCGAGCCTGTCTTCTCTAAACGGATCTGCCATGTAAATAATAGCAATCCGACTACTCATATTGTATTACTATAATGGCTATCATTCAGGTTCATTTAGTTACGCGTGTGATACTATTATAATAAGCAATACCAATGCGGTGGCCCACCAATTGGATTTGATTCTCACACTGGCATAAAAAAGTTATTTATGTTGTCTACTTATGTTTTAAACAATCATCGGGCTCAGCAGGATTGTTTCCTGGGTTAATTCTTCTTATTAACGGGGTTTTACCTCCTGCATGTAATAATTATTAGTACAGCTAGACCCAACTAAATATATATTTAAATAATTGAGAAACCTTATACTTCGAATACTTATAGTATTCATTTTTTGCCATCACATATGGGGATTTATTTTACTGGATGCAGACTTATCCAAAATTATTGAAAAAAATGGGAAATTGGCAAAAATCTTATTGCCATCACGATGATATAAAAACTAACCACTTAATGCAATAGAACACACCAGTTTTATTACATTTAATTACACAGCGTGCGCCAAAAATGTTTTTGAAAGCTGATGGTCCTTATTTGTATAAAAAATGGTAATTTAAGTCCGAAAAATATTGTACACTATTTTTTCCGCATTCGCATTCGAACAAATTGCTAATATTAAAGAGATTCAATTTGTTTGAAATGCTTGGTATAGGTATTTAAATGTCTGTTGTTGAAGTCAGAACATGAAGGAAAGGTATCCGATTCTTATAGTATTCATTTTTTGCCATCACATATGGGGATTTATTTTACTGGATGCAGACTTATCCAAAACTATTGAAAAAAATGGGAAATTGGCAAAAATCTTATTGCCATCACGATGATATAAAAACTAACCACTTAATGCAATAGAACACACCAGTTTTATTACATTTAATTACACAGAGTGCGCCAAAAATGTTTTTGAAAGCTGATGGTCTTTATTTGTATAAAAAATGGTAATTTAAGTCCGAAAAATATTGTACACTATTTTTTCCGCATTCGCATTCGAACAATTGCTAATATTAAAGAGATTCAATTTGTTTGAAATGCTTGGTATAGGTATTTAAATGTCTGTTGTTGAAGTCAGAACATGAAGGTAAGGTATCCGATTCATGTTAATCGTTTTCATGTGATAATTTTTTGTTTGTAAGTGATTTGTCTGTATATTTATCAGCGACAATGGTAGACTTCCAGCCGCCACTCTTTACATTTGTAATATTTCCACCATTATCAACAAATAACGTCGACGAAGTTCGACGTAGTCAATGGCCAGAATTTTTTAAGCTACCCAATCCTAAAAATTATACAATCCTTAGTCCTAAATTTCCAAAACTGTGTATACCAACAGGCTAAATCCAACATATTCCTTTTTTGTAATTTAAAAATAATCTGTTGTGTGGAGTCTTTCTTGTCGTTTATATGATTAATTGCCATTTTTGTTAGTTCTTCCCGTCTACACGCGGACTGGCTAACCCAATAATTGTTGCTACTTGAAAGCAAAAACAAATTAAGTTGATAAAATCGTGATTTTTTTGTTAAAATTGCCTTTAGCATTATGTAGGTTTCATTGTCTGCTTCCATAATAAATATCTTGATCTGCTCGCTGCTGAAGGCTTCTTTTCTTTGCTTTATATCACTAGCAGACACGATTTTCGTAACACAGGTCAGCCCATTATTTTCACAATGCTAATACCTTTCTAATAATAGAAAAAATATTTATAAAGTCCTGATACGTGCCACTTTTCAATTGGCTCATTAGAGCTTTTTATATGGGTAGATAGTAAATTTTATGAGGGGTTATTTAAAAAGGGCGGCGGAACTTTCGGCCCCATATTGGGTAAGGTACCTGCTAGGTCAAGTAATCTTGCAAGAAATTTCGGCCCCAAACATTGCAGGTAATGCGAATTGAACCAAAAAGGTGGATTAGATGCCGTGTTAGCGCTGTTTAACCAATATAAGTCTATAAAAGGGGCAAACAATTAATAATAATATTCCCCGGTGAACTTGAAAAAGGCGAATTGGAACCAAAAAGGTGGATTAGATGCCGTGTTAGCGCTGTTTAACCAATATAAGTCTATAAAACCGCATTAGCCGAGTTGCAGGTCAAAAATTAAGTTAGTTCAGGTTAGTTGCATTTTCATTTTATAAATGATTCAAAACACAAAAGATCATAAAAAAATTAAAATGTTATAACGTTAGACCATTGGGGCCGAAAATGCCTGTAATAAAAACATGACCCTTCCATCCCGGGGCCGAAAGTTCCTGTCAAAATCGGGCTGCTACCTGGCCGGTGCCGAAATTTCCTACGCCCTTTAAAAAGGGTGCATTTTAAAATAGAAAGATAACCTTTCATTTTTGTTTCCAATAATAGGTTGCGTTGATATTTTTTCGGATTTTCTTCAGTGGTAGCTTGCATTATCCATGACTATAACAGACCCAGAAGAAATAAGATCTAGCATTTGCTGGAAGTATTCTTCAAAGACATCAGCGTTATTCATGTCTTCATGATAGTCTCCAGTCCGTTTTGATTTAAATGCTAATAAGCCGCCATCGACAAATTCATTTTTGCTACCAATGTAAGTTGGTGGTAAAGAGCGTTGAACACATTGAGAACAATAATTTTCTCATTTTTAGAAAGCGCAGTTTTACTAATCCGTTTCTTAGCAACAAATTCAGAAACACTAACCATTTTCAAGAACAAAGTTTTCCAACAATAATTAAATAATAATAATTGGGCTACACCGGGTTTCATAGTTCCATAATGATTTATAACTTTCTCGCAATAAGCAACAGACTATAGTACTATTATTTGGTTATTAAGTGCAATGTCAATAACAATTTCTTTCCGACCTAGCCCGGAAAATACGTACTTTCCGGACTATGCCAGAAAAGTGCTACTTTCTCAAAGAAATAGCGTTCGGAAAGTTGGTATTTTCCGAACGGTTGCCGAGAAAATCCTTTTTTGGTACTTGACATCGTACAACGACAGACTTGATCTATAGACAATGTTTCAAAAATGTAATATATAACCCAATATCCAAAGTAACCTGATAACTATAATAGATTGGTTATTACCTAATAAACTGTGTCTGTTTACACCCCGTCCCTTATTGAGTCGATATCTATATAAACTGCTATAAGACGTCGTTCAAAAAAAGACCCCAACGTAAACGCCGACAATAGCTTTATTATCCAAAAGCCCTTATTTCCCCGATTATTGGAAACCAACTACAATTTTGTCATTTTATTACTGACGGTTTATGGCCTGGACAATGTTAAGGGAGGGCTGTAAACTTTATAGATTACCTATACAGTAAAAATAAGTCATGCAGCAAGATGAAACTGTAAATGAACCAGATCTATGGGGGAATCACGCCGGGTAAGGGTAAGGCTCTTTAATTTTTATTCCTAAGTAATTATTTATAAAGGTTTACGTTTAATTTTTCAGGAAGAGTGTGATATATCACAGTTTGCTACCACGGGCCTGTCCGCTTCATCCCACATCATCATTGGACTGGAAGGATTTTCACGTCAGGACCAAGACTTCATCGCCATGTGGTTGTTCTATTTCTGCAAGAGGTCCTACATGGCAAATGCATGTATACAAGGCTGTATTATATACCAACGTTCCATGATGGGCGTGCAAGATTTTTCAGCATGTATAGATTTAAATAGGCCTGACTTTTTGAACTTGCGCAGTATTAGTACAAGTATCGACATTAAATTCAAGTTTTGTCTTCAAATATATATTTTAATATTAAATTTTTTAAGCATAAAATTATGTATGAGTCTAGGTACTTATTCTGGTCCATGTACAGGGTTATCCAACCAAGACTAGACAAGGCGATTTTTTGACTTTTCCTGTACTTTTATAAAAAAACTGAAATAGCCATCTTAAGTCATTTTCTCCCGCGAATTCGAATATCTTCAGCAAAAAACAATTGAACATCAAACAAAAGTACTAGGGGTCACTTTGATATTTTTTTAAATGGGATGCCGTATTTTTAATGAGCTTATCCGATTTCTCATATAAATTTTGATCTAAAATGTTAGATTTTTAATTTATTTTATTTTTTTTTTTTTATTTTTAACATTTTCCGAATTTAAAACTGAAGAAAAAAGGCGTTTTTGAATTAAAAATCCAACATTTTAGATCAAAATTTATATGAGAAATCGGATAAGCTCATTAAAAATACGGCATCCCATTTAAAAAAATATCAAAGTGACCCCTAGTACTTTTGTTTGATGTTCAATTGTTTTTTGCTGAAGATATTCGAATTCGCGGGAGAAAATGACTTAAGATGGCTATTTCAGTTTTTTTATAAAAGTACAGGAAAAGTCAAAAAATCGCCTTGTCTAGTCTTGGTTGGATAACCCTGTACAGTAAATGAAAAAAAATTAATTCTTAACTGTTACGATTCTATTAAAAGTAAGAATGTGAATTTGAGTGTTGACAATGCAGTGCAATTTACAGCAGATATGCTTAATGTTGGGAAAACAACAATAAATGAACTTTTAAAAGAAGAATAAAGTGTTGGCGTCAAACCTCCAAAAATTTCTCCAGGACGATCAAAACTTGAGCTGGATGACGTTTTAATGCAGAAAATAAGGCGAAAAGTTCCTAGCCTCTTTTTAAAAAAAGAAATTCCCACGCTGCGCTGGACCAAATTTTGTCCTTAATCCGAAAAGACCAGAACTACTCATTTATGTGCAAAAATACGCTTTGGTAATTATTTAAAAAAATGGGTTTTCGGTGGAAAAAAACATAATAGGCAATCAATTTTAATAGACAGAAGCGATATCGTTTGTTGAAGAAGAAATTACTTAAAAAGCATCCGAAAAACCAGAGAGAAAAAACAAAAAAATATTTTACCTAGACGAAACATAGCTAAATGAAGGCCACACTGTGACTAAATTTTGCAGGATGAAAATATTAAAAGTTCAAGGCAAGCTTTCTTGGAAGGATTGTCCACAGGATTAAGACCGCCATCTGGAAAAGGACATCGACTTATCATAACCCATATTGGAAGTTCTAAGGGCTTCGTTAAAGGTGGTGTACTGATGTTCCAATCTAAAAGTACTGGAGACTATCACGAAGATGTCTTTGAAGAATGGTTCGAGCAAATGTTGGATGTTATACCAAAAGATGCAATCATTGTATTGGATAATGCAAGTTATCACTCTAGGCTGACGGAAAAATTACCCACAAGTGCGTAGCGTAAAAGTGAAATAACAGAATGACTAAGTTTAAGACAAATAGAATTTCCATTAGGTTCCTTAAAAAAGGAACTATTGGTACTAGCCAATTTACATAAAAATTCATTCAAAAAATATGTATTCATTGAAATGGCACAGTTACGAGAAATATCTGTGCTCAGACCCTCTCCTTGCTACTGCGAAGAGACTCTTTAATGAGTCTATGGATAAAATCAGTGCGGAAAAGTGAAAAAAGTGTATCGATCATGTGATAGAAGAAGAAGCCAAAATGTGGCAGGTTATTAAATATTTGGTATGTAATAGATTTACTGAAATTTGCGTGCACAAATATTATTTACGGGAAACATTGCGTGTTTATTTCCGTTTAATTAAGATAAATTTAAAATTTTGAAAAATCATGTATCTGTCCCAACTTTTAACACTTTCTCGTCCATTTAACGCTGAAGTGGATGTTAAATATAAATAATTGTCGAGGATAGGAATTTAAAATAAAAATCCCAATGTCATTGTAACTACACGCGCACAATTCACGCGACTTTTTTGATACTTTAGGTAAGTTATGTATTCTAAAATTAAGTGTTTTATAATGTGTAGGAATAGATAAAAAACGGTTTGATGTTCTGCCAAGAGGTACCTACATTATCTATTTTAAAGATTATTAAGACCTTGTTCTTTTCCTGGTTTACTTAATTAGGTTATGCAGGATCGAATCTAATAACTTTATCATCTTATACAGGGTGTCCGGAAGTATAAGGCATACTCTCGGGAGCATATACACTGATAAGATTAATTATTTGAATTTAAAAAAATTTCCATTGACTCAAATAAATATTTGTTTCCTATTAGCCAAACAAATATATATTTGAAAAATACCAAGGGATTATTTGCCTCAATTAGCATTATCTGATTTAATACAAATTACTTTTTATTTGGAATTAATCACTGAATACAATGTTCAAGCAAATATTTATTTCCTTAATACTAACCTAACTTAAATAAGCCGATTCAATGACTTAAAGTAAATAGATTAAAAGTTAAGTTAACAAAATGTTTATTTTATTGATATTTATACATATTTTATAAAGTATATATTTTTTTTACTTTTGTTTTACATGTATTTGCCGTAACAACAACGTTATTTAATTAAACAATTTAAGTGATTGGATTTAAGTAAACCGGTAATTTCCATCCATCAAAGTCGTTGTTTTTTTATTCAAGTACATAATTGTTTAACTTGTCTTTTATATTTATTTAGACCAAGTATCATTTTATTTAGTTTAAATAGCTTTTTTTTTTTTGTTTTAAATAGATCAGAAAGTTCATTCAAATCAGTTCTTATTTTATCCAAGTACGTGTTTATATAGACGTCACATTAAAATAAGAAATGAGCAGATCAAATCCCCTATTGCTATTGAATATGGTTTAATCAGTACATATGCCATAATAATCACAAACCTTATCAAATTGTATATTGTGCTCAAATAATAAGGCACCAACAGAAAAAAACACATTATTGCCCAATTTTTTTCAAAAAAGAAATATTGTATTCCTCCCCACTTATCTTTACAACCTGGCAAACATAATGTTTAAGAGATTTTTTTGTCATGTATCCTACTATAACGTAATCTTGCTCTTGAATGGACGAATCTTCAAACTCTGATGTAAAGCTTTCTGAATCGCTAGAATCGTTGCAAATGTCTTCACTAACATCACTGTTCGAACTAATATCATTATTAAAAACTTTACGTGTAACTTTTTTAGCATTCTGCTTTTTTTCATCTGCAACTGCTTTTTTCACCATTCTTTCTTTATGCTGTTCCACTATAGCTTCTTTTTTGGGTGTATCTGTTATTATCGCTGATTGTAGCTTTTTTCTCACTTCCTAAGGCAGCTTTAACATGGGGCCTAACTTCCTGTGGAGTTACTATAATATAAGGTGGACCTGGAATCGGGCTGATATGTTGTGGTTCTTCTATAGCTTCATTGTTTTCTTTATTCCGAACCTCTGGGTCAATATTGCCTTGGTCACCATTACCATCTTCGTTTTCTATATGTCTGTCAGCAACATAGGACGACATAAAATCTCTCTGAAAATATTTGGGAGTTCAGGCGTGCTATGCCTGTTCTTTGAAATCCTTTCATAATATTGACAGGCGAAAATGCTTTAGGGTAGACAATGCCAACAACACTAGCAACATTATAAATTGTCATAGGTGCACCTGGATGGTTTAGCATCCAATCGATTATAATAACTTTTAATTAGGAAGAAGCAGCTCACCTCCAATGGTTGTAATTTGTGGCTTCAGTGGGGCGGCAATGTCAACAGAATAATTTCATTTTCTTTACACATATTCGACACACGAACATCGTAATGGCTCTCATGGTTATCAAGGATTAAAACAACTTGATGCCCAAGATCTAAAAATCGTACAAAATCTTTATGAACAGCAAGTGACTTCTGTAAAACTGGAAAACACCGAAACAAGTACCGTACCTATATAGACTGTGGAGTCAGACAAGGGTGTGTACTTGGTCCCATGCTCTTTAATATGTATTCAGAAGTTATTTTCCAAAACGCTTTGGACGAGACAGAAGACGGTCTGAAAGTTAATGGGAAACTCGTAAACAACTTAAGATATGCCGATGACATAGTGATAATCGCAGACAGTCCTGTAGGGCTGCAACGCCTAATCGACAGCATATCGAATTCCGGTGACGCAATGGGACTGAGGATTAAGATCTCAAAAACAAAGATCATGCAAATAAGTCGCAATCCGAATAACAACTTCAACATAAATATATACGGTTCACCAACAGAGCGAGTCACAAAATTCAAATACCTAGGAAGTTGGATCAGCGAGGATCTGAATCCTGAGATTGAAATTAGATCCCGCATAGAGCAAGCTAGAGCCAATTTTATTAAGATGAGGAACCTGTTAACCGACAGGACAGAACACTCAATTTAAGCATAAGATTTAACTTTGTTAGATGTTATGTGTATTCCACGTTACTGTATGGAGTCGAGGCCTGGACGCTTAAAGTCAGCAGTATTAACAAGCTGGAAGCATTTGAGATGTGGGTATATCGTAGAACGCTTCCCATACCATGGACCGACCATATCACCAATCAAGAGGTCTTACATAGAATGAACAAGGGCCGAACAATTCTCGAGACCATAAAAAAGCGAAAGACAGCTTACCTTGGCCATGCCATGAGGCAGGACAAGTACAGATTCCTGCAACTAATTATGGAGGGCAAGATTGAGGTAAAGCGTGGTCCGGGGCGTAGACTTGCTCTCTTGGCTCTTGGCTGAAAAACATAAGGGATTGGACAGGCTTGCTTAGATTCAAACACCCTACTGAGAAGAGGCCAAGACAGAGACGAATTTGCCAGAATTGTTGCCGATCTTATCATTGAATGGAGAAGGCACCTAAAGAAGAAGAAGATGCTCCTTACCGCAGCGCACGTGTTTGATAAAGTGCTCTATATACTTAATAAAATTTTGTTTTGTTTAATATTAGCCAGTATCTTTCCGGGTTTATGCACATTTTTGACACCTGTCTCATCACAAGTGAATATTTTCTTTGACTGAATCTTATGTCTTGTTATTACACTTATCAAATTTTAGTTCAACACATGCATTAAGAAATTTAATTTAATTCATCGTCATTTTATGTATTTTTATAACCCTTGTTTTCTACCCTAGAGGGGCAAATAAAGTTATTTGGTGGTAAAGACAGACCTTTATTTCTACTTATCAAATTATTAAAAAATGTGGTCATATTATGCTCATTAAAGCTAGTAGCTCTGGTTTTTGGACTAGTTGCTTCTGGTTTGCGAAGCGTTAACGCAGTGTGTCTTTTCCTGAAATTATTCACCCATTGCACTCCAGCTCTTTTCTTCTCGTGTCAAGATTGAGGTACAGTTTTATTATTAGCAATTGCGTAATTGTAAGCTTGGCTTCGTCCGAATTCAACGTTATTATGATTGGTTTCATCAGCTGCTCGAAACTTCTTGACTTTCCGATATAAAGCTATATAAAGATTTAATAACACCGTTCTTTTTAGCAGCATTTATCAAAGTCATTTAATTTGTGACAACATCTTCCACAGCAGCACGCATGGACTTTTTATACTTTTCATGAAAATATTGGCTTAAAAAAAAAACTGATTATACCTTGGATGCCTCGGCATATTCAAATCTGCAAAGAATGCAAATTTTCAGCATGCATTATGATATATGATATCGTATGGACCGCAATATATTTCCCATTATGGATTATCATGCAATGAAATAAAAATTATCACTATTTGATGACAGTGGTAGGACTAGGCATAAATGGATATAGGCAACATTGAGGGTATGAATGTCTTAAATATTCATACCAACAACTTGTTAAAAAATGTAAATTTCAACGAATTATTCGAAAAAGTCTGATCATGCGAATCAAAATTTTCAGCCTATCACTTACCTGAATTTCAAATATCTGTAAATTCACCACATAAATCGATACAACACTAAGTAATTGTTAACCGTTGTTGGGGAAACGATTGCTCAAATGCAATAAAAATAATGAAATTGAATGCAACCAGTGTTTTCAGAATCAATACTACTCTTTGTCTAGATAATGTGAATGCTTTCAAATGTTCCATTAGCAATACAATTCCTTAACGGTCAAAGAAACAGAGAAACAATATGCATTTAATGTTATCAGAACAAATAATATTGTCCCCAGACATGTAACCAAATTTGCACATATTATCCTAAAACAGCGGCCTGCCGCTATACGGTTATTTAAGCAGAAAATGTTAAAATGTATATTATCTGACACATCTTGCCGCTAGAAGATTAAGTTCACCGCGGTAGACAAAGACGGAACAATAACAATTGATCCTAAAGAAAACATGGCGGAACAGTAAATAGCCAATTAAAACACAACGCGCGAAATGTGTGGCCTTCTGATTGGCCAGTCTGACATTTTCTGGCGACAAGGAGAATTACGTGCTCTCGAGAACCACTGCGCACTGCGAATTAAACCCTTGAAAGGTCAATACGTACGTCAAAATTTAAAGTGGGTCATCGTCCGACGAACATGATAAAATTGCAGCTGAAATAAAAGCATCAAGTTATAAGTGTAGTAATGTTATTAAAAATTAGTAATGTTATAAGTCAGTATTTAATCATGTATTAAAAAGTTATTGTGTAAACAAGTGCCAAATTGGATAAATAAACGCCAAATTAGGAGGGATCTAACTGTTTAATTCACCTAACCAATATATATAACGAACCAGTGAAATAACCTAACTCGACGAATATACAAAGCCTCACCGTTTAATGTTGGGAGTTAAAAATAAAACTTGATTCCCACAACCGTTAATATAAACATATAGCATCTACACTCAACCATAACTTTACCATAATGATAAAGAAGTGTGCAGAGGGAAATTCCAACTATGAACCGTGTCGCACTATGGACCACTTTACCCTATGCTTTCCTAAATGGTTGTAGAAAAAGTACCTTATGTATTTTTTTTAACTTTAACTAAGTAATTGAGATGCCTTTAGGAAATAAATACAATAACCAAAATGCCTAGACCTATCTATAGCCGGTTCAGTGACCAATGGTCTATTTATTTACGTTCTAATGTGTTCAAAAGAATTCTAGGTAAAAATTAACACTTTTGGCACTTAAACAAATAGTTTTGTGCCAAATAAAATAATCTGTAACGAACTTTTTTCGTGTCGGATTGAGGTCAAGAAAGTTGAAACTAAAAATGTCCTCCGTGCCCCCCCGCGGAGTAGGTGGATTTTTTAAAATAAAATATTCGAATTTTTGGCAGTAGAAATTTTTATAAATTTCGTCTAGCATAAATCCTGATAGGCTTAGCCTTCGCATGCCATTGTAAATTAAATTACATCACAAAAGAAATGTGTAAAAAAAGTTATAGACAAATTCAACTGATACTTTTTAACTTTAAAGGATTTCCAAAAATAAAATAGTTTTGTAATCCATAAGCCATTATGAAATAGCCAAAGTAAATTTATTAACCTGAAATTACTTAAATTTAAACAACTGTCCTACTTTATTTCAAATCAAATTTTTGATACAAATAACGGATTTTAAATCAGTTATAATCTTATCCAAAAAATATTTACACGGTATGTCTCAAGTGCAGTACTGAACTTCATTATGTAGATAATTCTATATGACATTTTACGAAAAATATATTTCGGAAATATTATTGCTGCAGAAAAAATCTATGACTTTGGGAAAGGTGGGACATAATTGAAGCGCAACAAGGTTGACTTAATTCATGGTTTAGTTAGATGATTAACTAAACCATAAACGTTAAGAGAATTTCGTTTACGCCAAAGAACTCCATATACTTCAGTTTCCAATAACTATTGGGTCCAAATAATTATTATTTTTTACATAAATTTCAAATATCCAAGTATAGAAAATACCAGTACATGAATATTAAAGTCTAATGAATGTACATGAAGATCTAGTTAATGAAGAAAGATATCGAACCCAAAACGAGTAAGCTTTAGGGGGTTCCCAAGCAGCATTTCATGCCTTTATAAAAACTGTAAGAATGTTCTGACAGCAAATATTATAAGAATTATGGTTGTATAAATTGCACTCCGGAACATTCTTACAACCAGGATAGGTATTCCATAAGTGTAAAATGGGCACCACTGTATGAAGCAAAATTGCTTTGTATGTTCTCTTTTAAATGTTGTATAATTGTACCAATAAAAAAATTAATATATTTTATGTCCTACTCGAATATTATTGTTTCATAATACCATAGTTACCAGACACTTTAAATGGTATATAATACCCCAGGGCATTAAGGAAGTTTCTAATGCCCTCGGGCATTAAGAGAAATAAATAGGAAAAATCAAAGTAACAACTTTTTATTAACGAAATAACTTATTTATCATTCATCTTAAATGAACAGTTATGAAAGGGCCCAGTAAAAACGAATTTACCGGCTTTGGTAAGTCAATGTTTTCTATTATTTCGTGATTTTCACTAACAGAAATTGACGATGATTGAACGTTTTTTGATGTTGATGGTCTCGTTGATGGTACTCCAGCTATCAATTTCGAAATTTTGTTTTTAGAAGACATACTGTCTTCCAAATATCCCTCAACCACAGCTGAACTTTTCCAATCGCCATGTCTTTTCAATGTGGTCATGTTTGCCCCCGCGTCCGCCAATAAAGTTGCAGAGGTTCTGCGCAAACAATGACCAGTATATTTGTCCGCATCGCTTAGACCCAGGTATTTTGCAATAATGGAAGGAATCTTGCCTAAGGTGTTCTTCCCAACTGGCTGTAAAAAACAACGACTGTTACGGTAACACACAAAGAATCTATTGATGTTGCAGTTCGTCGGGCGTAAAGACCAATAAGTTTTCAGTAGCTTTAAACAACCCATCTCCTTCTCATCAATAATTGTGAAGACACGCTTTTTATCGGTCCTTGTATCGGGAATATTAACTATTACTACGGATCCTCTATCCTCTATATGTTCAACCAACATATTAACTAGGTCTTGGTGGTGGCACCCACCAAATACACTAAATAACAGAACCACTTTGTTGTACATCAAAAAAATTTCATTGGGAGCTTCACGGATAAATTTCAGCATATTATCTTCTCGAGTCAAAATTTTCGATTCTTCGCGGTAACACACAAAATAAATTGGCAAATGGACAGTCTCTATACAACTTTCATATACCATAATTCCCTCTTACCCAAGTTCTTATAAGAATTCTTTGCTGGTTGGGTTAGAAGTATTTCTCTTGAAACTTTTTTGATATCATAAACAGGGAAGAAGATACTTCGTGTATAAGTAGAGCTGGGGCACTCTATACCCGACGAGCATAAGTGTTCCCTCGCTGTAGGGGGAGGGGGTGCTAGCGGTGGTGTAGCTACGCCACTGGCATCAAGTCACATTCGTACAGGTCAAAAAAATAACAGAATGCATCAATAAACTTATTATGTTTAATAACGAAATTGCAACATCCCGCCATTCCAATAACCTTGTCTAACTCTGGCACAATAATTTTTGACCAGACGTTAGGTCAGACTGTTTTCAGCGAACCCGGTTATTGACGTAGATTTTGGCTGAACATTGGCGGCTTCTTTTTCCGAAACCGCCAATTTAGCAATTTAGCGCGATAGGCCGAATAACTTGTATGGTAATGTGGGTGTTGTTTTGTCTGTTTTGTTAGATATTTTTTATCGTTTTGCATAATATTTATGCTGCTGTTCCGTGCATAATGGTCGGATTTTTAATTATTTATGTCTTGTATCGTCTAGGCAAGAAAATAATTAGGTTTATTTTCCATATTGCTTTTTGGATACCTATAACGTTCTTAAATCGACTGAAATTTTGCTGGAGTGTAGCTCAATGTTTTCTTACTTGACGGCGTCCGAGGGAACTCGTCACAAAATACTGGAATTTTTTTTACGAATTTTTAAAGTCATGTCTACTATAAAAAAATTCTGCTTTGTTTGGGTATTTAACATAACTAGTTAAATTGATTCAATTTCTGATGGATACAGTTCAATGCTTTCGTACTCTACACAGGTGTTCCTTAATAATATACGAATATTTAAGGATGAGAATGAAAAATTAATGATATTTTGCTTTATAAACTATGGTCCTGAATTCGATAGTTTTGAGGAAAAAAAATGGTACGCCAATAGTTTTTTCCCAAAAAAAAAATATTTTTGAATTCACCGTTCAATTTGAAACATAAGAGCTCTCCTGAGTTATTATCCTGCGCGTCGTTTTTTTTGAGTAAAAAAAAATTGCAAAATTATTTCAATTTAATAGGAAAAATTAAGCACATTACGGGTTGGCATCTGTGTGTAATGAACAACTGACAACATACAACATAACATTACAACTATCATGGAGCGATTATTACAAAAATTGTTGAAAATGGCCCCCTTTACTTAAAATGCATCCTTCCCCCTCCTTTTTATGGAATTACGCAGTCGTTGAAATATCCCTGGAGCATTTGTTATTTTATCACATGCTGTAACTATTATTTCTATTAATTTCTCTACAGTGTTAATGGGACTCGTCTTAAGATTGGCCGTCAAGTCTTAATATATACAAAAATACAGATATATACATATACTCGGTTTTCGCTTTCGCAGAGACGTATTAACCCACACTTATTTTTAATGCCAGTTTATAATAACAATAGATGATAGGTACATTACTTGATTTGTTATCAAAATTAATAAACTTTTTAGTTACAGGTACTTGTTTATATAGCTTATATAAATAGTAAACATAATATTCGAAATAGGTTAGTACCTATCTATGTTACTTTGAAACAGTGTGCAACAAGTTAATATTAAAAGTATGTGGAGACCTTGGGAATCTTTAGCTAATGCGATATCCAGCTACGGAAACGAATAACAATAATTCATGCAGGTTGGGAGAATGGATGGATCCCTAATTGTTTATTACTATTGGCAAGAAATATAAAGGATTCAAGTCTGGACCATCATGAAGATACCAACGCCGTTTTTTTTAAAGCTGGTTTAAAGACAGTTTGCTTACAAATGTACCAGAACACAGTGTTATTGTGATGGACAATGCAAGTTACCACAGCCGGCAACTGGAAAAAGTACCGAATGCATCGAGCACAAAATCCGCAATGAAGGAGTTCATGTTAGAAAATAACTTGTACTTCGAGGAAACGTATAGTAAAAAACAGCTGTTTGAACTGTTAAAGGCATTTAGTATCAAAAGAGAGTATGTGTGTGATAAAATGGCGGAAGAAATGGGTCACACTGTGTTGCGACTGCCACCCTATCATTGCATTTTTAACCCTATTGAGCACATGTGGCATCAAATTAAATCAAAAATGAGAACTGAAAATAGCACACCTACTCTTAGTAAAGTAAAGAAAGTTTTCGGTGAAATTCCAGATGAAAGTTGGAAAAATTCGGTTAACAATGTCTTAGAAATTGAAGACTCTTATATAACTACACAGCAAAACGAAATACATCCTCTTATTATCAATGTGGATGATAGTCATAGCGAGACTGAATTAGGAATAGATTAAAACGTTTTATAATTACAATTAAACCTTCTGTGTATATATGTAAATATGTTTTCTTAAGTGGATCTATTAATTGTTATATTATTACTTTTACCTAAATGCGTGCGAAAAGTTGCCCTTTTCCGCACGCAAACTTTTCACACTTATTTTGTACTTATAATAAATTAATATATATATTATATAATACAAGTAATGGTAAAAATAAAGATAATAAACATTGGTACTATAAGGTATACTATGGCTTTTCATTTTACTACAAAATCCGTTCCTGTGCAAAGCAGTAGGTACCCCTTATTTCATTTCATTTCAGTAATATAAACAGTGATGCCAGCTGGGGCCAGGTAGATTTCGCACGCTCATCGACCAGTTTTATATGGGTAATTTTACCAAGAAATTCTTTAAAAACGTAGGTTTGGCAATCGAACAGGTAACGGGGTTTCTTTGGTTGTTTACAATATAATAAAACTATTATTGCAGTTATTAGGTCAAACGAAATATGTTCGGATGGACTTTACAATTATTAACAAACACCCTGTATACCTATGTGCCTCCTCTTTCAATTACTATTATTAATAATGAAGGTAATTTAACTGTAATGTTTTAAGCAGCAACACTATAACGGCACCTAAATTATTCTTATAATCCTGATAGGTATCACTTTTTATATTATTTACTATACAAAATTAATTACATTGTTTTGGGGCTTCGTACGTAGATGAGTTCAGAAATTCTTTCTCGTGTGAAAAGACCAACCAAGTTGGCACACGTAATAGAATAAAATAAAAATAGCAGAGGCGGCAACACTCTTGTAATTGGTTTATGGGAACGGCAAGTGTTATTCTTGTTCAAACTAATCTCTACTAAAGTCTGGCATAAAATACTAACTAAACAAACATACATCCATAACCTTTCCCAAAACTGTTTTTGTGGTCCAATGAACGATATAAAACAACAAATAAAAAAGAACGGATGTCGGCATTTGATACCTAGTCGGCGAAATTGGTCACAGGCGGCCAGTAAAATTATAGCACAATAAAACAATAGCAACAAAATGTTTTCGAGACTGAAATAAAGATGCCCGAACATAAAAAAGGCTTTTTTAAATACTGCCATGGTTGCAAGCCTATAAAAAGTGTTTACTACAACTACTATTTATCAATACTTTCATTAATTAGCTGTTTTCTAATAAGTAATTATACAGATTATAACACTAGTGATTTCTGATGAGAAATAGTAAACATTACACGGTATATTATGCAGTTTTGTTACATTTGAGGGGCTTAACAGCAAAACGAATACAGTCCACTTTTGGCGAAAAGAGAGTTAGTTAGTAAAATGATTTGTTAAAACTGCGTTCTATTAGCGCAACAAATCTATAACTACTAAAACGAATAAAATCCACTACATTTTAGTCCCTGAAATCATAGCTTGAAAGCAAAACAGATAAAGTCCCTCGCGCTTGATTTAACCGACATGTCAACTTGTCGGTGGCGTGATATGCCAAAAATTTCATTTAGTGAAGGCTGTCTAACTTGTAATCGTTTGAGTTGCATTTAAGTTTTTCTAAGGATTATTTAGTTTGAATAAGGAGTTGTACCATTGTGATTTTAATCGAAAATGGAACACCTTCAGTAGTACCTTCGTCAAAGGCGAGGAAGAAGGTTCATTCCAATGCCACTAAAAGAAAAAGTCGTCAAGAAAAAAAGTTCACTGACCGGTTTTTTATTAGAAATTTTTAGGATGTTCAAGCATGTTTTAGCATGTTCAAGTTTGTGAACTGGTTTTTCGTCGAATCTTAAGGATCAGTAGTTCTAGGGTTCAGAATATTCTCCGCGCTCATGCAACAGTTGACAATGTCGTGCAAGAAAGAAGAGAGGGTTGTTTTGATAGTGAAAAATTATATTTTCGCTGCGCTTTAATCACAAGTTTAATTTATGTTTTGGCTCACCTTGTGCCTTGAACTTACAGAAAAAATAAAACACAGCTCGAAGATTGTCATCACTACAAGCAACCCAAGCAGATCAGGAAAAAAGAACTTAAGCTATTTTCTCATTACTGAGAGAAGAAGAACCAGGATATCTATCGCTCTTGTTTGATTGCCAGAAAGATTTACCCCATTCGAAAATTCCAAATGGAGAAGCCTGAAGCTTACTACCGGCGTCAACTTTACCGGTTGAATTTATCTATTGTTGTTGGTAGACACTTTCTTCAGCTATGTTGCACTGAAGGAACCTACCCAAAAGGTTCGAACGAAGTAGCTTCATGTGTTTTTATTGTCTGCAGAACTTAGATTTAACTGAGTTTACGAGTATAAAACTATTAGCTGACAGATGTGGCGGACAAAATAAAAACAAAACCATGCTTCAACGATAACTGCTGCAAGATTCTAATGATGTAGAAGACATTTAGATTATTTTCCCGGTACGAGATCATTCCTTTTCAAAACAGTGTCTGACGTGAAAAGGCTCCTTGAATTTTGGAACCGAGCGGTAAACGAATTTTTCCATAAAATTTTACGTAGATTTTTTCACTTCTTGTGAAGGTCGTCGTACGAATGATACAGAACCTCCAGAAACGGTGGAAGATATGTACAGTCCGAAAGAAGAAGCTTCAGAATTATGTGTCTTAAATTTGTTTTATATTCTAGCCTTATAATATAGAATAAATATTGTTTTTTAAAAAAATTGTTTTAATCATAAAATAAAGCAAAAGAAACAAAATCCATATTAATGATATGCAAAACGTATAAAGTCCAATTTTTGGAAGCAAAATCAATAAAATCCATGTTCAAGGTTTAATACGGGCTTTTAGGATATAGTGGTAAAGATGTACATTCGAATTAATAATTTATTCACCTCTCCAAACATTATTAAAGTAATTTGAAAATAAATCAAGTTACCTTTATTTTACGATTATCGAGATATTTCAATCATTTTTTGTCGCAACCCTGTATGCACGCTACTGTCGAAACATTTTGTTGGGAAATTCTCAGACGATCTAATCTAATGAATCTAATTTAGTACACCGCGAGATGCCATTATTTTCATCATAATACCGAATTACAATTACACAAATTGATTTTAGAAACCAGACCAGTCTGAGACAAGTAACATCGATTCAACGTCACGTGATCTTATCAAAATTAAACGGTGAAAGGAAGATATAGACTTTCTTGTTCGACATTTCGGTATGTAAGACATTTAAGACTCTTTATTGATCGTTAAATAGGGGGTGTGTCTTTTAACTACTATATGCGAAGGAGAAAAAATAATTAGTAGGTACAAGTGCCTATGCAACGTGTCAGAAAGATTGTATTATTGTAAAATATATATGTTGTATATATATCAGTAAGTACGAAGGACCTATATACATAAATCGAAGCAATTAACAAGGATACTTTGATTTTAAACTTGTAACCTCGGTTCTTCAATGTTTCCTTCCGTCAGAAGAAATCCTTTGACCTCCTTTAAAAAATCGTTATAAATATTTAGCTCTATCGTTTGCAGAAACTTGTAATTAGCTCTTTGCTTGAACGTTCATAATTCTTACCGATTTAATTTAGAAGTTATGTTGGCGCCTTTTTGTTAAATTCGTAATATTTGCACATGTCAATTTAAGTGCTTCTCCAACAGGCGTGCCTTGAATCCTCTGGCAGGACTTCTACCAGGACACTGCAAGTTAAGGAAGCACCTACATCCGATGGGTGTGGAGGAAGACCCGATTTGTCCAGAATACTTGGAAGATGAAGAGACACCACTGCACCTCCTGTGTACCTGTGAAGCCATGGAAAGTCTCAGACGACAAGCCTTTGGGACAGTGGTGATTCAACCGGAGGAAGTCAGGAGTAGTCAGGATCATTGCCTGGAATGACGTCTTGACCTTCATGAGAAGGTTTGGTAAGGGCCTGGGTCGATTATGTGATGCTGTATCCGGCTGACGACAATTCGTGGCGATTTAGTACTCGAAGTAGTTGCTGTATCGTCAGCGAGAAGATAGAGTTGTATTGTACAACATCGGAGAGAAAGGGTGAGCCTGGCAGCACTCCCGCCCTGATATGTTTACTCAAAGCAAGTGCGTTCTCTGACGAGACCGCAAAACTTCTATTCTCCAAAAAGATGCTACCACCTTGATTTAGTAGTTCGAAGCATCGAGCCTTGTCAATTTTAACAGGAGATGGCTGATTGGCCTTTTCGCTATTCTTCTAAATAAGAATAACTTTAGCGCATTTCCAGCCACTTGGGAAGTGGCCTTCTCTGATTATATTACTATGTTCCCCAAAGCTCGGTCTGGTAGATTTCACAACGCCATATTCTTTAAACCGTCAAAACCGGGGGCTTTCTTAACATTCAACGCGCTTATTAGGGACTAGGTTTTCTAAATCTGTATCGTCATTGAGATCCTCTCATCTCTCAACGCGTCCTTGGTCGAAGCTTGTAGCAGGAACTTCCTGCCATATGGAAAATTGCGAGAGTGGTTCTGACACTTCTGACCTAGAAACTGTGACTATACGAAAGGCTGATTTAATTAAGGAAAATGAGGGAGGCATGCCTGAGTTAACCTGTCATACACTCTTAAAAAGTCATAAATACCAGAGGAAATCACGTGCAAAGGCAAACGTCACAATTGCAGGAGTTCTCGCTTATAGGCAAGGCTATAAGCCTGACCTGATGAGCGCCGGTTCAACAACCGAATATAAGTAACAAAGTGCAAGGGTACCCTGTTGCTTTTGTCAGATCTTAGCCTTACTGACGATCTGTGATACAGCACTGCTTAAAAAAAAAGGGAATCGACAGACAGTATTAATGTAACATCCGGTTAAAAATGAAGCTATACATTAAAACTAAACACTTTATATAAATCTAAATTAAGATACCATTAAGACAAGTTTTTTTACAGTGATTTTTCTTACACAGATCTCTGCTGTTGTTTTAAACAACGTATGTTAATGATCCTAATTTAAATGTAATAAAAAATTACTTTAATTATAAAATCACTTTAAAATGACGTAACTTGTTTAGCCGTAGGGTTTTGCAAAAAATGAATGCCTCTTACCCACCTACTTTCTTTAACTAACGGGATGTAGCTAGATTCACTGTTTAGTTTGGATTTTTTTTTTGATTCGTTAAGAACCATTATTCCTTTTGATCCCTATCTCAAACATACCGGCAATAATACTTTGCAATGTGTTGCCTATACGCTATACAGGCTTGTTCACGATGATATGATATAAAATCAGTTCTGTGTCCAATCCACATTCAATTAGCAGAGCCAAAGATATTAGCAAAATTAATTGGTGAATCACAAAGGGTGACAATTTTTTTTTCTTGTAACATAAAGCTAATATCATCAATTTAAAGTGTTTCTTTCTGAAAATATTTCGTCGCATTTCTCACGAAGGGACCTAACTAATATTTCGCAAATGGGACATTCTTTTACAAATCGAACACCTTCTTTGACTTTACAATTTTGATTGGTTCCAAAAATTCTTTTTACAGTCTATACTGAAAATAAACAGACACGTACGTATACCTACGAGGATTTTGTTCAAAAATTTTTTCTCGAAAATATGATCATTGTGAATTTCAATGCTTTATCCAATTCTGTTACATGTTACATGTTAAATTTATTATCTCTGGTTCTACAGATGCTATCGGTACAATTTTTTTTTATTTAAACGGTAATAATATCAGCTTTCAGTGAATGTTGTACCTTCAACTTGAGTACCTTTAAAATAATAACAATTTAATTGTTTAAATAATATTATCATAATGTTAACCACAACGAAATCGATTGAAAAAATTACTATCGTATTTGTTATGATTTTAGCTATAAAAGCCTTTTTTCAAAAAGATAGGGCCGTTACTAGTTTAAGAGTGAGAAAATAATTTCAACTGCGCTTCACGTAACGCGGGCAGCGCGCTCAAGTACTGAGCGCATAAACTTTTATTAGAAGAGTCACTGTCACGTTGGCGTAAATTTTGTCTTTCGAAATCATGATTTATGTGTGCTTTAACTGATAAAAAAACTTAGTCAAGTATATGTGTTGGATATAAACATGTGTTCAGCGATTGTTTAAATTTTACTAAACGTTCCCGTGCGATTTAACCTGAAAACATAAAAAGGGTAACTTCAAAAAATATGAAACGGAGTAATTTTTATGCACTCATACATACGTTTATTCCACTGTTTTACGCCTGTACAATAGTATTTTATACAAACGAAGTACGCACTATTAATATAAATACAATCAAATCTAGGGGAATAAATCCTATAAATCCTGTATCGAAAGGTAACTTATTTCTAAAACCATATATAATAGTAAGACTCTGCTGATTGATACCGATCAAAATCAAACCTTTGTTAATTGCGTCTATTGCTTCGGAAATTACTTCTTTTTCCTCTTCATACGGCGTAGGACTTGTTGGGCTAAGGGCGTTTTCCACTTCATCGTCAGTCGAATCTTTAGGGTCAATATAATCAACTTCTTGGGCCTGCGAAATATATTTATTTGCATTGCAAAACAATTTTACTTATTCGCGACAGTATAAATCACAACATATATAATTTATCTGTCCTTCAACAAAAAATGAATAAATTCAAGCAAAAAAATATATATTGAAATTTTTTAGAATTCAAATACAAATAAATAATATAATTAATTCATGAATCGTTTACTGAAATTAAATGTAGTGATAAGTACCTGATCGTCTGTTTTGGCTACATTTTTGATTTTAGTGTTCTGACGCATTTCCGACAATTTCTTACGACACGTGTCACAAATCCTCTGCTCAAGAAACTCTTCTGTTACGGGCTTATTTAATGCCAATAAATATTCTCTTCGTACTTTCCTGAGACTTTTTATGTTTTGAATTTTCGGATGAGGAGATAAACCAAAAGGATTAAAACATCTATCCTTTCGAATTTTTGGTAGTACCGATGATAGTGGTGGTTGTGACATTTTCTTACGTGCAAATTTCCCTAATTTGATTTTTCTTACTCACTTTTAGAAATCAAAAAAGCCGAAAAGGAAGATGCGTGCTCGTACTACGCTTTTCCGAAGTGAAATGCGTAAGCAGTTCGAGAGTGAATGTTCAGACACGCTCCAACACGTTTCAACTCGTCACGCGCTGCCCGCGCTACGTGAAGCGCAGTTGAAATTATTTTCTCACTCTTAAACTAGTAACGGCCCTATCTTTCTGAAAAAAGGCTTTTGTAGCTAAAAACATAACGAATACGATAGTAATTTTTTCAATCGATTTCGTTGTGGTTAACATTATGATAATATTATTTAAACAATTAAATTGTTATTATTTTAAAGGTACTCAAGTTGAAGGTACAACATTTACATGACTGAAAGCTGATATTATTACCTTTAAAATAAAAAAAAAATTGTAACGATATCATCAGTAGAACCAGAGATAATGAATTTAACATGTAACAGAATGGCATTAAAATTAAAATTCACAATGGACGTATTTCCGAAAAAAATTTTTTTTGAAGAAAAACCTCGTCTACGTGTCTGTTTATATACAATAAGAACTTCGTAAAAAAAATTTAAGGAGATTTGAAGAGGTGGAAATTTTTTTTGGTCCAAATCCGTACGATTAAATATTACATGCAAGAGAGCTATAAAACGAGAATAAGTTGGGTTTAAATCAACGTAGTTAGTTTTGAAGCAATTTTTATAATCTGCATCTTACACTTTTAAAAAGCTTAGCATATATGTATACATTTATTTACAATTATAATGAAAACGGCCATTAAATAAGGTATGAATTGACTAATTAATAGATATTGTTTAATACTAAAGAAAGTTCAAATTTTCATATTATACAAAATATGAAATACCTGCATATTAGTACATAATTGAATAATTTATGAATTATTCCTATACTTTATTAATGAACCATGCAGCTCAGTAATTTTATTAATTTAATGGCGCAGTTGACTTTATAATGGATTAACGTAATCCTGCGATGGTATTGGGTTGGACAGCACAAACTGTTAAAGATTGTTTCTGAAGACATACTTCAGCATTAGAACACCAAATTCTCTAATTGGATTCAAATTTCGGCAAAATTTGTGTCGCTAATAGAAAATAAATAATTGTATACATTTCGATCAAATGATAGTTTTTTTTTTTGTTTCAAAATTGATTTTTGTACTTAACATAACATTATAAAATCAAATTTGTATTAGATAGCGCGCAATAGCATCAATCTTGAGTAATTACGTGCGCGATCTCAATTTGTTTAAGATCAGGGCCAATACAGATACTATTTATTCAATTAAGCAGTAGATAAGGCCTAAACATGGTTCCTACTTTTACGTTATTTGTTTTTGTTTAAATAAAAATTCACGTTCCAGTTTCATACTTCCCAGAGCAAAATATGATATCTACATACAAAAAATCCACTTCAGCCTACCTATTTATTTACAATAGTTTTTCTTTGCGATTAGAGCAAAAACAAGTAAACACGACAATTTTGAGACCGTATTTTGAAATTTAATATTTGTAAATTTCATAAATTTAGGTTAAAAATGTCAAATGAGTTTGTTGCTGTTATGACTTTAAGATACCGGAACATGGCAAACGATAGTCGGCTCCAGTAATAGTGTGGTTTAACGATTTTGTGTAATTAAAAGTTTAAATTCAAAGAATTTGCTTCATATGTATATTGTGGTTATTTCGGCACTTACATTGATGTAAAGTGTGTTCACAAATATAAGAAACCGACCTAAATGACTGCTATTATTAGGGTATTTAAAATATAATAAACAACAATAAACCAGTTGTGTGAAATGATATGGGCGTAATAAATTTTAAGTACCGTACTCAGGTAAATAAAAATGCGGATAAACCAGGGTCCTTTTTGCTTTTGTCTGTCAAGGTACACTGTTGAGTTTAGTTTGTTTTTTGAAAATGTTTCGTCCTTGGTGTTCTACTGAGATTTGTGAAACCAATGAAATTGAAGTAAATAACAGAGTGCATTTATCAACAGATGCCAAACAGATTATAAAGAATGTGTTTTTGACATTAACGTCGCGCGGAAATTTGTGCCCTAAAGAAGTTGTAAAGGAAACGGCTTTACTTACAAAAAAATCCTTTTCCACAGTTTGGAAAATTACACAAGGGCCAATTTTGGAACGCAGAAAAAGAAGTGATACTGGAAAATCAAGAACGTTGGACCAAGGGGACGACGAACTTATACGACGAAAAATGTATAAAATGTATGAAGAGCAAAGTGTACCAACGTTGGACAATTTAATGAAAAGGGTAACAACAGATGAAACAGAAATTAAATGCTCCAGAACGACATTGTGGAAGCGCCTTCAACACATGAGCTTTAAATTCAAAAGGATTAATAAAAAGCAGGTTTTAATGGAGTCCAAGCGTCTTCAAGAATGGCGGTGGGAATATCTGACAAAAGTGAATGAATACAGAACTGAAGGTAAGCCGATCATTTATTTAGATGAAACGTGATTTGACACCCACGACACCCCGTCAAGTGGTTGGGTCAATTCTAGCGGCAAATGTGTGACACGTGCCCCGTCAAACCGTGGAAAAAGAATAACAATCTTACATGCTGGTTCTGAAGATGGGTGGGTGCCGAATGGTCTATCTCTCTCGGCAAAAAGTATTAGCGAATCATGTGTTGACTATTATGAAGACACAACAGCGGAGTTATTTAAAAATTGGTTTGAAACTAAATTATTGCAGAACGTTTCACCAAATAGTGTTATTGTTATGGATAACGCTAGTTATCATAGTAGACAATTAAACAAAGCTTCTTCTTCAAAAGACACTAAAGCCAAAATTCAAGAATATATGTTTGATATTGATATATATTTTCTTGAAAACTATAGAAACAAAGACTTATTAGAAGTGCTTAGAAGTATGTCTATTCAAAAAGAATATTACTGCGATGAACTTGCGAAAATCATGGGGCACATAGTATTGCGGCTCTTAACACTGTATATTTAACCATATTAAACAAAAATATGGCACCAACTTAAAGCTGGAATTTCACCCACACCTAATTCTAGTGTATTAACTCTAATTCATGATAAAACTAAAAAAATTTCTGAGGTGAACTGGAAGAACTGCGTACAACATTTAAAGAAAGTAGAAGAAACTTACATTTGTATTAGGAATGCAACAGAAAGGTTTATTATTACTTTAGATGATGATAGCGATAGTGAAGTAGATTTAGTTGGGTAATTTATTAATTAATATGATAATTTAGCATTATAAGTGTAAGTGTAAGACCATAATTCTATTTTTATATTTTGAATTTAATAAACTTAAATAAACATCGGTTTCATATTTATTTGCTGCTAAATTAAAAATTTCAAAACTATGTATTTTCTAAGACGGTCCTAGCTCGATCGGCATTGTGTCAATATCCCTATTTAGGTAGAAATAAATAAGAGTAATTTGGTCAGTTTCTTATATTTGTGAATACACTTTATATATTTAATACTGCTAGCACAAATTCCCAATAAATATGACGTTTTAATCCCGCTTACCTTTTTGTCCAAAAGTTGATAGTTTATTAGGTCAGTAGCGGTTCCACGGGGGGAGGGGGATTTGGGAAATCCCCCCCCCCTAGAACCTCAGAATTCATAGATTTTGCCGGTATAGTAGAAAAGTGGTATGTGCTTGTAAACTATTTAAGACAATATCCACACTTTCTTTTCAAAATACACTCCAAAAATTATGACAGAATTTTTTTGCAATGGAATTACACCCAAAAGTAAAAATCAAGTCTAGTTACCCCCCCCCCCCCATTAAGTTATTATTATTTTTTTACTTTTCCAATTATTTATCTTCATAATGGTAGAATTTGTACGAAACTTGACACTGTATATTTAACCATATTGAACAAAAATATGGCACCAACTTAAAGCTGGAATTTCACCCACACCTAATTCTAGTGTATTAACTCTAATTCATGATGAAACTAAAAAAATTTCTGAGGTGAACTGGAAGAACTGCGTACAACATGTAAAGAAAGTAGAAGAAACTTACATTTGTATTAGGAATGCAACAGAAAGGTTTATTATTACTTTAGATGATGATAGCAATAGTGAAGTAGATTTAGTTGTGTAATTTATTAATTAATATGATAATTTAGCATTATAAGTGTAAGTGTAAGACCATAATTCTATTTTTATATTTTGAATTTAATAAACTTAAATAAACATCAGTTTCATATTTATTTGCTGCTAAATTAAAAATTTCAATACTATGTATTTTCTAAGACGGTCCTAGCTCGATCGGCATTGTGTCAATATCCCTATTTAGGTAGAAATAAATAAGAGTAATTTGGTCAGTTTCTTATATTTGTGAATACACTTTATATATTTAATACTGCTAGCACAAATTCCCAATAAATATGACGTTTTAATCCCGCTTACCTTTTTGTCCAAAAGTTGATAGTTTATTAGGTCAGTAGCGGTTCCACGGGGGGAAGGAGGGATTTGGGAAACCCCCCTCCCTAGAACCTCAGAATTCATAGATTTTGCCGGTATAGTAGAAAAGTGGTATGTGCTTGTAAACTATTTAAGACAATATCCACACTTTCTTTTCAAAATACACTCCAAAAATTATGACAGAATTTTTTTGCAATGGAATTACACCCAAAAGTAAACATCAAGTCTAGTCCCCCCCCCCCCCCCCCCATTAAGTTATTATTATTTTTTTACTTTTCCAATTATTTATCTTCATAATGGTAGAATTTGTACGAAACTTGAGAGTACCTAAGGGTTTTCTTGGAATGCAAAATGCAGACCTACTAACGGTGTTAATGTATCCTGCAGAGGGCGCCACCAGCATTACTTCGCATTCATCTAAAGGTTTATAACTTCTTTGTGCCTTGGTGTAAATACACCCAGGCCATAATCGAAATCAGCAAAATTGGTTCTTCGTGATCGTGAACCACCTGAATTAAAAATAAATCCTCCTTTTAAAACGACTTTAAGCAGATAATTAACGCTAGTTTTTATTGCTAAAATGGGGCGGTGCACCGTCGATCATATACCACATCTGAGTTTTAATTTCAAACGGCTCAGACAAATGTAGAATAAATTTTTAAAGAGGAATAACCGGGGTATTTAAAAAATCAGTTTCCAGCTCTGTAAAATGGCATGTCGATCATAGGGGCATACTAATTTTATTCAACAAAAATGCTTTAGATTTCTTCAGAATATGCATCGGTAGGGTTCTTATCGAATTCAAAAAGTCAGATGAAAACCTGGTTTTGTTAGGTAGGTACTTCAATGAAATAATGAGAAACATTCAAACATTCAGCTAATATATAGGTACCTATATCATTTTATGTTCGTTTTAATAGCAGTCATTTTATTTTCGACTTATTTCTTGGTTTCTGAGCACCTTCAGTGTTCCTTCGAAACTTTTATTATGGCCATGGACTTTTCAGAATAACAAGAACTTTTTATTTAGATAATTTTTGCTCCTAAGGCGAAATAAGAACGTTAACAAGTATAGGTATGGCCCATCCGGGAACAAACTGCATATAATCCGGAATCAAATATTATTTTCTTCCCTTGGTCTCTTTATTTTTGGGCACCGCTACAATTGCGTAATTTCAACTGAAAATAAAAAGTCCATGGTATAACCGCGTATAACAAACGTTCTGGTTCGCAGAACGGCCTATAACAACCACCCAGCATAAATGGGTAAATGAACTAACCTGTCATATTATAGCACATCCGGAAAAATGTCCATGTGGTTATAAAACAACACAATAAGCAATTTAAGTTTGATCGCCTATTGACGGGTAAAATTTTTATTGCTTGTAAATTATTTACGCCGCAATTTTCTAGGAAAATGCATGGAATGCGCGGCACGAACATTTTTTAAGTAATATATTTTATTTAATATTCTTGTATGCTAAATTATTGTTTAAAGGCAACAATATAACTTGCCTCGTCAGGACCGGAATATTTTTTCTTTGTCGTTTCAACAATGAGTCCTATACTCTGTTGCTTAATGCCAGAGAGTAATAAAATGCAAATTTGCAGTGACAGGACCCATTAAGCAGGGTTGACAACTTAAAGGTTGGAATAAATATTAATATTAATAAAAAAATCTAGTATGTGCAATACAACAACTTCATTTTTAAATTTTAATCCTCATGTTCCGAGTAGTCCGACGAACTATCGTCGTTGGGATCCAAAGAAATAATAAGGGGCTCTACTGTGTTTTCTAGCATGTTAAAAGTTTCCCGCATTCTTTCTAGAGAACTACCGACCAATAAGCCTCTTAAGTCACCTCTACAAACTGCTTACTCGAATTATAACCACCCGACTGGAAAACAAATTGGATTTCTATCAACCTGTGGAGCAGGCAGGCTTTCGTCGTGGATTTGGAACGAATGACCACCTTCAAAGCGTCAAAACACTTATAGAAAAGACAATAGAATACAACAGAGCTTTAGTAATGACATTCGTGGACTTCCACAAGGCCTTCGACACAATAGAGCTAAATGCAGTGTGGAATGCACTTCAGGAATGTAGGGTCGACTACCGATATACCAAGCTCATCCACAATAACTACAAAAATGCAACAATGACGGTAAAACTGCATGAAAATACCAACCTCATAACTATTGAGCGTGGTGTCCGACAAGGCGACACGATGTCACCAAAACTGTTTATTACAGTCATGGAGAGTACATTTAAACAATTGGACTGGAGTCAGAGAGGTATAAACATAGATGGCAAGAACCTAAACAACTTACGTCTTGCGGATGATATAGTGCTATTCTCAGACAATCTGGAAGAAATGCGACTGATGCTGCAGGACCTGCAGGAGGTGTGTGGAAAGGTCGGTCCTAATATTAACATGTCAAAAACAAAATTCATGACAAACCTTGTTCCCAGCTGTGGCTTAAAGATTGACGGAGCTGAGATTCAGATGGTGGATAGATACGTGTACCTTGGCCATGAGGTCAACATCTCAAGGGATAATCAGACATGCGAACTAAAAAGAAGGCTCACTCTCTCATGGGCAGCTTTTGGAAGACTTAAGGACGTTTTCAAGAGTGACATTCCCGTCAACCTAAAAAGAAAGGTTTTCGATCAGTGCGTGCTGCCAGTGATGACATATGGCTCAGAAACCGTAACACTAATAGCAGCAACAGCTAAGAAACTTAGAGTTACACAGAGAAAGATGGAGAGATCCATGCTTGGTGTGACCTTGAAGGACCACATAAGAAACGAGGATTTGCGCGGAAGAACCGGCGTCAGCGATGTCGTTGGAACTATTGCGAAGCTTAAGTGGAACTGGGCTGGCCACGTTGCACGGATGCGAGATGACCGATGGGAAAAGAGGCTTCTTGAATGGAGACCCAGAACGGACAAGCGAAGTAGAGGAAGACCGCCTACGCGTTGGTCGGACGATATCAAGAGGACCCGCAACAACTGGATACAAACAGCACAAGATCGATGGGAATGGAAAATGATTAGGGAGGCCTATGTCCAACAGTGGACACAGAGGGCTGATTGATGATGATGATGATGTTATGTCTTGCTACAAACCCTTTTACCTTCGCCTACACCAATTCTATGGGGTTTAATTGACAGTGATATGACGGAAGGCGAGGTACCGTTATATTTCGTTTTGAAGCGATTTCGTCGACAACAAATTTTGTACAATGAGGTTTATTCAACTTTAAAATCTCCAGTAGCTCCCTTTAGTATTTTTTCGGATTTTCTTGAGTGGTAGCTGGCATTATTTATGACTATAATAGACCCAGGAGGAATAAGATCTAGCATTTACTGGAAGTATCCTTTAAAGACATCAGCGTTCATGTCTCCATGATAGTCTCCAATCCGTTTTATTTTAAATGCTAGTAAGCCGCCATCGACAAATCCATTTTTGCTACTAATGTGAGTTGGTGGCGAAGAGCGTTGAACACATTGAGAATAATAATTTTCTCGTTTTTAGAAAGCGCAGTTTTACTAATCCGTTTCTCAGCAACAAATTCAGAAACATGCACTAGCCATTTTCAAGAACGAAGGTTTCCAACAACTGCCGGAAATACAATAAACATAATTAAATAATAATAATTGGACTACACCTATGGAATACGGCGAAGAACACTGGGTTTTATAGTTCAATAATGACTTATTACTCTCTCGCATTGTGCAACAGACTATAGTTTATTGCATACAGAAGCCATGCAAAAGCAATAAATGCGAATGAGCGATTAGAGTAAACAACAATGCAAGAATACAATTTAAAAAAACGAGCAGTTTTCCAATGCACTTTCATTAATATTTATAACTTTTGCCTATGTATATTTACATTGGCACGTCGAATTTTAAGACCTTTTTTTTAATTTTGCATAAAGAAACTTATGATGTAAAGTCTTGGCCTCGAGGAGGCCGTATCTCATCATCCAGGTTTAAAAATCAATATAACAGTCTCTGATTTTATGTGTTAGAGCGAGCAAAAGGACTATTAAATCGTTAATTCTTCTTCATTTGCAAAAAAACTAGCAAGTAGTCAACAGATTGAGCGTTCTTGTTACCTCAAGTAGACCGTTTTTCATTGCAAAGGAAAAAAATCAATGCATATATTTAAGTAAAGTAATAACAGGCTCGTTTATTAGATTTTTATTTTTAGGCACATACGTACTTATTTAAAATCATCGAAGATCCTACAGCAGAGCTTTTATCCGAAAATAACTTCTTCGTTCCTTTTGAATTTAGAAAATAATGTATCACTCTGGGAAAGCATCGTTGCCTAAAAATCCCCTCACTACACTTACAAATTAGATCCAAGCTCTAAGTTCTTGAGTAGTGAGCTTTTCTATAAATTAAACATCGTCCAGTAATTTTCAATTTGCCAAATTAAAATGCCCTCTTTTAATTTGGCGTCACTGAACTGGGGAAAGACTTGTCTTAGGTATTTAAACCCTTCACCCTCTTTATTCATAGCCTTCACAAAGTTTTTCATTAGTCCAAGCTTAATGTCAAGAGGAGGCAAAATGACATTTCTTGGGTGTACAAGGGGCACATACTTAACATTTTGAGATCCCGGTTGAAATTCACTCCTTTCCGGCCAAACTTTCATTCATTGCACTGCCCCACAAACAAAAAAAACTGCAATCCTTTTTAAACTCTCCCTGAAGTCCCACTAAAATTGCTATAGCTTCTAAATCCCCACATATCTGCCATTTGTATCAGTTGTATGGTAGAGAGTATTTAAAAAGGCCGAAACCCCAATAAAACGTGCAACAAGGAACGCTACAGGGTATTCTTTGTTTTCATATAAATCAAAAGCAAGAATAAATTAAAGGGAATATCTAGTTAACGCCCTTCAAAGAGAGTAAAATAATAAATCACATTGTGTTATATCTTTTACCAGGTACCCAAGCGTGTACCTGACGAAGAGAGGCATAATGTAATATGAGGGTGTATTTTGTATCCTTTAATGAACTGATTGATATCTGTGGTAAATGCTGGTGGGATATTGGGTCAGATCCGGAATGTATTATTTCAGAAAAGTTAAGTAAAAATTAAAAATAAAACCAGTATTGTTGAAATTATGCTTTATTTTACATATAATTTATTAATAATCGTAATATCTTATATTTTTGTTTTTAATAGTTTTTATGTTCAGTGGCGGCTTTAGGATTTGGCCTATGGGGAGAAGCAAATCTTAAATTATGTAAATTAAAAAATACATTAATTAATACTTTTTAAATATAAATATAATAAAAAAAAAATACAAAAATATATTTCATATTTATATTTACAACATTTTCATAAAAAAATTAAGAAATAAACATACAATTACATACAAAGAAGTTAATCTGAATCTGAAGATAAAGAAATGTTGCTTTCAGAATCTGAAGCATGAATTAGCAGTGGCTTAACCTGAACATCCAAAATGTGTTCTTTTTGCCAATAATCCTCTATAATAATATTTGTATGGCAAACACAATCAGATCAATTTTCGGGGGTAATGGTTTGTAATGCCTCTTTCCAAACATCCAAAACGGCATTTTTAATTTTCCTGTCTTTTCCAATAATTTGTTTATTAAAAAATGTTTTGCTTTGGGCCCAAATTAATTAAATAGCGTTGAAAATGCAGTGGTAGGGCGGCAATCTCAAAACTTGATGATCCATAGTATAAATTAATTCATCCACGGCGGTATATCCTTATTTTGCTTTGTATTGTTTTACTATTTGTAGCAATTCGGATTTGAGTGCGTTTTCCATAAAATTGACATTTTTGCTTTGTAGCCAGGAGAAGATATCAGCTTTTCTCGTTGAAGCATTTGGCACATTTTCGCTGAGCCGTGAATGGTACCTTGCATTGTACATAATAAGAAGCGAGGGTTTTTCAAGCCGAGGTAAAAGCTGTTCTTCCATCCATTTTTTAAACAATGTTGAGTTCATGTTGTCATGATACTCAGCGCTTTTATTTTCTGTAGAAAAAACTAAGTCTGCCCCATCTATAAAGCCGTCTTTGGTGCCAGCATGCAAAACTATATATCTTTCTTTTGCCGTCTGATTATCTTTTATTTAAAACTGATTTGACGTTGTCATCATGCCATGTTCTAATGTCGCTACCATTTTGAAATATCCATGTTTCGTCTATAAAAACCACATCTAAAGGAGTTTTTGATAATAAGTTTGCTGTATTGCTGTCTCAAGAATTTTATACGTTTTGAAACAATATCCGGTTTCTCCATAATGAAGCGCCTGCCACTGTCCCTTTGAAATTTAAATCCCACATGCTTTAACAAATAACCTAATGTGGAGTTGTTTAGGTCAATAATTTGTTTGGCATGCAATTCCTCTTTTAGCTTTTGCCGTGTGGCATACTTATGCGTGGTAATCATATTGTAAACTACGTTCCTTATTTCAGTTTTCCTTGCCTCAGTTAAATCCCTTGTTTTTGCGGCACGAGGTTCCTGTTGTATATTCCTTTCGGATCCTGGCTACAGTTTTCTCACTAATCTTACAGGCTGCTGAAGTGCATTTTATAGCTGAAATTGACTGAAGGCTATTTTTTTTTTATTTTAACAATACTTCAAAACGTTTAAAATATTTTTCCGTGTCTCAGCGTTAAACATTTTGCACCAAATATTCTAAGTCGAATGTCGAATAAACCCCAAAATTCCTCGCCCGTGCCTGAATTTTTGGGTACCTGGGAAGAGGTTCTTTGTTCCGCTGTAACTTCTCATACCTGACAAAGAGAGGCAATTAAGGGTTGGTACTTGATAATTTCATGCCTATGATTTGTTTAGAAGTTTCATTCACAGCACCAATAATGACACGCTACAGCTACCACAGCACACATGGGGAGCCCACTGCTTGTCTTGATCTCCGATTAAAACACCAAAATACATGAAATAGGTTTTTTTCACATTTTCAGAAAATGGTCTAGCTGGTGACTTCACCAGAAATTCTCTACAAATATCTGTTCTATTATAAGAAAGGTACTAGCATTGTGAAAATAATTGACTGTGTTCTGTGTTACAAAAACTGTGTCGACCAGAATTATTTAAGATCTAAATACGTATTGGAAATATATCATTTCACAGATAAAAGCGAGATCCTGACAAAAATTTTGTTTTGACGCACAACTAAATTAGCAGGATTGGGATTATTTTTTTATGGCGGGTCGTTCACTTAAGACGGCATATAATTAATAATTTAACTATTAGAATGAACTAGTGAAGGTCAATATTACTAAAATTTTAGTCATCGCTAAAAGTGGGTATACAGGTACATTAATATTAACAGAGTAATGAAATTAAATTATTAGTCATTAGATATGCCTATTTCGTTTCGAAGGCATCTAGGGCGAGCCAACAAGCACTATGAATCTTCCCTTGATATTTTTAGGAACGATAGAAAAATAAGTATTCGCAAATACTCTTAAAAATAAAAGCAGGTGAAGATCTTTTAAATCATAATAATTATTGTTGTTTGCAGAGCAAGCTGCAGCTTAGTTCATGTTAGTTTTGCCTCTTCCAAATGGTTTCACTACCCCCCCCCCCCCCCCCCCCCCCTCCTGGTTACTAAAAATCAGTAAGTTTATGTATGGTGTCTAGAGTAAGTGATTTGAAATTCATTCACATATGAATAAAGGGTGTTCCACAGTGGATGGCGTATTAGACGTTTATGGACCAAAAAAATTATGCGATTTCTATATTATACAGGAGTGGTACCTTATATTCAATTATAAAGTAATAAAAGAACATGTAGTCATAATATTCAATTTCCTTTTTAGGCTAATAGAGAAAAGCGTGCCCCAAAAACAAGGGATTTAACTGAGGCAAGGAAAACTCAACATCAAATCAGTTTTAAATAAAAAACAATCAGACGGCAAAATAATAATATATAGTTTTGAATGCTAGCACCAAAGATGGCTTTATAGATGGGGCAGACTTAGTTTTTTCTACAAAAAATAAAAGCGCTGACTATCATAACACATTGTTTGAAAAATGGTTGGAAGAACAGCTTTTACCTCGGCTCGAAAAACCCTCGCTTCTTGTTATGGACAATGCAAAGTACCAATCACGGCTCAGCGAAAATGTGCCAAATACTTCAAGGAGAAAAGCTGATAAAGTCTGTGCGTTTTAAGAAGTCCGATATCGGATTAAATCACCAAGGGATGTTATCGCTTTTAAAACAGTAAGTCGGTTAAGTTACAATATCTTCGCACCTTCGCTATACTTGATCACACCGAACATCCCACTGGTTTACTGTATTCTATTACTGGGCGAAATCAGAGGTTTCAAAACAAAATTATCTTAGAATTACGCGTTGAGCATAAATAATAATTAAATAGATAATTAAATTATTTTGCTATTATTATAGTTAAATCTATATAATAATCGCTATTTTCCAAGAACCAATTAAATTCCCTACAAGCAGCTGGAAAAAAGAAGAAATAAAAGAGTGGTTGTCAAAGAAAAACATAAACCATGAAAATTTATATTTAAAAAGTGAACTTTTAAGCAAGTGTAAAGAGCAGTCATTTAAAAAAAAGTATGTTGTTGACGAATTAGCCCTCAAATATGGACATCAAGTTTTGAGATTGCCGCCCTACCATTGTCATTACAACGCAATTGAATTGGTATGGGGTATTAGCAAGAACTATTATGACAAACATGCCTGTAAAAATATCGGTAAGCCTAGCGTTATAAAGTTATGGGAGGAGGCGCTTAGCCAAGCGGGCAAAGAGGAATGGCGGAAATGCATTGAACACACAGAAAAAATTATTTTTGAATCTTATGAGACAGAACAGGTTATAGACGAAGTAAGACCGTTAATTATTACGAATGATGTGATGATGACGATGATGTTGATTCTGATGAGTCTGAAAGCATGGGTGAAATTTCAAATGCAGAGGAAGACTACTTTTAGTAGTACCTATCTACAAGTAGGTACGTTCTGTCGCAAGACTACAAAATCGGTTCTTTTTAGAACCAAAACTTTATAAAAAAGAATTCGTAAAACTAATTTGTCTGAATACTACAAAAGCTAAAAAATTATTATTTTTCTTTACCTAAACTAATTTTTTATTTACTTTAAATTATTTTATTTAGAAAATGTAATTCATCAACATCCAAAATTACCTTCAATATAATTTATTGTTTGAGAGCCACCGACATAATGCTCAAGAGGTTTTATGGCTTAGCGGACTTCTTAAAACGCACAGACTTTATCATTTCCTGACTACAAAGCAAAAATATCAATTTTATGGAAAATTATACATGTCATTAAAATAAAAATTGACAGATGATAGGTTCATTTGGTCTTTAATTTACAGGTATTGGCCAAAGGTACAACTAAATTACAGGTGTGATTAAAGAGGTATTTACATCTAAGTAATAAAATTAAGAAAATGATATTGTGTATAATAATTATGGGTTTTTTCGTTGGAAATTATTGACAGTATTTATTGCATATTTATCTTAAGTTATTATACCATTAAGTATTAGATTGGCACCTGAAGGTATTTCAATTTGATTGTTAACAACATTACATCGATTTTTTAAGGCTTTTTTTATTGCTAATGTTTCTAATAGATTAGAAATTAGTAGAATTTATTATTGTCTCATAATGACCCGCAAGGGTTGAAACACGTGTCAGGAAACTGAAATAAATTGTGAAATATAACAACTACTACTTTAATTTCCTCTACTATGGAATATCCATTTCACCAAGCATGTAGCCCATCACATATCAAAAATACAAAGCAAAATTAGGATATGCCGTGGATGAATTAATTTGTACTATGGGCCATCAAGCTTTGAGATTGCCGCCTTACCACTGCATTTTCAACGCTATTGACTTAATTTGGGCCCAAAGAAAACATTTTTTAATAAACAAATTATTGGAAAAGACAGGAAAGATGAAAATGCCGCTTTGGATGTTTGGAAAGAGGCATTACAAACCATTACCCCCGTAAATTGGCCTGATTGTGTTTGCCATACAAATAATATTATAAGGGATTATTGGCAAAAATTACACATTCTGGATGTTCAGGTTAAGCCACTGATAATTCATGAGTCAGATTCTGGTTCATAAACGTGACATTTCTTTATCTTCAGATTCAGATTAACTTTTTTGTATGTAGTTGTATGTTTATTTCTTCATTTTTTTATAAAAATGTTATAAATATAAATATGAAATATATTTTTGTGTTGTTCTTTTTTTTTATTATATTTATATTTAAAAAGTATTAATTAATGTATTTTATTTATTGTACATAATTTAAGATTTACAAATGAAAAAGCTCAGAAGCATAAACAACTATAAACCCATTTACAATTATAATTCATTTGCAAAGAAGGAACCCAAACAAACGAATTCAAGTTCAATAGTAAAAGGCAACATACACTTACCTGTTCACGTAATGAAAATGGTTTGTTGACCTTACAAAGGACTTTGACATTATCCTCTAGGAAAAAAAAAAAACGCAAAAGAAAAATGAGCATAAAAATTTAGCTAGACTTAATATATTCGCTTTCAAATTTTGATTAATGGGATTGTTTTGTGATCTAGTTTTTATCATTATAACGAACAAGTCTGAGGACAAGACCATATGTGCAAAAAAACTACTTTTGTAGTTTCAGTAAGTACTAGATTTGTATATATGTTCGAGTGGGTGTTTGTTCTAAGAGTTTTCGTTTATCGAAATGTCGAATCAAAGAACAGCTTCTTTTGCATGCATAAATTACCTACTGGTGAATGTACCTTGTGTGATGACATATCAAAGGCAAAATGCAAATTTCTCCTCAATCACGTTTGTTTTCATCAAGTCTTTACAAATTATTGTTATATTTTGAATTAAATATATCTTTTTTAATATTTATAGTTTTTTTCATAATTTGTAATTTAAAGAAACAAAGTAAATATAATGTTAGATAAATTAAACAAATTTTAGCTTATTTCAGCAGATAACATATTAAATATCAAAAAAAATTTCAAATTAAATTACACATTGGCTAAATTTTTGTTGTGTAATATCAGGCTAAAAAAATGTTCCCGATTTGATAGGTTACTTCAAAAATTAATAAGAAAAAGCTACTAAAACCGGCGAGTTATCAAATCCCCAATCTATTACACAGAAAGTCTTGAAAGTTCTTAAACTAAGTTTAGGACCTACACAGAGGATTGTCCATGAAAGTAGTAGAAGCATACCAATGAAGAAAAGGCAAAATAAAATTCCAAGTCTGGTCAAGATAAAATATAAGAAGTACCTAAACCAACTTTAAGGCCACCATGGACCAGTAATTTATGTGGGGCATTTTTCTAATCGAACTATTATTACAGAATTTAAAATAGAGGTTAAGAAATAAAAAAAAATACAAAATAAACACAGCTTCAAAACTCTTCAAATTCTAATTCGTCAAATTCATCTTCAGTATACTTTTACTATCCTCTGCATTTGAAATAATAAGTGGTTCCACTTGAACATCTAATACTTTTTCTCTGTTCCACCAGTCCAGGACAATTTTTTCTGTATGTCCTACAGCTTTTCTCCAGTAGTCCCCCGTAATGTGTGCTAGGGAGTTTTTCCAAACTTCTTCTACCTTACCTGAACTTAGACCATTACCAACATTTTTTTCATAGAATGATTTTGCGCCTGCCCAAATTAGCTCTATGGCATTAAATTGGCAATGGTACAGCGGTAACCGCAGAACCTCATGACCGTGTTCTCGCAAAATTACGTCAACGACATATATTTTTTGTTTTTTAATAGTTTTCGCTTTCATTATCAGTTTCATTTCCTGAACTAACCACTAAAAGACGTCTTTTTTTTTCAGGATGAATTTGGCTGTTTATTTATTAGCCGAGAATGATAAGATGCATTGTCTAGTACAATTAGGGATGATTCATCCAAATTTGGTTATCAGATTTTCTCTAGCCCACTTTTCAAAATGCTCACAATTTATGTTATCGTGGTAGTCGGCGCTCTTTGATTTAGAGGAAAAAATTAAACTCGCTTCATTTATAAAACCAGTAGATGAGCCAGCATTTAATATAATGTAACGTTTTCCCGAACCACAACCTCTTTTTCGTTTTACTGATTTCACTGAGTCGTCTTGCATGATTTAGACCCACTTCCATTCGAAAATACCCAAGTTTCATCTAATAAAACAACTTTTCTAAACTTTGATTGATAATTTTCAACATATTTTTCCAAAAATTTGAATCGTTCGCTTGCAATTCTTGTTAGTTCGCACAAATCTCTTCTGTTGTTCTATAACGAAATCCCAAGTTTTTTACGGGGTCCGGCAAAATGATCTCCCACATTTTGCACCGCCACTGTGCGCGAATCACTGAAGAGAGGGGGAGCTTAACGTAGTCGGTTGATAGCTCGAGCCTAGCCATTTGCCATTTCAGTTGTGGTCATGAATTGGACGGGCGAGCATCGTGCCTTCGCTATCGAAACATTTCTGAAAAGTAACGAATCTGTGATTACGACGCAAAGAACTTTTCGTACTCACTTCGAGCTTGGTAGACATGCTCCGGTTCCAGATCGCAAAACAATACTGTTGTGGGTTTCAAATTTTAGAGCCACAGGTTCAGCCTTAAAAAGAAAATCAACTGGTAGACCCAGAAGTGTTCGGACACCTCAAAATATTGAAGCTGTAAGAGAAGCAGTTGAACGATCTCCTAGCTGTTCAGCTGTTAAACATGCCTCTGCTTTGCGTTTGTCAGATCGTTCTGTGAGAAGAATTTTACACGCCGATCTGAAGTTCCATCCATACAAAATGATGATCGTGCAGGAACTTAGTGAACGGGACTGGGAAAACCGCATAGCATGTTCCAACGATATTCTTCAAAACGTCCCACAAAATGCTATTTTAATAACGAGTGACGAAGCTCATTTCCATTTGTCTGGCTGTGTCAACAAGCAGAATTTTCGCTACTGGGCACCAGAAAATCCGCGACAGCTCCATGAAAGGCCACTTCACAGCCCACGTGTTACCGTTTGGTGTGCTGTTGGATCTTTTGGCGTTTGGGGTCCCTATTTTTTTGAAGAGGGAGGCGTGACGGTGACCGTAAATGCCGATCGATATGTCGACATGTTACGCCATTTTTTGGAACCAAAACTTAGAGAACTTGAACATCCGGATGTGTGGTTTCAACAGGATGGGGCTACGGCTCATACGGCAAGAAGGACAATGGACGTTTTAAGGGAAATGTTTCCAGGACACGTAATCTCGTTACGTGGAGACGTTGGGTGGCCTGCGCGTGTACCCGATCTTGCCCCATGCGACTTTTTCCTTTGGGACTACTTGAAAGCGAAGGTTTTTCAACACCATCCCCGAACCATTGACGAATTAAAAGCAGCAATACGCCAAGAAATTACAGGAATATCGCCTCAAATTACTGCTCGAGTGATGGAAACTTTCAGAAATCAGCTTCGAATGTGTATCGAAAAAAATGGACGCCATTTGGACTCTGTAATTTTCAAAACTTAATAAAAACAAATGGCATAGCATACATTTTCAGTTAATAAAAATAAAATCTAAATAGCATTTACAATGGCGTTTTTATTAAAGAATAAAATGTGGGAGATCATTTTGCCGGACCCTGTATTAGCGCTGACAATGACCTGAGACCTATTTCTAAAATACATCGTTTCTTCAAAGCATCTTTTGAAACTGAAAGCGTTATATTAACGTGTGATGCATATAAGTCGTATATATATAAACATTCCTTACATCCATTTCCTGCCTTCCTGTAAAGTTTCACTCTTCGTTTTCCTTGATCGTCGTTGCGTTTTCTTCATTGGTATACTTCTACTACTTCCATGAACAATCCTTTGTATTGATCTTAAACTTAGTTTTAGTGCTTCCGAGACTTTGTCTTTAATAGACTTGGGATTTAATAAGTCGCCGGTTTCAGTAGCCTTCTGCTGTTCATGTTTAAAATAATCTATTAAATTGAGAACCATTTATTTCGCCTGGGGATGCAAAAAATCTGCAAACCGATTTATATTCGGCCTTTTATGTCACAATATTTTTAATAAATGACACAGTTGTCAAAACTAGGGAGCTTATTCACGACATTATGTGTTTTTTAACACATTTTGATAATTACTGATGAAAATTAGATGTGCTTCTCTCCCCGATTCATAAATAACCAATAAGTTTATCGCGTTTATATTACGGATATCTTTATAATGCTATTTTAACCTTGGTTTGAGCAAGACAACACTATACCGGGTGTTGCATCGTCGAGCGGGACATAGGAAATCCCATGTAATTTTAAATGGGGTCAATTATTGGCTTCCCTAATTATTTTAGAGAAAAATTCTATTTAGGTTTATTAAAGAGCACTAAAACCCACATTCAAAAGAATAACTTTAGATATTTTTGATGAGCCCGTTTACGGGTTATCGCCGATTTCTTTTTAACTATTTCTCCTTTTTATGGCCCCGTATTTGCGGGCACCAGTCAAGGTAAAAGATGACTGTCAAATAAAGTTGTCATTTTGAAATGTGTGCTTTATTGTTATAAAAACTTGTACATCGAAAATATTAAAGGTGTATTTATGAGTACAAATTAATCTGAATAAAACTAAAATAAAGTATCCAATTACAAGGTTATTTATGACATTTTACATGTTTCAATATTTTACTAATTAATAGGTAGGTACTATTAAATTGTTAGAACTTTAGGATTTAAGAAGATGTTCAAATATTCCTCAAAATGACAACTTTATTTGACAGTCATCTTTTACCTTGACTGGTGCCCGCAAATACGGGGCCATAAAAAAGAGAAATAGTTAAAAAGAAATCGGCGATAACCCGTAAACGGGCTCATCAAAAATATCTAAAGTTATTCTTTTGAATGTGGGTTTTAGTGCTCTTTAATAAACCTAAATAGAATTTTTCTCTAAAATAATTAGGGAAGCCAATAATTGACCCCATTTAAAATTACATGGGATTTCCTATGTCCCGCTCGACAATGCAACACCCGGTATAAGTTTCTCTATGATAAATTCATAATGCGCCTAGTTAAGTGGAAGCCGACTTTACCTACTATGACAAGTGTCAACATTTTTTAAAAAATCTTTGAACCAATTTGGTATATAAAAAACAATAATTAGTTATAATTGGCTACACGCTCACTTACGTCCATAAAATCCTTTAAAGACTCCTTCGGTATCATTCAATTGCATAGATACGCCGGTCCTCAAACAAAAGGGCAGCAGATGTTAAACTTCTACATAATTTATTAATAGTGGAGTTTTCCACTTTAGGATCCTCATCAATAAATTAAGTCCCCGATCTTATAGCCCGGTTCTTTAAGTATAATTACGTAAGTAATTTTTAATGAAAATATTGCCATGGAAGTAGTAACCGGAGAATATAGACAATCTGTTTTATTGCACAAACATGTTTCATTTGTCCGTTATAATGTCATTGTTGATTAATTTTACTGAATACCAGCAAAAAGTTTGCGGTACTAAATAGTTACTTAGGATGTTGGTGTTAAAAGTGTAATTTTATTTTGTAAGTAGGGAAATTGAATAAGAATAGATCAAGGGTACAAGAGGTACAAAACAATTGCTTTCGCTTAATATTTGGCATCCGCAGACCCAATAGAATATCACACAAGCTTCGATATGAATTTACTGATTTTTGGATTTCGTGGTGAATTTAATTATTGTGAATTAATTTGGACTATGGAATACATGTTTATCCAGTATGCTGATATGCATCTGATGTATAGTCTTGCGTCTTGCTTTAGAAGCCAGAAGGTTATATCACAAAAGATTTCCTAATGGTAATGGCCAAACCAGAAGACATTTCATCGAGTTGACCAACTTCTAAAGGAGAATTGTGGGCGATTCCAGTTAATAAGGTAACACTTATTATTAACTTTCTTCATAATTTTAGGAAAGTTTGGAAAAATAATACTGATGCTGGTCTGTGAAGAACCGCAATTTTAGTGTTAATTGGTATTAGGAAGCTTCTGGCTGTTGAGGAAGAATCGGTACCTT
The DNA here is from genome assembly GCA_963920685.1 of Polydrusus tereticollis. Classification (NCBI taxonomy): domain Eukaryota; kingdom Metazoa; phylum Arthropoda; class Insecta; order Coleoptera; family Curculionidae; genus Polydrusus; species Polydrusus tereticollis. The sequence goes on from OY987330.1 coordinate 18,175,286, forward strand.
GTTATCTATCAACAGACCTTTATTTACCTTATTGTTGCTGTATTATATTGTTAATTTGTAACAATGTTATGGTAAATCATTACTGCACCTCTTACTAATAAACTAGAATCATATCAGCCAAGAGAACAAGCGGGCTTTCGGGCTGGATACGAAACAAATGACCACCTTCAGGTTATAAAGGCATTAATAGAAAAAAGTGTAGAATATAACAAACCCTTGGTGCTAACGTTTGTTGACTATGAGAAGGCGTTTGATTCCGTAGACCACCACGCATTGTTTAAAGCTCTTGCCAACTGTCGTATAGACCACCGCTATATTTCGCTACTACGACACATATATAAACACGCAACAGCAAAAGTAAGACTTAAACTTAAAAATCAACATCGCTAAAACCCAATTTATGACAAATCTGGTCCCTATAGCTGTAACCTTAAAATAGAAGAACAAGAAATCCAACACGTAACATCGTACAAATACCTAGGACATAAAATTCGAATCGGAAGAGATAACCAAACTTGCGAGCTTAGCCGAAGAATAGGACTAACATGGGCTGCCTTTGGCCGTTTAAATCATGTACTCAAATCGGACATTCCAGTGTGCCTCAAGCGTAAGGTTTTCGACCAGTGCATCCTCCCAGTACTGATATACGGCTCAGAAACATTAACATTGACACAAAAAACGACCAACAAAGTACACAGTTAAAAATTTTGCCGGTGTGAAACGATGTTCCTAAACGGTGTACGAAATTTAAACCAAATGGTGTTAAATTTAACACCGCATCAGTTGATTAAAAGTAAAAACGTAATTTACCACCATGCGGTGTAAATATTTTAAGTTCACACTGAAAAGAAATTTGATTTCACCCCCTTATACGAGTTAAATAGAATAATTATATGGAGAGAAAATGAAGTTGTCACATTGCTGGTTTTTTCCTTGATACTTTTTAATACAAGGAAATTGGTGGATTATTAATTATTTATTTCGCGCTACTGTACCATTAAAATGTTTGATTTTATAGTTATGTTGCATAACAATAATAAAAGAAAATGTTTCCAGTAAATTTAGTGTTTTAAAAACTAATCACAAAGAATTGTCAACTACCTACTCTTTGGTGTTGTTTCAATTAAAATATATTATTGGCAACGTCGCAATCTTCTCTCCTGTCTCTGAGTGGATTGAGTAGAGCAGCACGAGCGGGAAGAATGTGCGGTGCGCCTTGCCCATCTACGTCGTTCTGTTTTAACGTGTTTAATTCCATTCCATGCGGACTTGTTTAAGTGTTCTGTGTTCTGTCCATTGTTTGAGAAAAAATGAGTGTTTTTATTAAAGTTGAATATAACAACATACAAAAATATATTTCATTAAACAGGGAGGAAGCAACCTATCATGAATTTATTACTCAAGGTGAGTTGATATGATTTTATTTATACAGGTACCTACTACCTAGGTACAGTTAATAATTTTTTGGTTTATGTTTTATTATTACTAGGTATAGATATATAGGTACCTAAAGCACCTATATTTTTTTTCTTTTTTAAAATAACTACCGCCTAAACCACAGGGCATATTTTTCTTGCGGAATATATGGGGAATTTTAAACTATTTTTCTGGTGTTAATTATACTCCATTTGAAGTGTAAAAAAAAAGTAGCCTTTTCTGTTATCATTTTTGTGGCGTTGTTCAGTTAGTTTTAGAAGGTTTTTACCTACACACATTAGACATTAGGTACTAAATGTGTACAATGTTTTAAAGAACTTAAGTAATATAATTAGGTACTTATTTGATTATATTGGCCAACTTTTCAGTTTTTTTTTCATTTGTAGCACTAAAAAAATTCTTGCAAGAACCACCAGATAGTATTGAGTTTTTTAAAGTTTCTGACAATGCAGGCTGCCTGATTGAACCTGAAGATTTCAAAACTTTTATACAAGAGGTTGAAAAGGGATTTTTATTCAGATTGCTGGATTTGCGATCAGACTATAATAGAGAACCTGCAATAACTGGATGTTTAAAAGGTAATTACATATATTTTTGTATTATCATCTTTCGAACAACTATGGTTTTAGCTCGGGTTAGAATGAAGCCAGACTTAGAGCGAAATGTACAAAGATCTTAAAAGTCACCAATGTTGTCTTTTTGCATCAAGCCCACAACATGGTATATTATATTGACTATATTGGATACCAAAACACAGTTACGATTTTTTAAACAAGTTTTTGTGCTATTTTGTACCTATTTTTGTTATAAAATATTTTTGTAATAAAATAAAGTAAGTCTTGTTTAACAGTTTTTTTTTTACAAATCTCAGATTAGTACCACTGGGGTGGGATACTTATTAGAAATAAAGTTTGAGATTCAGAAAAAAATGGAATTTTCAAGCATTTTACACTTTCTTCTTAATAATTTAATGGAAAAACTAGTAGGTACCTAGGTACTTAGTTATAAAGTACCGATCAAGATTTTTTATTTCATTTTCGTAAAATATTTTTCAAAAATAAAATAGATACCATTTTCATGATAAGATTTAAATCGCTTTTGGTGTAGAATGACTTTTTTATGGAGTAAAGTTGAGTCTCTGGTAAATTTAATTTAACACTATATGGTGTGAAACATGGTTTTTTATGGTGTAAATTTGACCCCTTATCAAATTTATAATAACACCATATAGTGTTAAACATCATATAATTTGGCGTGGAATGAATTTTTTATGGAGTTAAATTGAGTCCCTGGTAAATTAGATTTAACACTATATGGTGTGAAACATGGTTTTTTATGGTGTAAATTTGACCCACTATCAAGTTTTTAATAACACTATATAGTGTTAAACATCATATAATTTGGTGTAGAATGACTCTTTTATTGAGTAAAATTGAGTCCCTGGTAAGTTAAATTTAACACTGTATATGGTGTGAAACATGGTTTTTTATGGTGTAAATTTCACCCCTTATTAAACATTTATAATAACACTATATAGTGTTAAACATAACAAAATTTGGTGTAGAATTGTTTTTTTATGGAGTAAAGTTGATTCCCTGTTAACACCAAATAGTTGTTAAAACGAATGCATCATGGTGTAAAAGTTACTACATTTTGATTAAATTAGTAGTCTATTTTAATCCCATCTAGGTGTAAGTTTTACTTTTCTGTAGGTGTACGAGTTTAACACCATTTAACACCGTTTTGGTTTGTATCGATATAGACCACTTTTGGTGTTCATTTGGTGTTAAAATAGTCACGAAATTTTAAACAGTGTAAGAGCTACCCAACGAGCCATGGAAAGAGCTATGTTGGGGGTGACATTGCGAGACCGAATCCGCAACGAAGAGATCCGTAGGAGAACAAAAGTTGTGGATGCGGTTGAAAGAATAACACACCTAAACTGGAACTGGGCGGGCCACGTCGCAAGAATGACAGATGATAGATGGACTAAGAAGATACTGGAGTGGCGACCTAGAGATGCTGCACATAGAAGCAGGGGTAGACCGCCCACTCGATGGACAGATGATATCAAGAGGATATCTACAAATTGGATCCAAGATGCCCAAGACCGAGACCAGGATGGATTAGGTTGAGAGAGGCCTATGTCCAGCAGTGAACGAGACAAGGCTGATTTATGATGATGATGATATGGTAAATAAAAATTGTTTATTATTATTATTATGTCCATCGTATGGCGATTATGGATATTGCACCTGCTTCACGAACATTCATTTAAAGGAATGTGAATAATATAACTCATTACCCCAATAAATTACTTATTTAATAATCATTGCCATTAAAATGTACAAAAAAAAGGTTAAACACCCGTTCAGCGATACATTCACGGATTGCTGCCCCGCTATAGCTGCCGCACACTAATAAGTGGCTACAGCTTTCCGTAATTATTTATCTAAATAATGGATTTTTGTATCATTTCAGTTGGTACCATATCGGGGAATTTCTAAGAAGCCCGCTGCTAAAATTACACATAATTACGTAAAACCTGTAGGTGGCGACTATTGACTGCAATTAAAGATTACGTGGTCTCTATTGTTTTAACTTCAAAGTTTCCAGTTTATATTAATGGATTTTGGGTCAGGGTTATGATTTTTCAAATTAAGCGTACCGCCAGGGCCTTAACTAGGGGTTAGAGTGGCGGCAGAGCTGTAAAAGATACTCCAAGAATGTATAAAAAAAGTTGACAACACTGAAAAGTGCCCGGGTGTGGCCTATTTTTAAAAAAGGTGACTCTGTATTACCCGAAAACTATAGGAAAATATCTCTTGTGCCAATTATATCCAAGGTAATTGAAAAATGCATGTCATCTCGAGAATTGTTCAATAGTAAAGGAAATTAAGGTCGTACTTGTTATATTTCACAATTTAATTCAGTTTCCTGACACGGGTTTCAACCCCTGCGGATCATTATCAAAGGCGTATAAGACAATACTAAATTCTACATGTCATTAAAATAAAAATTGACGGATGATGGGTTATTTTGGTCCTTAATTTACAGTACAACTAAATTACAGGTGTGATTATAGAGGTATTTACATCTACATAAGTAATAAAATTAGGAAAATGATATTGTGTATATATATATGGGTTTCTTCGTTCGTAATTATTGACAGTGTTTATTGCATATTTATCTTAAGTTATTAGGCTATTAAGTATTAGATTGGCACCTGAAGGTATTTCAATTTGATTATTAACAACATTACATCGATTTTTTAAGGCTTTTTTGATTGCTATTGTTTCTAATAGGTTGAGTTTTCTACCCTTGTGTTGAGTATATATCGGTTTTATTTTGTTGGATATAGAGTGGTTATTTATTTTACAGTGGTCCGCTATTCCTGTTTTATTTTGTTTTTTTAAAATGAATATTAGAAACATTAGCTATCAAAAAAGCCTTAAAAAATCGATGTAATGTTGTTAATAATCAAATTGAAATACCTTCCAAGAGATATTTAGAATGGTTATTTTTGAAACTAAAGCCCTGTATATAAATATTTACTGCTTAAAAGTATCTAATATACTATTAAAAATAACTAAAAGTACACTCCCGGTTAGGAGAAAAGTATCTTAGCTACTAGTAACTTAGATACTCTTAGCAACTAGATACCTACCGTAAAATAAGTCACTCTCTTTGAAGAGCACTTTTCTATATTGAAATAATTCGAAGGTATATTTTTCCTATAGGGCTCCCTTGGTCATTAAAAAATGACAAACGTGACGCTTCGACGAGGATTTTGGTAAATTAAAAGATAAATAAGGGATTATTTATCACCACAACAACATATAAAATAAGTGTATTTACTGAAGTTCACAAAATGAGTTATTAAAATATATTTGCATGTTTCTAAACATACCAACACAAAAATTAATTATCCCATTGTTTCATGTAGGTAAGTTGTTAGGTTTTATTTAACGTTTATTTTTATTGTTTTTAAGAATAGAAAGGCACAAACCCATCGTTTTTAATGCATCTGTTATCGAAATACGGTATTACATGGTATTTTCTCGCGTCACTAATACTTTCTTTTTAGGGATGGGATAATTATTTACTCACCTAATATGCAATTTTTGGTACTTACAACAAGACATAAAAATAAGTACAGTACCGTACTCAGGTTCTAAAAACGATCAATGATCGTAATTTTTACGATTAGAAGAACAGTAAAATGACCACAAAACTAGAAATAAGGAACCTGGCTTAAAATGATATCAAGAGATATTTTATAATTAACGCATTATTAAGCAAATAAGCATAAAATTTTAAATAAACTCACTTAAATTAGCATTTTACACAACCCTGACCTGTCCAGTCGCTACGTGAAGATATAGTATACGGAAAATTCCACAAATGTAAAACCAGTATAAGTCACCAAAACTAAGTTCATTTTCTTCTTCTTCTTTGTTGCAAAATATTATTTTATGTAGTGTTTCTACCCGTAACCTCTAAATTCACAAGTCAAGGATATACAACAATTTTATAAATAAATCTTTTAAGACTATCTAATTTGGCGGATTTAACGGTCATAACCTTTTTTAACATTGAAAAATGTATTTAAAATGTAAGATAATTTTAAAGTATGTATGTATTAGTATTACATTTGTCGCACAACATAAAACACTAATGTTATATAGATTGGTAGGGGAGATCAGGGCAAAGTGAACATATTAATCGAAACATTGGAGAAGATACGACAAGCATTTAATTTTTATAAATCGCCTCTGAAAACCGTACTTTGTCTTTTTGGTCTCCCTTACCCAAAGAACCTCCACCATCAGGGGCTATCCCCTCCCCACGCGGCGCGGGGGAGGGCGTAGTTGGAGTAATGAGTTATATTATTCACATTTTCCTTAAATGGATGTTCGTGAAGCAGGTGCAATATCCATAATCGCCATACGATGGATATAATAATAATAATAAACAAATTTTATTTACCATAACAGTATTACAATTAACAATAAATCCGGAAGCAATTTTCCGGCTTAATGCAGCTATCTAGGATTGAGACCCAGAAACTTTGCACTTGGCAGGTCGAGCAATAAGCCATCGCCAACTCTCATTCCGCTTATCATGCTTAAAGCCGAGACTATATGTTTTATCAACGTTTAGAGTAATAAGTTAGTTAGAGTCAAACCATTTTTCAATCTTAAGTAAGTCGGACGATACCAAATCCATCAATTAGTCGGTATTATCACTATGCCACATAATTGTAGTATCGTCTGCAAATAGGGTTGTCGACATATGCCAAGTCAATAATCTACAGGGTTGTTATGATAAAGAAACGGATTAGCCTTTTATGTGGAAAACCACCCATTTAATCAAAAATCGCTCGTACCCGTCAAATTTAGTTCTTTGAAATGCATTTTTTTTTGAAAAAAGATATTGTACAGGGTAGATCATAAAAGTGCTACATGTGTCAACTTTAATTTCTTTAATGAAACATATTGTATATTTTTACATTTTCATATTCTACAATCAATTCTAGACATCTTTCATTAATCATGCCCTATACTTATCTTCAGCCGATTACGAAGTATTAACAATTTTAAATTTTTTAACAATTTTAAAACAAAATAAACAAACAATAAAGAATGAAAAGAAACTATTTTATAAGATGTTGAAAATGTCCTCCACCAACTGTTCTGCAGTAGATCAATCGATCTAGAAATTCCTGTTGTACATTTAGTACTACTTGTGGATTGTGGAGATATTTTTCTTATTACTCGTCGAATAGACTCCTTCAGTGTATCTACCGAGATGGGTTTAGATTTATAAACTAAATTTTTGACGTAGCCCCATAAAAAAAAGTCCAGTGGATTAAGATCAGGCGATCTGGGTGGCCACTAGTAGCTAGAAACGGACAGTTCTGGCTCAGGTGGTGCTGGTGGTGCTGGTGGTGCAACTAACCCAGGTGGTTCGGTGGTGCGTTTTACGATCTAACCCAAGTGGTGCGGTGGTGCGTTTTACGATCTAACCCGGGTGGTTCGGTGGTGCGTTTTATAACCTAACCCGGACGGTTCGGTGGTGCGTTTTATAACCTAACCCGGGTGGTTCGGTGGTGCTGTTTACAAAATAACCCGAAATTAAACCCGACTTTTTACGACCTAACCCGGATGCTTTCATGAGGCGGCTTCTTATCTAACCCTAATTTGAACCTGAATATTTATGAACTGACCCGAGATAAAACCCGACTTTTTATGATTTAACCTTAGTGAAACGCCGCTGCTAAAGCGGGATAATTAAATCCCAATTTTTATAAGCCATCCTTAAACCCAACTTTTTACGATGCGACCTAAGCCATCCTTAAACCAGACTTTTTATGATTTAACCTTAGTGAAACGCCGCTGCTAAAGCGGGATAATTAAATCCCAATTTTTATAAGCCATCCTTAAACCCAACTTTTTACGATCCGACCTGAGACATCCTTAAACCAGACTTTTTATTATTTTCCCTTAGTTGAAACGCCGCTGTTAAAGTGGTATAGTAAAAAACATTATTTATATTTTCTAAATTAGTGAAACGCCGCTGGCGGGTAGTAAAGTGAAATAAATCCCTAATTTATATGGTCTAACAAGATAAGTATAATAAAGCGGTACATTTGTCACCCCACAATAATTATTTATACCTAAATGACCCTTCCTTTTATGGTATGCTCAAACCTTAATTTAAAATTCGATTAGTTAAGGTAAAATAAAATCCATAATATAATTTAATCATAATTTATTCAAAATTCAGGATTATACAAACTACATAATATGTTATGTTCTATACTACTATAATTCTTAATTATATTATTAATCTAAACTAATTAGTATACATTTATCTACCCAAAAAATTACACCCGGTTCGAACAGAACCATCTAAAGCATTATAGCTTAAAAATGCATCGTGTAACACCAATGCAAAAACTTTAATGTTTTTTGCAAATTTGTTACGCGTTTCAAATTCAATTTTTATGTCTACTGTCGAATTTTTTATGTTATTATCCGCTTGCTGACTGGAATCAATGACAAAGACCGGGTTTGCGAAAAATTCATCTAAATCAAGTAGGGGGCTACAATCTTGTCGATTATAGTAACTACGCTGGAAATTTTCGTATGCGTAGTATGCAGGGCCACAAAGCTTTTTGCTAAAATCCAAGTTCCATCTTTCATAAGGAAATACGTTGCTATTTAAATACACGCGAATATCTCGAATACCCGCGTTTATAAAATCTATCGCATTCTTTTTGTAGTTATCCAAACTATCGGCGCTTATAAAGCTGAGAATAAGATATCTTGGTTTTTCAAGATTGGTACTCGTTTTTAAAGCCCATATATCTGAAGTCGTTTCTCGTAGTGTTGGAAGCTCATATAGATCCCACATTCTATAAGCTATATTTACTTGAGCATTATTGCCACCTTTATTTATACGAGAAAGCAGTTTAAGCTTTTCTCGATCTTCGGGGGACAATATGACGAACTTTCCATTCAATTTTGCTTACATTAATAGTTGCTTCTACTTCGCCGACGTAGCAGTTAACATATGATCTAGATAAAACCATTATTAATTCCTGCTTTACATTAAGGACTCCTTTCAAATAGTCTTCTGCAAAACCCAATAGATATTTTAAGGGTAGCTTTCCGCTAAATATATGGCTTGTTTTGTCCAAAATAACTTGACATCCCTCATTTAAACCCCATCCTGTGGTAAGTAAGTTTTTACTATGCAGTGGATTAAATGATACCAATGTCTTTAACGCTGTGGTGATTCCAGGTTTTCTGACTATAGATACTTGTTCACCACCCATTTCATATCTAATTTCATCAAATAAAAATGCCAAACAATTATTTGACAAATAGCATTTTTTTGTAGCATCACTTGAATTAAATGTGCCCTCAATATATATGTAACTATCTGCAATATTGAGTATTAGATCTTGAAAATGAATTGGTATACGGATTTCATCAGAATTGCTATATGTTGGTGACCCATAAGGTTTATATGTATGCTCATTTAAACTGACAAGTGAATAATCAAATACAGGATCATCGAAAACCTCCAATTTTTCACTTGTTGAAATGGTGGCCATATTTTCTTAAATTTTTAGTTGTAAACCCAAGGATTTCAAAAATTCGCGATCTTCGATGCTTATATCACTTCCTTTCAGATCAACGTTTCTTTTTAGAATGCGTGCTATAGTTTTAGGTTTACTGCTTTTATTATCTTTTATTATCTTAGACGATTTTTGATATTTATAAATCTGAGAATTATATTGAAATCCCATTATGTAATTTTCTTTAATTCTAATTTAATTATAATTTTCTCTCCTTGGAAATTAACCAAGTCTCCTTGATCGTCCAAGATTCTCAACGTAATGTTATCTATAAACTGACGACCCAAAGGTTGTATGGGCATATATATTATATTATGGGGCTCCTTAGAAAGTTTATAACCAGGTTCAACGTCAATATCAAATTCGAATAAAGTATGAGATTTTGTTGAATTCAGATATGCTCCAGAAATAATATTACAGTCAACTCGTATCATTCGAACTTTCATTATATCCACTGGTAGAGTGGATTCATGAAGCTTATTGGCTTTAAACACTTTCTCTGCAAATCCAAGCGTTCTTCCTAAAGAGGATTTTATTGAAAAATCTAAATCCAATGTAGATTTAAGCTGACACTTTAAAGTGTTGTTATTAGCCTCCAAACTAAATATTCTATTCATATCATCAATTTCATTATTATTTTCTAAATATTTCTTTTTCTTGATTTCTTTCTGAATTTCTTTATGGATTTCATCAATTTCATATGCACCTGGTTTAATTCTAAAGTAAGTAAACTTTTTCTGATCAGGCTCGCCAAATCCAAGTAAATTATTATTTTCATCTATGTTAAAAATTGAATTATAAGTGTAAAATCCCAACAATCCTAAACCATATATTGAATTCTTCTCAAGCTCAAGCGAGGGAAAAAAATTAGCACTCAACACGCTGCTATGATCTGATAAGGTAAACGTGTACGACATGACTACAAAAAATTTAGATGTATTTCAATATTTATTGTAATATACAACGTTTATCCGATGGTAAAACCTCGATTTTATTTTCTGTTGCTATATTTATATCCTTCATTTTACAATAACAACAGAATAATTTTCGCTTCGGAGGACCATCATTTACATCTCCTTCCTCACTATCATCCTGCTCATGCTCAGTACAAAATAAATAGTTTTTTAAATCTGGATCTTCCTGTAAGTGTTTAGGAAGCTTAGACCAAATAAACGGGATTTCTCGAAATGCACAATTTATAATAACTTCTTTGGGCATATAAACTAACTCCTCCTTTGTCATATTTAATAAGCTTCTCGATTTGAAAAACACTTGCATAGATTGAGAGATCTTTTTTATAGCATCATTCTCCATTTCTTAACTTTTTTTAGCAAGAAACTTTAAGCATAAATGTCCACACCAGACTGTATCAAAATCTTGCTCGCGAATGTAGTTATAGAAGATATTTTCTGTTTTATATCGCCCAGTATACAAATAACTAACTAACTCACTTGGTGGAGGTAAATCTCCGAAGCTATCGTAATAATATGTTTTATCATTTTTCTTCTTATATGCAACCCAATGCGTCCCTACCCCCTCGGCATCATCCAAATTAACAATTCCACTTTCAAACTTGTTAGGACCTGTTTTTGGCATAGCATCTCTCATATATACACCTCTAAAATATGGAATATTTAGCTGTAATGCATACTTAGACAAGTCGAAATTTGTAAGCGCTTTTGGAGGTAGGGATTTTATTAGTTTTTTGAACTTTTATATGGTTTTAGATATAGCCCCAAACCACTGCGATATGGCTTAAGATATAATCCATTACCCTTTTTTCCTTCATCTATATTTTTATCATAACGCTTTCCCGATGAAACATCTTTAGCTGTTTTTATCGCTCTTATAATTCCAGCGGCCCCGCCAGCTAACGAACCCAAGGCAGAAAGTCCTGCAAATATAGGAATCAGAGGTAAAATTCCTCCCTGCTTTGGTAATGGTATGATGCGCGGAGTTTGTATTTTTCTTTTACCTCCGTGAACTTTTAATGTTTTTTGCGCCACTATTATTCCCATTTTTACCATTTTTTGTATATCCGAATTTTTCGGGTCTAAATTTAAACGTTTCTTTAAATTTTTACGAATTTTATTTATAATCCCGCTACCAAAAACTATTTTTTTCTGTTTTTTATTTATTTTAATACTCTTTTTACGTTTAGGTAATGCTTTTTTACATCCCATGCCAAGCTTTCTTTTTATTTTCATTCCAGTCGTTACTAGCCAAGCTGCAGTTTTTTCGCCAAAACTAGAGTTTGCCGACTTTACACGTTTCCAAGCACTTTGTTCAAGTTCGTAATCTGCTTTATGTCGTTCACTTAACTTTTTATGTCTTGCATAGGCTATATCATGCTTTTTACATGCAATATCTAATGAATTTATTCCAGGATCACCGCGGGTGAGTCTTTTCTCTAACTTTGTTCCAGGTCCGCAATACTGATATCCAGGTAAATGTAATTCAATTGGCAGCTTATTTATTACAGTATCAACTAAGCCTTTACCACTCGCCTTGGTGCTGCTGGAGCGAGAGGATATACGTCCTAATCGTTTGGCGGCTGACATTAAAATAAAATATAGTGTGCAAGTAACGTATATTTACAGCAATATGTTTATTGAAAAATCAGGTTATGAATTGGAAGTTGACAATCTGGATCAGACCGTTGGAGCAGGGTTGCCGACTACTAAAAGGAATGGACCTTTATTACCAAATTCAATAAGAGCGCTTTTAATAGGTCCTTCAAATTGTGGGAAAACAAATGCTATGATAACCCTTCTAACACATCCTAAAGGACTTTGTTTTGAAAATATATATATTTATTCAAAGTCCTTATATCAAGCAAAATACGATTATATTCACAAAGTACTCAAGCCGATTAAGGAAATTGGTTTCTATACTTATGCTTCCAATGAGACAATAGTTAATCCCGCGGATGCTAAACCTAATTCTGTTTTTATATTTGACGATGTAATTTGTGAAAGACAAGATACTATTCGTTTATATTTTAGTATGGGGAGACATAAAAACATTGACTGTTTCTACTTAGCTCAGACATATTCTAAAGTACCAAAACAATTAATTCGTGATAATGCAAATTTTCTTATTCTGTTTAATCAAGATCAAACAAACCTTAAACACATTTATTTAGATCATGTTTCTCCAGATATATCATTTTCTGAATTTCTAGAAATGTGTGCAGAGTGTTGGAAAGAAAAATATGGTTTCCTAGTTATTGATAAAGATAGCGATTTAAAGAGAGGCAGATATCGAATAGGATTTGATAAATACATTTATTTTTAAAATTTTATATCATTTAACATTGAGGCAGTAAAGGGAGAGGAGTAAAAAAAAAAAAAATGAACGATACTTCAGAAATTGAGCTTAAACGCAAACTGATTGAAGCAACTGATGCTGTGCGTAAAAAATATTATAGCATTAAAAATAAGCAATTTGAAAACAAGAGTGGACTTGAAGAATTTTATCAGCCTGTTACAACTCGTTTAAAATCTATTTCTGATGCTGTTCAAGTTGCATCAAAAAAATCTAATATGCAGCCTCCCTCAGCTAACAAAAGCCAAACCACTATTGTAAAAACAACTAGCCAGCCTTATTCGTCTGATGATGTCGATGTTCATGATGCCAGCTTTGATGAGACATCTGACGCTGTTTCACCGCATATCAGTACAATACCTGCAGAAGATATTTTCTCAACACCGGATTTAAGTGATACACCTCCTATTATCAAACATGATAAACAGCTAAAAACAAGAAAGATAGACTTTTCCTCGCATGCTAGTCCACATTCAATTTCAATGAGTTATGTGGAAAAAATAAAACGTAATATATCCAGGTTTGATGTAAGATATGGAATTCGCGTAGATTCAAAAAATAAACTTCACATGGGGAACACTGAGGTTAGATTTCCTCCTAGTGAGATTTCCTTTTGGCGCGGTAGTACAAATATTGGAACATATCCAGCATCTGCAGAACTTTTGGATATACTTTTTTTGAAACATCCAAAAGCGTTAGAAAATCCTGATGCTATAAGCGAGCAAACAAAGGGTATATATCAAGAAATTCTACATAAAACAAATGTAATTTTTAATCAATATAATCCAACTCAAGGACTTAACCGCAGTAAATCAAAAAAATATTTATACTTAATAAGACCTCTTATTTTTAAAGAAGGAAAATCAATAGCAAGATTACCGCTAAATACCAAACAACTAAACTTTAAAAATAAAGAATTTGTTTACTGGAATACTCCCCAGGAATTGATCGAACGTCTCCGCCTCCTTTGGGCGTCTAAATTAGCTGGAAGCACGGCACATGATAATGAAATTATATCCATTTTAGAAGAACTACGAGAAGCTAATATAATATATTAAACGCCTTATAATACGTAACATTCCAATTTTCATCTCAGTTTATACATAAAATGATGAGTGTTAACACAATAGATAAATTTGGTCGTAAACGTAAATGGAAAGACTCATTCCAGTTTAAACTTAGAGAAACCCCTATAAGCGCCTACAAACTAACTTCTGACGGAAATTATGATTTACAAGGAATACGGCTAACCAATGTTTCGCCACCTACACACTTAAATGATGCTGTGACAATGAATTATTTGACTGAAAAAATGAAAGTATTGGAAGAAAAAATGGGAAATAAACTATCTGAAACCACTGAACGAATAAACAAAAATCTAAGTACATATATTGGCTTAAAAATGGAAGAAGATTTAGCTAAAACGCTAAAGGAGATTAGAAAACAACTTGCAAATATAATAAACAATGATGTTATACCATATGTTCATAAAACGGTGATTGAAGAGCAAAATGAGACTCTGGAGAAACTACTTACAGAATACATAGATAAACATATAAACAATTTATTAGATAAAAGTAATATCCCAAAAGAGATGGAGCGAATCATAAATGAAAAAATAAAAGATACTAAACATTCAAAAGTGGTGATTAAAAAATAATGTTGAAATAAAAAATGAATTTAACGCGCTGTATATTGGAAACCTTTCTAGTTATCAAGCTACTCTAGTCACGTCAACAATTTACAAGATGATCTCTAAAGAAAAAAGACAAGTCGTTGAAGAACTCCATAAACCCACACGTCGAAATTTTTCTAGGCGTAAAACTGTAATACGAGATTATTATGACTATTTTCAAATTGACCTAATGGAGTTTCAACCATATTCGCTTCTTAATAGAGGTTTTCGTTACGTATTAGTGGTTATAAATTGTTTTTCTAAATTTGTTTGGACTAGACCGCTTAAATCAAAAACTGGAAGCGAAGTTACTAAAAGTATGAAAGATATACTTGAATCGGCAGGATATTCACCTAAAAATATAGGTTCTGATATGGGCTCAGAATTTAAAAATTCACACTTTAATTCTTTAATGAAAAAATATAAAATAAATAATTTTTTTATCTATAGTAATAAAAAAGCGGCAATTGTCGAGCGTGTTATACGCACATTAAAAAACCGAATATACAAATATTTCTCTTTACGTGGAACTCACATTTGGTTCGATATCTTACAAGAAATTACGGACGATTACAATAATAGCAAGCATCGCACCACAGGAATGAAGCCTTGCGATGTAAAACCTAATACACGGCTAAACGTATATAATGTTCCAAAAATAGTTGTTAGAAGAAAGATACTAAAAATAGACGATATTGTCAGGATAAGCAAATATAAAGGTGCATTCAGTAAAGGATTTGAAATTAACTGGTCTCCAGAGTTATTCAAAATAGTTAAAGTGAATATTAACAATCCACCAACGTTTCTTTTAGAAGATATGAATGGTCAGCCGATAAAGGGTTGTTTTTATCAACAAGAACTACAAAAAACCAAACTTCCTGATGTTTATTTGGTGGAGAAAATTATAAGAAAACGAACAAAAAATGGCGTTAAGCAAGTTTTAGTTCGCTGGCTAGGATTTCCCAAACCTACGTGGGTTAATGAAACTGATGTTATATTATAGTATTTTTATTTCTTAACCTAACTTATTGTAGTATTTTTTTAAATTGTAATTAGTCTATTGTTTTATAATAGTATTATTCCCTAGCCTAACCTATTATTTTTATTGTAATAGCTTTGAGGTAAATAAAACAACTTTTTTACTAAATACTTTGTTTTTTATTTTTAGGTTATTCATTTCATATACAAAATTTTCGTAATATCACATAATATATTATGATAATTAAAAGCTAAATATTCTAACATGCAATAATTCTGAACAGATAACTGTAAACTACATACATTTTTAATTTTTTCGGAATATGTTACATCACTATCATAATCGGTTACATATAATAAAATACTAGTATAATGACTTGAGAAATCAATTTCTTTTAAAATTTTTAGTTTATAGTCAATAACATGAGAATATAATTTAATTTCCTGAAGCCATTCTTTACAAAAATATAAAATATTATTATATTTTTCCAATTTTAATAATGTTTGCCCTTCACATGGTATACTTGTAAGTTTAAACTGCTGAAAAATCATTACATTCTCAGTCAGTGTTCCGTCAACATTAACTAATGGAGACATATTCAGCATATGTTCAAATAGTTCATGCCAATCTATATCCATGAATGATATAGAAATGCTATCCTTAGAGCAGGGAGCAACATATGTTAGCTTGACTGTCGGTAGAAAGCCCTGCATAGTACTTAAGCCTGTAGAAATTTGTATGGGAACTGTGAGGAGATGTATAATGCTCTCGTTAATCAAATATTTTTCTTCCTCTATTTTTTCGCTATAATTTGGTAGCAACATATTCATATATTCAGGATAGCAGAAATCTGATGAAGTCATAGAAGATTGACTAGCCATGTTATAATCTTAGTTTCTTTAATAGATATATAACCTGCTTCTTTTGTTCGTATTGTTTAATATCTTTTTTCAGTTTTCTGATTTTTTTAGAAAAATTATTTATTTCTCTTTGAAGATGCGGTGACTTGCTCATCTGGCTTACTATAGCTTAAACCATCTGCTTTAAGTTCTTTTATAGTTACAGTCTCCCTACCCATCCCACCCTCGTTTACAAATAAGTTTCGACAAGTCGAAACAAATATCAACCGATGGAAATAGCCTTCAGCAATATGAATCAGCTTTAGATGAGTTGAAACAGTCCTCGACTTATCGAAACAGCTTTCAGCTTTAGGCGAGTTGAAATAGGTTTAGACTTGTTGAAACATGTTTATTCTTGTTTAGACAGGTTTTAGCATTATACCCAACTTGAAAAATAGCATATGGTTAATATTTTTGAAAATATAGTATAATTAATAAAAAAATATTAAAAACTTTCATGTATAGCATTTAAAAAGTCGATTTTATAATGACCCCACGCAAGAGTACTTATTCCATCAGGCAAAATGTATCTCTTATCATCGTTTGCAGACAAAGCTATTTTATTAACCGTTTCTGTATGTATGATATGTTTTATTGATCGAAATACATTTTGTCTAGCTAAGACAATATTCTTGCTAAAGAGGCAATTTTTATAAGCACTATGCTTAAGTCTTTTAATAACAGATTTTTTAACTCCTTTTCCTTTTTTAATTACTTCACCATAGTATCCACTACTTTTTTTAGGCTTGGCTACAACATAATCATATAATTTAGGTCTAAGGCCGACAAATTCAAGAATTGGTAGACCTTTCGCTTCGTCTTTAAATACTCCCAACACTGCTTTATTTACTAATGGTATTGAATACGGATTGTTTAAGTCATAATTGGAAGTATCAAATTTATTGAGATTTTCTTTTATGTCTGAATAAAAATCTTTAGTATCAATTTTATATATTAATGAGTCAGTATCAGTATATAAGAGTTTTGCATTATCTTTATATTTTTCTTTCACAAAATCATAGTGAAAATCAAACATCACAGTTTTGGAAATATCGAGAACGCTAAAACCTACATATATAGGTTTATTGAAAAGAACTTTATCTTTTTTAAGTTGAATGGCAACAAAATTTTCATTAAAAACTTTAACGCTATCTATTTTAGATTGTGAAATAAAAGTTTGAGCACCCTTTTTTTCACGAATATTTTCCCATTGTTTTAGCAACTTGACGCTTTTTCGGTTTTCGACAGCTTCCATACATTTACCAAAAACTGCGTTATTAGCTAATTTATACATATCTTTAGCGAAATCATTTGTAGCCGCTTGCCTCATCGCCGTATTTTTATCAACATATGTTTTTAGCCAATCTGACTGCCTGAATTCAACAATTCTATGGATTTTTTCCAATTTTAATCCATGTTGTAGAGCCTGATATAAATTTCTATAATGAATTACATAACGTTTTTTATCATTTAAATTAGGTATTAGCTTAGCTAAACGACTTTTACCATTAGGCGCAACTATATTTTCAGGACAGAAAGGAAGCTCATTGTGTAAGTCGTGAAGTTCTTCCGGATAAATTAAATCTACTTCTAAAATAAATCCTATTGCGCTTTTTTCGTTTGAACATTGTGTTAATACATTAAAATTTTGAACTTCTTCATCTTTGAGCCATCTGAAGCCTCCAAAAGGCAAGTACTGAGAAAGGGCTTGTCCATATAAGTTGTTGGCATCCAGATACGTGATGTATGAGGTAGGTTTAGAAGCATCATATTTTATATAATTGAAATCATCGTCTAAGTTATGTGGTAGGTAACGGTTATTTGCTACCGCATGACGGTGCGCACATTGTACGACGCCACCTCGGATCCCCTTTCTAATTAGGTGTAACATATCTGGATCGGTAAGAAGTTCTAGTTTTACCTGCAATTAAAAAAAAAAATAAAGCATTAAACCTTGTGATGAAAAAATGGAAAGTTAATCATCATACCTTTGTATAAGACAGCATACATGACCATGCCAACGCTGGTAGGGTGAAATAGAAGCAGGCTTCTAGATTGTATAGAGATCGAAATAGCTTTCTGAATGATTCAAATATGTCCGCCAATAAAAGCACGTCTGTTTTTAAATATAAATCTGAATATTGGCCTAAGTTCTCGCAATTAAATAGTTGCCAAACTTTTTCTGCGTGCATGTAGTCTTCCAAGCTAATGGCTTCTTCACATAACGTGCTGTAAAAATCTGCCATTGCTGGTAATTCTTGTGTAGATTCTAGTTTATCATATGAATCCACAAACTCGTAGGGGAAAACTCCTTTTCGTCGCATTAAATTAAACTGCTCATCATCTGTAAATAGTCTTCTGGTTTCAATTAGTTGGTTTTCATTTAAAGTTTTCGCTAGGCTATCTAAGCTGGAAGGCATAAAGCGGAACGAATCCAAGAAGCGTAAGTAAAAATACCTTTTCTTCTCGCTTTCAGCATTCAAATTTTTGCCATCACTCGGACTTAGCGCAATTTTCGCTGTAAATGCGATATAAAGTTCTTTATTTTGTGGGATGACTTCTATGGACTCGGATTTTTTTAATAGTTCTTCGATACATATGTGAAAGTCGTAATGTGAGCCGTTATGGAAAAATATAGGTATAAACTGTGGCGTTCTATATTTTAAATTGCACTTGCTATGTGCTGCACCTCTGTACAAACCTAAAACAACAATATTTCATTAGCATCTATGTATTATTAAATTTTATAACTAAAATAGTTTGTCATAATTAAAAATTATTTAAATTAATAGTATCTACTAACCTGAAAAATGACAGTGGTCTCTCACTTTTTTTAGTGAGACGTCTTCAGTATTAGGTTGGAATATGTCTTGGCATAAAAAGCAGTTTTTTGCATTTGAAAAGTTTTCTTGTTCTCGAGCTGTTAGTTTTGTCATTGGCTTCGGCTTTGCATAATATGTTTCATGTATTTCTCTGACATCTTGGATAAGCCACTCTGCAAAAACTTCGGCGCAATCCAAGCCTCTATATTGTTTCAGAAATGATTGTGAATTATCATGTTCGCATTTCACAAAATAGGCAAAACTGAATGGTTTGTGTACATGCGTATCCACTGTATATTTCTTGGATGGGTCTGGATTTGCTATATGGATAGGCTCGAGTAAAGTTTCAAAATCTGCGTATATGCAGAACGGCATAGGAAATGCCTTATGATGATCCTTAAATTCGAGAATATTATTAAATGCATTTGGAAGCTCTGTTCTAACTTTTAGGCAGTCATTTAGATCTAAATGCATTTTTAATTTATCTTCTGTTAAAAATGTAACTAAACAGCCATCGCATACATAAACTCTTCCGTCATGATTAGTTCTTTGTTGTGAAATTAGTCTGCTTAAATTTTTTATGTAACAAAAATGTGATGCCCCCGTTGCGGGATCTTCAATGTATAGGAGATTCACATGATTAATTTTTCGTTGCTTAGTATGATATAATGGCCCTACAACGATATGTTTATCTTTTTTCTTACTAAGCCCAAAAACGTTGACGCTTATATCCATGTTTTGTTTTTCAAATTTTTGAACATTATTTAATTCCATGGGAAATGATAAATTATTAAAATTTAGTTTATCCAAATGTTTTTCATAGTTGCTAACTCTTTCGGCATTGTCGGCAGCAGGATATAGATGGCAGAGAATACTATAGGCGAAGCATTTATTATCGCTATTTTTTATATTAATAACAGCTTTTTTATCTTCTATATCTTTAGGGAGTGGTATATAAGATGATCCTCGAAATGGTTCAAATCTGAGCATATTTACTTCTAAATATAAAATTGCGAGCATTGACCATCCGGAATCTTTTTGCTAAAATAAAATAAATTTTTTTTTTAGATATAAGAAATCGAATAATAATATTTGTACAACTTACCTGGAACTCTTCGCTTTTCACTTTTAATATTTCTGTAAATTCAGAATACATGTCTTCCAAATCCGACGATACTGTTGCAATACGATATTTGCTATTAAATGATTTTGTTTCATTTTGCACATCATTCCCATCTTCATTTTGTTTCGTCGATAGCATATATGAGGCAAAAAGCTCAAAATTAACTTTAAGGCCATTTTCTTGCTCGGTAAGCTCTTTTTTTATTAAATTTAGGGCATCTGCTTTAATTACTGTCATAAACTCGTTTACATTTTGTAGTGTTTCACCCTCGTTGTTTATTCTATAGCTACAAATATTTTTTTTAAAAGCTGAATTAATTAATTGCACATTTGTTCCAATGCTAACACTGCAATGTTTTTTGTGGTATAATGTTTTTAAGTGGGCGCTCATATTTTTTCTATTGACATCTATCTGGCATTCCTGACATCTAACAGTAGATGATGATGTCGAGGCTCCATCATTTATTTTAGCTTGTTTTTCATTTGTCTGATTAATCTGTTTTCTATTTACATTATTAGCTAAAGTGGCAGCTTTTTCGGCTTTTTTTGCATCGCTTTTTTCATGGGTTTTAAGATGTTTTTTAAAAGTATCCTTTCTATTGCTAGTTAGCGGACATAAATGACAACTAAATTGCTTCTGACTACTTGAATGCTGCTGTTTTTGATGTCTTTTTAAAGCTGACAGCGTTGAATAACTTTTATGGCATGTAATACATTCCATTTTAATGTAAATGAAATAAAATAAAAGTTAGCAAAATTTACTTTGAAATTATTAATCTTGTAAGGTTAGTTTAGTTTTAACAAGTTGCTTCGGTATCAAGTTTAACTTGGAACTGAAATCTCTATGCGACCAAAGCCGCTTTTATACCTCTTTTTTCCCCGGTCACGGAGAAATATGTTAGGGGAAGTTTGGGTATCCTCAGACGGTTATATGCAATGATTCAAACTTCTAAAAAAAGTACTAAGACAAGTAATTATCAATCTTAATTTACGTATATCGAAAGTAATGTGTTAATGATAAATATACATGATGAAAACATTTATTGTTCGATTGCATCTAATTTTTAAGAGTCTAGAAATAAGCAAATAATGTTCTTTATAAACATCTCGAGTTACCTGTCCTTCCCCTACATCATAGAAGGGTATTTGCCGACAAAGTTTGACCATTTTTTTATGATTCGAGGGTTGTGTATTCTCTACAGATGTAAACTGACGTCATTTGACTAGTCTGAACTTGTTAGATTTTAGCTTATATTCTTATTATGTGATTTTAAAATTATGTTTGTGTTTGTTTAATTCATTGTAAAGGATTTGTTATGCTAATTTCAAAAGTTAAATGTTGGTGAGAATATTGAAATGTGGTGGTCGAGAGAATCACGGGAAATGATATTCACAAAGTTTCTCATACTTTTTAACCCTATGCGTAGGTGACGCTAATAATATTGAATTTTTTTATTAAAATATCTAAAGTAAATATCTAATTGATTTTTTTTTAGCGCTAATTGGGATTTTAATTAACTACCTCAGAGTCGGTATACACTATATTTTGCAGCGCAATTGCTTTCACACCCAGTAATGTATTATGATTTTTTTTGGATGGTCGTTATATTGTGAGTTTCTTAAGTTAGCCAGATTAATAATAAATTAAAAAACCAACGTGATTTGCTTATTGTTGCCTACGCCTGATATTCATAATTTTATTGGGGGTTCTACCTGATGGCGAACACAAGTTGTATAGTACCTATACCTGCTTGGTATTTTATACGTATTTAAGTTTTATTTACTTTTTATTACTCTGTTCTCATTACAAGATAGTCCTATAATTTATCCACTTCAAGTACAAAGAAATCGCTAGTTAATGGTTCTAGATGGTAATTATTTTATTGTATTTTATATAAGTGGTGCAAAAATTGGAATCAATTATTAGATATGCTACTGAATTTTAATGAGGGTCCTTCGGAATAATAAATAAAGGTTTATGTCCCTTTCTTTTAAATCCAGTCGGCAGAGGGTTTGAGAGGGTTATTTAGGTATAAATAATTATTGTGGGGTGACAAATGTACCGCTTTATTATACTTATCTTGTTAGACCATATAAATTAGGGATTTATTTCACTTTACTACCCGCCAGCGGCGTTTCACTAATTTAGAAAATATAAATAATGTTTTTTACTATACCACTTTAACAGCGGCGTTTCAACTAAGGGAAAATAATAAAAAGTCTGGTTTAAGGATGTCTCAGGTCGGATCGTAAAAAGTTGGGTTTAAGGATGGCTTATAAAAATTGGGATTTAATTATCCCGCTTTAGCAGCGGCGTTTCACTAAGGTTAAATCATAAAAAGTCTGGTTTAAGGATGGCTTAGGTCGCATCGTAAAAAGTTGGGTTTAAGGATGGCTTATAAAAATTGGGATTTAATTATCCCGCTTTAGCAGCGGCGTTTCACTAAGGTTAAATCATAAAAAGTCGGGTTTTATCTCGGGTCAGTTCATAAATATTCAGGTTCAAATTAGGGTTAGATAAGAAGCCGCCTCATGAAAGCATCCGGGTTAGGTCGTAAAAAGTCGGGTTTAATTTCGGGTTATTTTGTAAACAGCACCACCGAACCACCCGGGTTAGGTTATAAAACGCACCACCGAACCGTCCGGGTTAGGTTATAAAACGCACCACCGAACCACCCGGGTTAGATCGTAAAACGCACCACCGCACCACTTGGGTTAGATCGTAAAACGCACCACCGAACCACCTGGGTTAGTTGCACCACCAGCACCACCAGCACCACCTGAGCCAGAACTGTCCGTTTCTAGCTACTGCCACTCTATTGACCCCCGTCTACCTATCCACCGCCCCGGAAAAATTGTATTTAAGTACTCCCTTACATGAACAGCATAATGCGTGGAAGCACCATCCTGTTAAAACCATAAGGTTAAACTTGGTAAATCAGGATCATTATCATCTGGAGTGGCAAGAGCTGGTACCAGATCATTTTGAAGGAAATTTAGATATCTTTCTCCAGTGAGACTCTCATCAAAGAAAATGGTCCGATTATCCTATTTTCAACAAAGCAGGCCAAACATTAACCTTTTCATTATACTGGGTGTGATTTTCTATGAACCAGTAAGGATTTTCCTGCGCGTAGCTTCATCTGAAAAACAAATTCTTTGGACAAATCTTGCGTTATTATCTGTTAGCTCAATCATTATTTCACAAAATTGGTCTCGCCTGTCAGGATCATCGTATAATAACTCTTGTACAAATACTGGTTGGTATGGATGAAACTTCTCTTTTTGTAAAAATTTAGATACGGTGGTTTGGTAAATATCGTAGTCCCGTTTAAGTTGTGTGCTTGAGCTATGAAAATCTTCCTGTAGTGATAATACCTAATATGTTTATTTTTTTCTCCTCGAATATACCAGAACGACCACTTTTAACACTATCTCTGATAGTACGGGAAGTTCTCCACTTACTTGCTACCCTAGACACTGTTGATCGACCAATAGGCGGGCGATTTGGGTATTTTTCATTAAACATATCACGGACTTCCCTATGACTTCTACTTTTATCTCCACAACACAAAATAATTACAATTTCAATGCGCTCATCTTCGGCGAGGCGCATTTTGATGAAATATCAGCAGAGCAAAATTCAAATTTGATTAACATTCGCTGTCAATTTTTTGACGCCTCAAACTTAAATAAGAAATTGTCATAGGCAAAAGATTGTGACTTAAGTTCACAACGTTGCTATGTCGAGAGATATACCAATGGTGCATACCATCATTAAAATGTTAATGTCTCGTAAACGGCTGAAGATAAGTATAGGGCATGATTAATGAAAAATGTCCAGAATTAATTGTAGAATATATAAATGTAAAAATATACAATATGATTCATTAAAAAAATTAAAGTTGACACATGTAGCACTTTTATGATCTACCTTGTACAACATTTTAAAAAAAAAAATGCATTTCAAAAAAATAAATTTGACGGGTCCGAGCTATTTTCCATATAAAAGGCTGATCCGTTTCTTTATCATCACCCTGTAGATTAAAAACAAAACAGGCCCCAGCACCGAACCCTGAGGAACACCAGACTTCACTGATCCACTGCCAGACTAGTAAGTCCATCTGCACCTTCTGACCTCAATATATGAACAAAGCCAGTCCAGCACAGCCCCCCTAAACCCATACTGATGAAGCTTGCGCAGCAGAATCCCATGGTTAACGCAATCAAACGCCCTTGACAAGTCACAGAAGACCGCCGCGGAAGCACCAAGCCGGTTCAAACCTTCATAAAGCCCCTCCAAAAAAAGCAAACATAGCGTCGTTGGTGCTTTTATTGTTTTGAAAACCAAACGGATGAAGCAAGGTTTACCAAAAATGGTATCACCAATTTACACAACACACATATATGGGCTGATGAAAATCCTCATGACACTATTGTTTCGCATCATCAACATCAGTTCCAATCAATTAATATCTGAGCAGGAATTATTGGCATTCGTATTGCCGGAACGCTTGAATCGACAACTTTATTTGGAGTTCCTTCAGAACGCTTTTCAGGATTTAATAGAGCACTTACTACTTGAAACACGTACTTCATGCACGATGGGGCATCACCTCATTTCAGTGTTGGTGAGGGGGGAGCACTTGAATAACGTCTATCCAAATCGTTGAACCTATTGCCTGACCTCCTCGATCTCCCGACCTAACGCCGTTGGATTTTTACCTGTGGAGACACCTGAAAAACTTGATGTATTCCACTCCGGTCGGCACTAGGGAGGAACTTCTACAGAGAAGCACGTTTCACTATGATGTGGTAAGGACCAACGCTGGGTTCTTGTGGCGGGTACAACAGTCCTCAGTTCGTCGTGCGTGCAAGTGTATCAGACTTCGCAGAGCCCATGTTGAACCCTCTTATTAAGTTTTTCAATAATTTGGTTAATGTACCTCCTATGACATCATTGCTTCTTCTTCTTAAGGTGCCTCATCCAATCATTGAATGTTGGCGACAATTCTGGCATATTCGTTTCGATCTTGCGCGGCTCTGAAAAGTGTATGGGCATCGAGGTTTGTCCAGTCTCTTATGTTCTTTAGCCACGAATATTTCTTTCTCCCGATGCCTCTCTTTCCCTCGATCTTTCCCTCCATGATTAACTTTAGGAATTGGTACTTGGAATTTCTGAAAATATGACCCAGGTATGCAGCCTTTCTCCTTTTCACTAGTTGTAGTAGTTCTCTTTCTCTTCCCATTCTATTTAGAACGTCATCGTTCGACACATAATCCGTCCACGGAATTTTTAGCATTCTTCTGAATATCCACATTTCAAAGGCTTCCAGTGGGTTCATGGTATTGGCCTTTATTGTCCATGTCTCTACTCCATACAGCAGCACAGAGTAAATGTAGCATTTTACAAAACGGTACCGTGATGTCAAATTAAGACTGTTGTTGCTGAGAAGAGCTCTCATATTCATGAATGATACCCTGGCTTGTTCAATTCTGCTTCGTATTTCCACGTCTGGATCCAGGTCATTAGTTATCCAGCTCCCGAGGTATCTAAACTTAGCGACTTGTTTGATTTTCTTGCCATTCACTGTGATATTCAGTTGCTTATCGGCTGTTCTGCCTACTGTCATCACCCTCGTTTTGTCTATGTTGATCTTTAGACCTAGTCGTTCACCTTCGGTAGATAATCTGTCTATGAGGCGTTGTAATGCTTCTTGACCATCTGCTATTATGACCGTGTCATCCGCGTAGCGTAGGTTGTTGACAATCTGCCCATTAATTTTAATGCCGTCCTCAGTATCTTTCAAGGCATTTTCAAAGATTGCTTCAGAGTATAGGTTGAAGAGTAGGGGGGATAGAACGCAACCCTGTCTTACTCCTCTCTCTATCGGGAATTTCTGTGTAGTGTCACTTCCCACCTTCACCGATGCTGTTTGATTCATGTATAGGTTCTTTATAAATCGTAAATCGTTCTTATCTATCATCCTGTCTTGAAGCATCTTAATTAGATCAGTGTGTTTGATACAATCGAACGCTTTCTGGTAATCTATGAAGCACATGAAAACGTCCTTGCGCTGGTCTCTGCATTTCTGAAGTAGTACGGTTAGACTGAAGAGTGCTTCCCGTGTGCCGAAGCCCTGTCTGAACCCAAACTGGGTAGGGCCAATGTCTCTTTCGCATCTGTTGTAAATCACATCATTGCGTTTTTTTTTAAATGTTTGTATTTTTCGGATTAAACAACTTAAAATGAAACTTTCCTGTTTTCCGAATGACTTTCGTATCACACTTTGTTGTTATTTATTAATGCCAAATTTAAAAGGAAAGATCCCGGTGCCGCTGTATTAATTACAAAATTTGTCAAAAATTGGGTGTGGTCATAAAAACTTTTCGCCTGCAGGGCCTACCCACATATGCAAAGCATGAGCCGCCACTGGTAGATACGGCTACGCCACTGGCTCCGCATTAGTGTAAAATTAACAAAGCTGTTTAAATTTTAGCCATAAAACATTGCACATTTTCTACATGCATATTTATGATAAAGTCACCCCGATGCGACACAACATTTAATGATTAATACGGTTTAAACGCATTAATACTCACACTGAAAAGCTTATGTTTATGTATATCTACCTATTTTGTTGTTTTTATAACAGAAATTATACGTAACATCGCCGACAGCCGCAGACTCGATAGAGGTACGTAATGGAATTTTTTAAAGAAAATTCAAAAGGCCATGCACGTATATTAAATAAGATAAACAAAATTATCAGTAAATAATGTTATGTCGCAATAATTTCTATTATGGAATAATATAGTTTCTTTTATGTACTTAGCGGGGCATTGATCATTTTCATATGACGTCAGAGGGTCGGCGGCCATATTGCTTGGAGGACAAACAAAGTAAATAAACACAAGCGGTTGGGTTATAAGTTCAAGTTTTCTTTACAGGTTACCTTGAGTCTTGACCCTAACTATACTCCGGTACCAAAATAATTGGCAGTGACTAATTTTTACCGGGGTGTGCAAGATGTAAGGGGAACGCCAATTTCAGAGGCGTGTCATTTTAAACAATAATAATTCAAAAAATATATGAATTTTTTGTTTATTATTTTAATATATTTACATTTACTATAATAAATATAATGTTATAATTAGAGAAGCTTAATAACTCAGGTATAAAATCCAAAAGAATAATAAAATGTTATTTTCATAATGTTTTTATTATACTACATAATAATAGAAACATATTATAATAGTGGATTAAGGGCAAAACCTAAACCTAAATTATAAATGTTTATAAATTTTCTAACTATTGTTACCTAATGAACACTAATTGATAATAATTTGACAAATTATATTCCACGCCGACATTAAAAAGTGTTATAATGACAATACGTTAAAATTTTAAATTCATCATAACCATTACAGCGATTATTCACTATCTGACGATGAAAACATTTCATTACTGTCGCTACTGCTGTCATCTGCAGGATTTATAATAATAGGCTCTATCATGACTTCAACGCGTACATCTAAGTTTCACATTATTTTTCTACGCCCTTGACATGTAATACGCACTTATGCCAATCTGCTGCTTGTACATTCGCTATTGCCGTTTTTAACAGTTCTTTAACATCTTTTAATTTAAAAATTTTATTTTCACGCGCCACCTCGCCTTTTATCTGTGTTCATATAAGCTCGATTGGATTTAGTTCACAATGGTAAGACGGTAAACGTAATATTGTAACACCTCGTTCACGAGCCATTTCATCCACTACATATTTCGTATATTTTTTTTGTGAAGTCTTGCAAGATCGAGCGACTGCACTTTTAGCATTTTTTCGCCAAATGCAATATTTTTTTCTTCGAGCCAGTCAACAATCTTTTCTTTTCGCCACGCAGCAGTTGGCAAAGCTTCCACCCAACGGCTGTGGTATGGTGCATTATCCATCACGATTACCGACCCACGTTCAATACGCGCCGGTAAGATGAATTTAAACCAATCTTCCAACACTCCCCAATTCATATCCTTATGTTAATCACCGGTTTTACGAGATACAAGCAAGTTTAATCCGCCTTCAAGAAAACCAGAGTCACTCCCGATGTGGGTTATAATTTACCGACGACCTTTTCCTGAAGGAGCTTTCAATCCAGTGGACAGTCCATTGATAATCAGGTTTTAAATGACGTCGTCTCGTAACTTGTTGGTTACTATCACTTGAAGAACTCGCCGGTATTATAATATTTGCTATTTTGAATAACCACCAAATTAACACCAAAATAATAAAACTGATTTGCTAATATCCTCTTGATTAAAACTTGTCTACGACACTGAACGTTGGTTAGAGGCGATAAGAAGGCGAGCGCGTATGGACATGGGTTTTTCTTACTGCTTTGCCAAATTAAGTAGGCCAAGTACCGTAGGGTGTCAAGGCCCTTAATGATATGCTGATTTTGGTACATTTTATGAGAATTTAAATGAAATATTTTAAAACCTGGCAACATGTAACGACTTATTAATGAACAATCTTCCCAATCGGTTTTGAATGCTTTTATTTCAGTTAAAAGTGTGTGAATCGATGTTAATTATTTTCTCCGCACACCGTCAATGGTGATAAGAACAGTTTTGCCAATTATTTTGGGATCGTAATATAGAGATATCTGTTCGTTGTGGTAATAATTAAAGTGTCCTAAATAAAAATGCCGTCGGTCAGCGGTAAATTGTGGGATGAGGGGAAATAGGGACAATGTACAATCTTTTAGAATTCCTGCAGTTCTTTAAAACAGTGTAGAAAACCTTAATCGACTCTCACAAGAACGACGTAAAATGTGGAGAAGAGTTTTAAAAATGGGCCCTTTAAGTGACAGCCAATGAAAGTATGGAAGAATTTGCTCCAGACATTTTATATTTGATTTTTGGTATAACGACCTAATAAAATGATCACATGTTAACATTTCTAGGAGCCCAGCAGTATTAGCAAACAAAAACAACACTGACTGGATCCCTAATTAAAATATGGGGGCACTTTTTTCCAAAGGAAGCAACTCAGGCCCAAGATAACAGAAATGAGAGAGTGCAGAAGTGCAAACGAGCAAAGTATCAGATAGGTGTAAATTGTAAATAGTAGGTATAGTAGTAGGATTAATTGTATTATGAAGTAGACATAGTGTTTATTTAAGTTGAAGTTTTTTTTATTAAGTAATGTATTCTTGTAGTAGTAGAAGTAGTAGAGAGGAAGAGAATGTTGAAATTAATGAAAACTGTTGCCACACAGAGTGAATTAAGTATGGATGATTTATGCAAACTTTTCGAAGACTGTACTAATAGTACTGTTAGAATACAGGGTGGCGCATCAAAAAAGAAACAGAGACATTTACTGGCAGCTCAGTTCTTTTTTGGATAAACGCTCAGACCCGTCGATTTTGTTTTCGAGGGGGACACAAAATTGGCAAAAAATCACGTTAACATGTGCAGCCCTCTGGGCGGGGGTGGCACCACCCCTAAAATCTTAAATGGAAATGGGGGTCGAGTGATACCTTATTTTAAAGGTCTTTCAATTCCCTTTATAATGATGTAAAATTCATGTACTTCAGTTCAGTAGTTTTGGAGATTTATTGATTTAAAGCTTAAAGTAGACTTTAATAGGTAATAGGTACAGGGTTATCCAACCAAGACTAGACAAGGCGATTTTTTGACTTTTCCTGTACTTTTATAAAAAAACTGAAATAGCCATCTTAAGTCATTTTCTCCCGCGAATTCGAATATCTTCAGCAAAAAACAATTGAACATCAAACAAAAGTACTAGGGGTCACTTTGATATTTTTTTAAATGGGAAGCCGTATTTTTAATGAGCTTATCCGATTTCTCATATAAATTTTGATCTAAAATGTTGGATTTTTAATTCAAAAACGCCTTTTTTCTTCAGTTTTAAATTCGGAAAATGTTCGTCTACCGTAAGATTAATACCTGATAGATGGATACCCGTTTCACCTGTTCACCCTTTAACCTGCTTTAAAGCGTCCGTCAGTTAGACAAAATAATCAAGTTTCAAATTTCTATATATTTTTCACGAATTAATTACAAATAATGAAATATTCTTTAGAAGAACGGCTAAATGTAATAAAATTATAATACAAAAGTGGAGAGAATGCTCGACTAACACAAAGAACATTTTTTGAGAGTTTCCAGAGACACATTTCAGTGGATACAATTCTCAGAATTAAGACCCTATTTGAAGAAAGTAAGACATTGAAAGATAAGCCAAGAAAGATGAAAAGACGGAATATAAGGGATCGAGCTATTGTTCAATATTTTACTATAAATCCGAAGAGTTCTATTCCGCAAGCGGTACGAGAAGTAAGGTATGGTCCAGGGCTCCGGAGAGTAAGCTATGGAACAGTTCACAGAACTTTAAAAAAATGTGGTCTAAAACCATATTGCATCCTTCCCGTTCAATACTTAACACAGCTTCAAAAAGAACTGCGATTTCGATTTGTTGCTTCAATGCTGATGAGAGAGCAAGACGAAGATTATAATTTATATAATAAAATTCTATGGAGTGACGAAGCGTCATTTACAACATCGGGGGTATACAATCGGAAAAATACAAGATACTGGGCAGCAGTTAACCCTCATAGATATGAAATGATAAAGTTTTAAGGTTGGAGCTCACTTAATGTTTGGTGTGGGATGTTAGAAAATCGAATTATTGGACCACTATTTTATCGTGGCTCTTTAACAGGACAAAGATACCTCCATTTTCTTCATAACGATATCGAGGATTTCTTGGAAAGGTTGCCATTGCAAGCCTACAACAATATCATTTGGCAGCAGGATGGTGCTCCGCCTCATGCAGTTCGAGAAGTGGTAACATACCTAAACGAGCGTTACAATCAGTGGATTGGCCGTAACGGAACAATTCATTGGCCACCAAATAGCCCCTATATCACGCCAATGGATACATTTTTATGGGGTCATTTAAAAAATGTAGTTTATCAACGACCCAACAGAAGTCTGGAGGACATTCAGCAAAAAATTATAAATGAAATTAATAGACTTAACCAGGACCAAAATATTGTAAGAGATTCTTTGGAGAGATTGAAAAGGGGGCATCGGTCATGTTTTGAAAATAATGGAGGACACATAGAACAATTATATTATTGAGATTAAAGTTATTCACTTTAGTTTATAGTTTTTTCTAATATGTCATACTTTTTTTATACGTAAGCAATAATAGATTTGCAAAAACTACTAAATTTGTAATTAATTCTTGAAAAATATATAGAAATTTGAAACTTGATTATTTTGTCTAACTGACGGACGCTTTAAAGCAGGTTAAAAGGTGAACAGGTGAAACGGGTATCCATCTATCAGGTATTAATCTTACGGTAGACGAACATTTTCCGAATTTAAAACTGAAGAAAAAAGGCGTTTTTGAATTAAAAATCCAACATTTTAGATCAAAATTTATATGAGAAATCGGATAAGCTCATTAAAAATACGGCATCCTATTTAAAAAAATATCAAAGTGACCCCTAGTACTTTTGTTTGATGTTCAATTGTTTTTTGCTGAAGATATTCGAATTCGCGGGAGAAAATGACTTAAGATGGCTATTTCAGTTTTTTTATAAAAGTACAGGAAAAGTCAAAAAATCGCCTTGTTCAGTCTTGGTTGGATAACCCTGTACATCAGATTAGTTTGTACTACTTTCAGAAGAAATTGGAGTAAAAGCATTTACTTAATAAGTAAATGCTTTTCTTCACTACGCCCATGGTTTGTTTATCATTTTGGTGTTGAAAATAGCGATTGGAGTGTTTTTTGTGGCAAGAAAAGTTGTTTCTTGAAGAAAGATAAGAAGGGAATGTCTCGTACTTATTTTAAATAGGAACGACCAAACTTTGTTGTTAAAATACCTTTTAACGCTTTATACATAAATTAACCATGGCATATTCCACGGCAGAAAGGGATGAAATTATCGAACTATTTTTCGGAAATAATCAGTGCGCTAATAGAACAGCAGAAATATTTAATGAGCGACATGAGAACAGTAACGTGCATCGAAAATATGTTCTAGAACTTGTAGATAGCTAAATTTCGGGAAACTGGATTAGTCGCCAATAAAAAACGCAACATTGAAAATCCCATAAGGAACGAAGCAATGGAAGTGGGGGTTTTAGGGCAAGTTTATGTAGATCCTACGTTAAGTACCCGCAAATTGGATACTGTGTGTGGTGTTAGTCGACGAAGTATCCAACGGATTCTAAAGGCCCATAGTTTTCATCCGTATAAAATTCAACTTGTACAAGAACTTAATGAAGACGATTTTGTCGGCGATTACAATTTTGTGAAGATATGAGTGAACGAATTATAAACGATGAACATTTCCTATTCAACACTTGCTTTTCCGACGAATGTTCCTTTTTCTTAAATGGCGTAGTAAATCGTCATAACTGCCGATATTGGTCCGATTCTAATCCCAGAATTTATCGTGAGGTACACACACAGCAGCCACAAAAATTAAATGTTTGGGCTGGTATTTTTGGCGATCATTTAGTTGGCCCTTTTTTCTTACCTGGAAATTTGACCGGTGAAATATATGTGGAATTACTGCAAGACGCCATAGATCCTGCATTAACAGCCATAATTGAAAATCAGAATGATCGGCGGTACATTGCGAATAGGTTGATGTTCCAACAGGATGGTGCCCCACCACATTACGCATTACGCATTACGTGTTCGACAATATTTAGATCAGACGTTTCCAGGTCGATGGATTGGTAGAAGAGGTGCCATTGAATGGCCCCCAAGATCGCCAAATTAATAAATACAATTTGCGAAGAACTATAATAATTATGGGTAAGGTAATGGTAGAGATAATAATGAGTACCTAGTACCTACATTGAGAGAAAAAAAATTAAATAGACAGTTTCACGAAATCGAAAATAATATTACCATAACCTACGCCTTAATTGGTATGGGGTTCGGTAGCCTGGCGCAATTTGTCTCCAGACAATAAAAAAATGCTTTATGAAAGCCGGATTTATGTGTAATACCAAAGAAACTTACAGCTATAAGTGTCTTTGGTAATACCCATAATATTGGCCCATTTTCATCAAAGGACTGAAATCAGCGAAATATAATCAAAACATATGAAAAAAACATTATTCAAATGAACATTTTTGTTTTGCTGTTTGCTTGGCCTTTTAAAATTTCTGTTAATGATTGTTTCGTTTGACATTTATAAATAGTTACACAATATCTTTTTATAAGGTATCGTAACCCATAATTTTTTCTGCATCTGCCGTATGGCACCCCATCTTTCGCTGGTATATTACAGATTATGGGTCATTATTGTGGTAATTGTGGTCTGCATTTGCTCGAGACCATTATATTCTTATGCCTTTTTGTTTTATTCTAGAAACTTACATTGTCCTACTATTGTAAGATGATGTGATAGGCCATTACGAAAATGGGAAAATGTAGCTACACAGTAAAAAATATCCACCTGGTAAAAATCATTTCAGGAGTGGTAAAAAAGTAGTGTTAATGTTAACACCCGGATCAACATAATTTACCACATTTTTACACTCATATGGGACCAAAGTTGTTGTATTAAATTTGCCTATGAATTTAACTCTCTAAAAAGTTAATTTTGTTGAATGGGTGTTATTTATTTCATTTTACACTCTATCGGAAAAATTAAATACAAAGACAATTAATAACACCATATTAGCGCGTAAATAAACCCCGCTAGAGGGCTATTTTAACACATTGAGTGTAAAACTTATTCTTTAATCGTTTTTTTACAAGGCCCGGGTAAAAATACCTAAACTCGTGTTACCGAAAAGACAGGCGGCAACAAGTGGTGTGAAATTCCAGGAATTGACAGATGACGCAGGCGCTACATGCAAATTCAACTTTCAAGTCAGTCTGATTGTGCTCTTTAAACGTGATATAGAATAATGTTATATTTAAATTAAAATATAGAAACAAAGCAGAGTTCTGTAAAGTGCCAAATGAGAGTGCCTCTTATGAGGATACTGTTAATTTGGGTAAGCATATTAACGAAATTTAATAGAAACCTTACTAATAAGTACGCCATTTTTAAGAAACTAAGTAGGTATCTACATTGCTACAGTTTTCCGTGTAGCTTTTAAATTATTCTGATATAAGCTTATAACCTAAATGTATTCCTTTTTCATATAAAAAAAATACTTATTAGGTACCTACCTACATATTTTACTTCATAGATCTCTAAATAAATATACGATTAATATAATACTCGTCATTTTCATTCTTTTATTTTGTTCCAAAGCATACTTTTATTTAGTTGTTTAGTGTTCTAAGTATACATATATTTATTATGTTATTTGTTTTGTTAAGCTTAACAATAAGATACATTAATCGTAGATATATATACAATTTACTAAATTGTAAACTATATAATAGGTGTGTCATTTTGTTCAACTATAGTTATAATAATAAGTGTAAAAAAAATCACAGGGTTTTCCAGTTCTGTTGTAACCATCATTTTGTTTATAAATAAACGATAAATACTACTCAATATTTTCATTCATTTAACAAACCTTTTCCAAGCGATCTGAAGATTTATATAGGATATTAGGGGCTACTACTTTCGGCTTTGATAAGTCATTCAATCATGTATCAAACTAAGCAGAGGCTAATAATGTAAAACATCTTGAATGCATAATTTTTTACATTTTAATTATAAACGTCCGGTTAGTTTAATACGGGATTAAATGACTTAAACAAAGTGTAAAGTATTATAGCCCTGCATGGGTAGATTATTTATTATACTTACCATAGTAAAGTCACACCTAAATAAAATAAAGTTTACACTACAATAATATGATATTTACACTAATTAATAACAAATTACCATTAAAAAATGGTTACTTACACCTCTCATTATTTCTTTTACACCCTAGAAGGATATATTATAGGTTTACAATCTGTGAATTTAATTTACACTTGATAGTGTAAATGTACCTACCCATAAATATCATCAAAAAGTAAAAAAACCATTCAAAAATATCTTTTTTACCAGATATACTGATTGGCTAATATACCCCATTGAGTGTTAAATTTAACACTCACTTTTTTACTGTGTACTAGAACTACCAAACTATATGAAACTATCAAAACTATATTTCTGTAATATAAAGAAGAATTATTTCATGGGCCCAATTCTTGAAAGCAAAGGAGGGGTTTTCTTTTACGCTGTTTAATAAATTGTTTAATTCAACCCAATCTTCCCCACTTTTTCGTGGATCCATTGGAACTAAATAAATTAGCTATGGTCTGTTGCTTAATGCGAGAAAGTAATAAATCATTATTGAACTATAAAACCCAATGGTCTTCGCCGTATTACATTCAGGTGTAGTTCAATTATTATTATTTAATTATGTTTATTGTCAGGGGTCCCGAGTAGGTACGGGTAGGTAGGTAAACTACCTGTGTCTCAGTGTTTCAAAAATTTGACATGTTTAGTTACTTTCTGGCAGTTGTTGAAAAACTTCGTTCGTGAAAATGACTAGCGTTTCTGAATTTCTGCTAAGAGAAGGATTAGTAAAAAAAACTGTGCTTTTTGAAAATGAGAAAATTATTATTCTTAATGTGTTCAACGCTCTTCGCCACCAAAATTCAACATTCGGAGTTGCAAAAATAGTTGAAATGTGCTCGAATATGACTGGAGTCGGACAGTAAACAATATATCGACTTGTGCACGAGGATAAACGCGGCCCCGTCAGGTCACCAAAGAGAAGTACAGGAAGAAAAGGAACTGTAATAAATGAGGATGAAAAGACTGCCATCAGAAGAATCATACACTCGTTTTACTTAAAAAAAAAGGAATTCCTACCATGGACAAAATAATGTCTGAAATGAAAAAGGTTGATTTCATTCCACCCATGGGTAAGAAGAAACCATGGGAAACTTTGAAGGAAATGAATTTTTGTTATGAAAAAAATCAAAACGGAAAATCACTTTTATATAGAGAAAGACGAAATAATCGGCTGGCGACGACGATATTTAAAAGCAGTTCGAAGGGAAAACAGGAATATCTAATATATGGACAAAACTTGGTTTAATGAAGGATATACGGGAGGGACTTCCTCCATTAGTTTTAAGAATACAGATTTGTGTATTTTGTGATACCGAGAGACCGGGTAGTAGAATGGAATCGGGGAACGATCCTCGAGAAAAGTTCTATTCTATCGCCCTCAAGAGTTGAGCTCCTGCATGGTCTTGCTGATGGACGCAGGTACAGATTTAAACAAGAAGCTACGCAGTTTCAAGATTATTTTGCGTAAGCATGTTGTAATAGTATGTTTTCAATGAAATTTAATCTCTTAATACTTTGTATTAAATGCATAGGATAATCATTAATATTTAAACAACAATTGCAGATAAAGATTTTTTTTAGTAGAAGCCCTCATGTTCAATAAAATAAATATAATTAATATTTGTAATTTGTGCATAAAAAAAGCAATTAAGTTACATATGTGTTTGGATACATTATATGCAAAAATAATAATTAAATATGATTTTCTGAGAAAAATGCTTATCGATATGACCTAATTACTAATTATGCGCACGTCACAGTCTATTTATACACAATTATTTCTAATCAAACGTTTTCAAAAATGAAATACATTATGCGCAAAATTTAATTGCTTCTGATTAATTATTTAACATTTTCTATATTATTTCTGTCCAAGACAAAAAAATATATGGATAAGACAAAAAATAGACAAAACAAACTATGAGTGCTGTCTCAAAGTTCAAAATAGGACAGTCAGGACGAACTGCAGTCATATGCATAATTCGACTCTGTTAGGAATGCTATAACAAAAATATGTTTCTACTTGAAAAGAGTCCATTTTATCGATGTCGATCAAGAGTACCTTTTTCTTAGTTTAAGGTTTAAGCTGTCCAAGAATATTATAGTTGTGCCTTTATCGTCCAGGGAATAAAAAGAATAACATTCCTGTGTTAGAGCTACCGTAAAATGGGGTGAAATTGTGCCCCGCTTGGTGAGAATGTGCCACAACGTTTTTATACACATCTTTAAATTTGGCGCCTCGGACAAAATATTGTCAGATATTCCGCCATTTACTGCGAGTCTAATGTTTCTTGCGACATCTTGTGGCGCTATTCCGAACTCAACCGCACTAACCATTTGTTCGCAGTTGCCACGTGAATTTTGACACGTTGTTAAACGAATCACCATTCGTCTGTAAACCTAACCTTTATTGTTCTGTGCTGTAAACTTTGTGGTGGTGCGAAAATTGTGTTACAGATTGAAGTATCCAGATAAATAATTTGGATTTACTATTTATTTAGCTTGAATATAATCTTATGATAATTAGCTATTTCATTTGTATTTGTGATTTACAAAAAATTGTTGGTTATGCTACAAATACCTGTGGTGAGAGTGTGCCATCGAGTGGCACATTCTCGCCCCGCATTTTGAAGGTCAGATTTAAAAGATTCCATAGAACATTTTTTTTTCTTGATTTCAGAATGCCTCGCCAATACGTAAAAAATTGGGTACGAGGCATTACTGAAACTATCATCCAGAAACACTGGCAAGAATTTTAGATGAAATTAGGGCGAAAAAGATTTCTGTCCGTGGGGCAGCTAAAAAGTATGGTATTCACCGTAACGTGCTTAGTAATAAATTAAAGGGCAAAGCTCCTAGAAAGAGTGGAGGACAGACTATATTCACTGAAGATGAGGAATCAATTATCGTGGCCCACGTCCTCAGTTTATCCAGTTATGGATTTCCTGTAAATAAGCAAGAATTGCGATTCATTGTTAAGAGTTTTTTAGATAAGCACGACAGAACAGTCAGGAAATTCAAAAACAATTTGCCCGGTAATGAATGGGCAAATTGTTTTGTAAAAAGGCACGCACAACAAATTTCTAATCGTACTGCAAGAAATATTACTTACAATCGTGCTTCTGTTAATGAAGAAGTGGTAAATGAGTCTTTGCTCATTTAGAAAGAGAAATTGAAGGTGTTCCTGCATCGAACATTTGGAACTATGACGAGACGTGTCTAGTAGATGATCCGGGCATGTCTAAAGTCCTTGTTAAAAGGGGTTGCAAATACCCCGAAAATATAAAGAATTCGTCAAAGTCAAATACATCAATAATGATGTGTGGAAGTGGGGGTGGTGAACTAGCACCTGTTTATGTTGTTTATAAGGCTGAAAAGATGTGGGAAAGTTGGGCAGAGAATGGCCCTGAGAAGACGTACGTTACAACCGCACAAAATCAGGGTGGTTTGATTTTCAATGCTTTGAAGACTGGTTTGTATCCCTAATGCTTCCCATTTTAAAAAAACAACCGAGTAAGAAAATTCTTTTGGGCGACAACTTAAGTTCGCAAATGCTAAAGTGATCGATCTTTGCCATGAGAATGGCATTTCATTCATTTCTTTGCCCCCCCAATGCTACCCACCTTTTACAACCTTTGGATGTGGCATTCTTCAGACCTGTCAAGTTTGCATGGCGAAAGGTTTTAAACGACTGGAAAGAAAATGTTAGGAATAGTCGGTGTATGACTGTGCCCAAGGATGAATTTCCAGGTCTTTTGAAAAAACTCCGCCAAGAACCTTAAAGCTGGCTTTCGTAAATGTGGTATTGCTCCGCTAAATCGACAAGAAGTGTTACAAAAACTGTCCATGTATAATATTGAAGGCTTACCTAAAGTAAAAGCACTACTTAGTGAAAGTTTTATTGAAAACCTAAATTTAAAGAGACAGGCCATTACTTCTACAAGAACAAACAAGAAAAGAAAAAAAGTTAACGTTCCTCCTGGAAAAAGCATCACGGTTTCTGATCTCAACCCCCAAAATAATATTGACACATCACTTGACTTGGAACAACCTTCAATTTCGTCAGGACAGACATGTAAGCAAGCCAATCCTCCTCGCGCTTTTAGGAGGATTAATAACGAATCAGATAGTGATGATGAAAGCACAGGACATGTATCGTATGCAGAAAGTGATCAAAGCCCCTATTCACCTCATCTAAGCGACGAATCTGTAACAATAATGGAACCTATTCAATCACATGACACAAGCGTGCAGAAAGATGAAATTAATGAGGGTGACTATGTACTAGTTATGTATGAAACTCAACTATATCCAGGTCAAGTAAAAAAAGTTGCAAATAATACAGCTTTAATTTCGGCAATGGAGAAGTGCGGTGGAAACTGGAAGTGGCCTATAAAACCAGATTCCATTTGGTATTCTTTGGAAGACATTAAAAAGAAAATTAATAAGCCAAATCAAATATCCAAGAGGGAAATTTTTAAAGTGTCTGAATTATTTTAAGTAGGTGCCTACCAATATGATGTAACTCGAATTTAGTTTTAGTTTGTATTACCTACCTAAATATCGTTTTATTTTGAATTACATTTAGTTCTATTTTGTATTAAATATCGTTGTATTTGTAAGTCACTTAAATTTGACAAAATACATTTTTTTAAACGTTTGAGTACGTATTTGATTACATCTCTATATTTATTCTTTCAAAATATTAATGTGAGAATGTGCCACTCGGCTTGTTCCATAAGATATGCACTGAAAATTGACGTGGCACATACTCACCCCAACAGCAGGGGTGTGTATAGGCCACAAATATCTATTTTTTTTTTCAAATTCTAAATTAATATTAAACCTTTTTTTATACTCTAATACAAACAGACAGTTTCCAGATTTAATTTCTTCCATGTAATTAGAAATATTTCTGCTAAGTTTTTTAGAAATAATAAGAAGACCTTAAAAAGTGGCACAATTTCACCCCATTTTACGGTAGTATATTTTAATAAAAACATATTTACTCGATAGAAAACAGTATGTCAAACTGAAAGATACAAGTAGTGAATGGCTTTCCAACACACTGACAAAAATGGATTTACCAATGTCGTGGGTTGAAGAATTAGAGCTACTTTAACGCACGATTATATGTTGTTCAAACCGAGCCTACGAATTATCACAACTCATTTAAAAGCGCTAGAATAACTCAGCTTCTTGTGGTTCGCCTCAACACACAAATGTCAACATTTTAAACACATTTGGGATTACCACAATCCTTCATTTTGTAACCATTTTATGAGTTACCTGAACTCAGTTTTTGGATTGGGAAAACTTACAAACTGATTTTAAAGTGCCGTTTTGACCCAGACGTGCATTATTTTAACTCATTACCATGTGTTAAATTATTTTGAGTTGGAATAAGTCGCAAATAGTGCTCTAAAAACTCATGTCAAGAGTAAATCATCAGTCGAAAAGTCACGGAAAATTCCGAATTCACGCTCGTGCCGATTTAGCGCGGTAACTTCGTCCCATTGTTATTAGTATCTGGTGCACGTCGCGTCATCATGGACCACATAACTGGACTTGCTGTTCGCGCAATCGTTGATCGGAGGGATGTTTTTTTATTTTTGTTCAGAGTTTGTTCTCATACAGGTGCGTGATAATGAGAATAATCCAATTTTAGTGTTGGAATATATTTAAAGTACCAAACCTTATCCGTTCATAGAGTAGTTCCTTTGCACTTGACGTTTATCATATGTTGTTAGATGTCACTTATGTCAGTAATGTCAGTTAACCTAGCATGTGTTTTCGTAACAAGTGTTTGTTAATTAAAGTACATATTATTAAATATTCCTTGTGTTTCTTGACTCTATTGAGATTTCCTGCCAACATTTAGGACATATTAAATGTATAGTCGTTAAGTAAGCTAGAACTGAAAGGTCCAGTTTTGATAGCTCGAATCATGAGTTAATCTAGCCCTAGTAGTGATGCATCACAACTCCTATATTGGTTTCTGGCAGCTTAAATAATGAATTGCTTCAGCCCACGTCGCATGTGTTCATCAAACCCAGTTACGATTATCTAAGCTAGCTAAAACAACCCATCTTCAGGGCTACTATAACTCATGAACAGTGATTTGATGCAATCTCTTCGGTTTAGTTGCCGTAACTCAGAGGTCTGAGCTGTCCCCTATTAGCAACACGCGTCGGTCTGGGATAACCCATATTTGAGTTATGTCAACTCGATATTTCGCTCAGTGCACTTACGGTGTGCCAGTTCTGGGCCCACTGTTGTACTCCCTTTATGTGCTAAATCTTAAGTGCGCCAATCTGGAAGCACGATATTTCACTTTTGCAGATTACACTGTTCTGCTATATAATGGAACAGAGGAAGTTGCCCTTAATAATCAAATTATTAATGACCTTAATACTTATCTCAAATGGCTCTTTTCGAATAAATTAAAAATAAATACTGACAAAACCAAATATATTGTATTTAAGCAGAAAAATAAAATAATAAATGAACTGCGGATTGACATTAACGGTATAATTTTGGATAAAGTATCATCTATAAAATATTTGGGATTAATGGTAGATGAGAATTTAAACTGGTCACCACACATGACCAAAATCTCGGAGAAAATTGTTTCAATGCTATCGGCATTATATAAGAGCAGAAATTATTTATCCAAAAAAAGCAAATTTAATATTTACAATGCATTCTTCTTAACACATTTTAGATATCTTCTTCCGATTTGGGGTATGTGTGGGGAGACTAATTTTAATAAAGCACAAATACTGCAAAACAAAATTCTTAAAATATTATTTAACTATGATTGGCGCACTAGCACTAACATAGTTTATTCAGAACTAAATTTAAATAGGTTACAAGAAATTTTAGAAACGGAACAATGTAAAGTGGTTTATAAAATTCTTCATGGTCAACAAAAATGTAACATTGATATTATATTTAACCACAACGTGCACAATTACCAAACGAGATCCCAAAATAATATTTATTAGATTAACACTAGGACTAATATAGGTTTAAGTAATCCAATCATTGATGCAATTAAAGCCTTTAACAATTTACCTACCTCTGTAAGACATGTAAATAATTATAGCACTTTCGTTAGGAAATTAAAAGCATTCAAGTCTTTGTATTGACTTATAGCTTTCCAACAACTTAATTAATTTACATTTTGTTATTCTCGGTGCCAGTGTTTAAAAACACTGGTTTAAGAATTTATTGACAGTTGTTGAATTTATTGTATTAAAAAAAAAAAATTTGTTTGAATAAAGACATTTCAAAAAAAAAAAAAGTTCGTCCTTGGCAAACTAAATAAGCCGAATGTAATTAAAAGGGTCCATTTTGACAGTCGTAAAAGTTTAGAAAGTTGAGAAACAACTCTACGTTATTGTCTATGATGGTTTGATTGAGACAGTAATCAGATTCTTCGAGTACAATGATCTGTATTGTATTGAGTGATTCAATGATTATGGGTAGCATTTCGTCTTTGTCACGGGCGTCGCCTGTTTCGGCCCGAGGAGACAGGTATCGTGCATAAAAACAGCCCAATTCGGCCCCGAACCCAAAATGTACCTATTTTAAATTTACCCATCTCGGCCCGGAGGGTTTAACGGTGGACTAATGAGGTACTACCTTATTAGAAATTAGAATTAGAAACCTAATGCATCCACAAGATGTAATTGTAACTATACACAGAGAAATAACAACATATAATCATTTAATTTTGTTTAAAAGTTTATTAATTAATCAATTAATTTATGTAATAATATGTACAAAAAACGCCTTAATCCTACTTATTAGAATGATAATATGATACAATTTTCACATAATCCAATTTTGAAATTTCCTTGTTCTTATATTTTTTAATTTGTTCCTCCAAAAACTTTTGTTTTTTCTTGCCTAAATTTCTAAACATATTTGTAATGCTAATACTATTACATTTAACGTATGTTTCTATTTGTACATTCAATAGTTCTTTAACAAAAATAATTATAGATGGGTGAGTATGATATATTGAATTGTTAAAATGTGCGTGAAACGATTCACAAGCATTGGTAGATTTATTTAAATCAGCAGAAGCACTTGCCCAAACGTGAGGTGGAAATTTTGATTCGTTGGTTAAATAATTTTCAAAAAGATAATCTGAAAATTTTTCCAAATTTGCATTTTGAGGCTTAATTTCAAATAACTCAAAAAAATAGAAATTATCTACTTCATTGGGTTCTAAAAAGAGAAGTCCAAAACAATAGTGCAGCCATTTACCAACATCTGACTTGTCATCTTTATAAGATTGTGTCAAACCAAGTTTCTGTATCTGTACCATGCTTGGGTCAAGTGAAACCTACAGCCAGGAATTTTGATATTTGTCCAAATTTGAGTTAAAGCGTTATGAATTGAAATTTCAAAGTCTACTACTGCTTCTTTTGGTGAAAATACTAAATTATAATTGTTACATAAATCATATATCTTAGACAGGCACAAGCGATATGTTTCTTCACGCTTATCTTTTAACAAACAGAAAACTAACGCAATATAGTGACCATTAAAAAAGCCGTGTATAGTGAAAAGTTGTTTAAAAAATTTTGTGCAATAAGAGAAGGTTCCGTCCATATACAAAATCTCTGCTTTACACAAAAAATTTAAATTAGAATTACAGGAAAATATTATTAAATTTAAGGTTGCG
Source organism: Polydrusus tereticollis (assembly GCA_963920685.1). Classification (NCBI taxonomy): domain Eukaryota; kingdom Metazoa; phylum Arthropoda; class Insecta; order Coleoptera; family Curculionidae; genus Polydrusus; species Polydrusus tereticollis. Next base: position 18,219,262 of record OY987330.1, read on the forward strand.
TCATTAATTAACACAAAATCTTCACCTTTATTAGTTTTTGACTCCATGGCAGCTAACACTTCGTGGACTTCTGTGACTGACTTGGGTAATGCTGGCATCGATTTCCTCCGAGCATAGTACCTAGAAGTTCTTCCTCACACATTCCAAGTCCTTTCGGGTGAGAGCATCCTGTTCTGGTTGCTCCGACAAAGCTTTTCTTATTATTTTTGCAGGTTTCTCACATATGTCAGATTCAGCTTTCCTCTTCGTTGTAGCACTTAATATTTGCCGTTGCAAGACATTTTCCAACTCTGTCCCGTGTGAATGGTTTTGATTCGATGTTGTCAAAACTCGATCAGAAGAATTGCCCATAGTCTTTAAATAGGCATTGCACCATCTCCACTTTGTTTCTCCCGAACTTAATTTTCGGTTTTGTTTTTTATATTTGAACGGATTCAACACCAAAAGTGTTTTACCGCGTACGCTTGTGATTTCACTTAACTTAGCCGATTCACCCATTTTTCCGCCTTTTTTTACTAGATTATTACAGTTTAGATGTTACTGTGGAACTAAATAATCTAACAATGAGCGCCCCTATAAATAATCTAATTATCCGAATCCAAATATCCTTCAAAGAAATGATATTGTGGATCAGGTAAATTACCTTTTAATTAGTTTTTCGTTGTGGGCCGAAATGGACATTATCCAAGCTCATTAAAATTCATCTTACCTGGTATTTCCAATTTTCGGGCCGAAATGGGCGACGCCCTTTGTCACTTTCGATCTGGATTTCGTGATTCTGATTATTTTGAGTATTATCCTTTTCCATTTCCATGCGTTCCAAAGGATCAGGGATTAATCCAACTGCAGACAACTGAACTGGCTTGTTGCTGTTTGTCATTTTTAATGACTACACAGCAATCTTATGTTAAACACTATAACTCTTAGAACAACTCAAATCCTGACCCCCGACATCCCGAATATGACAACAACAACCCTTGCGTGGATATGGCAAAAATGAATGATAGTTTCATCTTTGTGTCAGATTTTCTAGTTGCCCCGTTTTTGATATACAGGGTGTTTTTTACAAAAAATGGGTTTCTTATAATTTTTTTAAGTATTCTTTTTCCGATTTTATTGAAATTTGGTACCGCTGAATATTCACACATTTTGAGAAGTTCAGATTTTCGATCTAAATGCTCGGTGTTCTTAAGATCCGTCTTTCTTCAACTTATTTGCATTTCCATTCATCTAAGTTTACTTTATATTCGATTTTTATGACTGTTTATAAATGTTGTTCTGTTTAAATGATAAAAACGATGAATCAGTTTGGATATATAGTTTTTGTTAAAGAGTTTTTTAGGAGCAGCCCCGTAGAGGCGGAAATCTACCTATGCTCAGAAACAGCGCAAGGGCAATCCCATTGTAGAGGAGCCATGCTGTTAGCTGAGGAAGTGGTCTTCAGCAGAGTCGAAGTATTAGAGGTACTGACGCAAGCGGGCGTCAAGGAAAGAAGTTCTTTTTGGAATGTAGAAAGTTGAGAATGCGTATGATAAATGTGTCTTTTTTCGTTTAAATTTGATATGTATTCAAAGTATAATTGAAAAAATAGTTCATACTTTCAATGGAGTCAATGTAATATAAAATAAAACAATGCAGTCATCCTCCACAGTTTAATTGTTAACATAAAAAAGTTCTTTAAGCTCCCGACATGTTTCGAGTACTTAAGTACTCATCTTAAGGGGATACCAACATCGAGTTTAACATCGAAATAAGTTGTCTCAAATAAATGAGTACAACAGAAAGGCTGGAGACTTGGTGTATTAGATGGTTAATTATATGGAATGAGAAGTAAAGTTAAGATTAAGTTTTGTAATTTAGATAAGTGAAACATATTTGAGTAGGATAATAAAAGATTATGACCTCTGAAGGAGAGAAGTTTTCTTTAATTTTGTTAAGCAGTTGAAGTATAGATTGTGTTTATTGAAATTTAGGAAAAGTTTAAAGGAAGGTTTTTTTAAAATTAAGAATCATGAGCTTATATGATTTAGTTTAGATGAGTAAAACATATCTTAAGTGCAAATAACGAAATATTGTGACATGTGGAGGAGAGAAGTTTTCTTTTAACTTGTTTAACAGTTAAATTATAATTAAACAAGTTTTATAAGCTGTGCTTGTGCTTTATTTTGAAGCAACATAGTCACTTGGGTCTTACCCACTTAATATCTTCAGGCAATTTCCTGGTACTTAAACCAGTTTCTTCACTTCCCTCGATTATTTCAATTTCTTCGCCTAAAGAAACACACAAAAACTGTCCAAAACAAAACTATAATGTTAACAACCGATTTATCAGCCTTTAAAGCAAATTGTATGGATCCGCCTGCAATAAAGTAATAGGTGTATGTACAGGGTTATCCAACCAAGACTAGACAAGGCGATTTTTTGACTTTTCCTGTACTTTTATAAAAAAACTGAAATAGCCATCTTAAGTCATTTTCTCCCGCGAATTCGAATATCTTCAGCAAAAAACAATTGAACATCAAACAAAAGTACTAGGGGTCACTTTGATATTTTTTTAAATGGGATGCCGTATTTTTAATGAGCTTATCCGATTTCTCATATAAATTTTGATCTAAAATGTTGGATTTTTAATTCAAAAACGCCTTTTTTCTTCAGTTTTAAATTCGGAAAATGTTCGTCTACCGTAAAAATTAAAAAAAAAAAAAATTAAAAATCCAACATTTTAGATCAAAATTTATATGAGAAATCGGATAAGCTCATTAAAAATACGGCATCCCATTTAAAAAAATATCAAAGTGACCCCTAGTACTTTTGTTTGATGTTCAATTGTTTTTTGCTGAAGATATTCGAATTCGCGGGAGAAAATGACTTAAGATGGCTATTTCAGTTTTTTTATAAAAGTACAGGAAAAGTCAAAAAATCGCCTTGTCTAGTCTTGGTTGGATAACCCTGTACCTTTATTTCTTAAGAATTGTCGGGTCGGGTTTTAATGCTTCTAAAGGAGGGTGTTTTTAGCATTAATGTTTACTAAACATTCCGATGATGAGTGCCCGCGATCGTTTAACAGATGAGTCGGTAAAGAAGAGTATAAAATAATGGGATTTTCATTTTTAAATATGGGGAATTCATAACCTGTCGTTTAACGTAACGGTAGTAGAGTAGGACTGTTCATGCAAATTGTTAGGGTTTTGGGATTTCCAGCACGCAAAACAGGGACTTTTTGCGATCTAATTGGGACAAGAAGGCCAATAACGGATGGCAACCCTAATCATATTACGCCAGCTTTTTGTGACTCTGGTTGGGTAAGTCTATATATCGGAGATATTATTGCTACATGGCCAATTTAATTTTTAGTAACAAGTTGCCTGCATATCTGTATAATAAACGTATTAGAGGGGTAATTTGTCGCTTGCTGTCCTATTTCGAACTTATTAGCCAACTGACAATATTTCGAAACTTTTGACAAAGTTAAGTACATCTTCTGCCGATTTTATGACAATAGATTTTTCACCACTTTTCCAAATTTTTCAAATGAAGAGCAAACATGCAAAAACCGATAAATCCACTTTTTACATTTTTAGAGTTAAGTACCGATTCTTACTAATTTTGGTGCACTCTTTCGACCAAGCACAGCAGATTTAAGCAAAAACCGATTAATCTCCTTTAAAACGTTATCTGAAAGTGATCCATTCATGCAAATCCCGATAAATCCAAATTTCAAGCAAAAACCGATAAAAATTCTAAATGTGTAATACTACTTCTACCCTCTACACGTGGATTATTCACGTGCCTACATGACATGCGAGGAAATTGCAGATATCTATTTTACGAAAATAGCTTGTTGAGAGGAACTAAAAGATAAAGATGACGCTGGTGTAGGTATTAGGTATTTGTCACATGTTTGAGGAGTATGTTTCTATAGAAGCAGTTGCAGTGCAGTGCACATATGTGGCGTATTCAGGAGAGTGTTCGTGGATGACTTTAATATTAGATTTTCCAGTCCAGCCTCCGACATCTGCGCACAATGTACTAAACTTAAATACGTAGTAAGAAAGGAAGTCGATATAGAAAAGAAACGGGAGTTTCAGACCGAATTTACAATTCACAGAAAGAGGGCGAATGCTTTTTATAGTCTGCTAAAAGAGAACCCTGAAAATTCAATTACTTTCTGTTTTGACCTACAACAAATTCAGCCTCTGGCAAAAATCCCAATTATATAACGATGCGTTTTATGCCCAACAAGTCAAGTTTGTATATTTTTTGTTGTGTTGATGGTCAATCCAAAAAACCAACTTTTTTTACATAGTCGGAAGATATGGCAGGAAGAGGATCAATCGAGGTTGAATCTGCACTTCTAAATTATTTAGATTCCTTGGATTACGACGGTATTACCACAGTTCGCCTATTCTGCGACGGGTACGGAGAGCAAAACAAGAATAATTACTTTATGCACACTCTTTATTTCTGGCTCAGATTCAAAGCACCAATGCAAGTTACAAAATTACAAATAATGCCTATTTCTAGTAAGGGGTCATTCTTTTTTACCGGCCGATAGAGTATTTGGGAGGGTGGAGAAACTTCTTATTAAACAAGCATCAATCCTTTCAAGACAGGAATATGAAGAAATGTATAGAAAAGTGGGAACAGTAAAAAGGATTGGCATCGACTGGAGAATTTTTGATGTAAGAACGCTTCAAGTGGGTTTAAAGAAAGTCAAAGGGCTCTCAGAAATGAAGAGAGTAGTTTTTCAAAAATTTAATGACGGAACAGTGGTCAAAATATGCGCATTTCAAAACTTTTTCTTCAATAGCTTAGGTACAGAAAAGTTTAAAAAATTGTTGAAACCTAAGTTTTCGGACATAGATTTAACAATAATAGAAAAAGATCTAAATCGGGGTATTCCAGAAAAGAAACAAAAAGTCTCTTCAGCATTTACTAAATCAGCAGTTTGGCTTGAATTGGGAGGAGTCAGGTGATCTGCAATGGTATCGGACTTTACTTCATGGAACTACCGTTGATGAAGAAGATCCCAATGTTGATGAATCCTAAGGTATATGCAAGTGCCTTGAAGGGGAGCAGGCTGTTCACATTTAGTTTTTTTTTTAATAAACTTTTTAGATTTTCATTTTGTTTGTTTTTTTAATATCTTCTTTGGTTCGATGTCGTGTTTTGTGACAGTAATAAAAATATCTTCTTTATTAATTTTCTTTATTTATTTTTACCATCTCCATGCTATAAAGGATAACATGAAATAGCTGTCATAATGATGTCAAATAAAGCCACTTAAACTTCAGAATCCAAAAACCAAGCAAAACCCGATAAAATTCTAATTTCATGCAAAAACCGATAAATCAAAAACAAAATCAATTGCAACAAAGCGAAAAAAAAAATTATGACCACGAAAGTTTAGGATTCTTACAGACACACCAAAAGGAGCAACCTTCCCTTTTAATCGTTTTTAAATATTTTTGGGATTCTGCTGTACAGGGTTATCCAACCAAGACTAGACAAGGCGATTTTTTGACTTTTCCTGTACTTTTATAAAAAAACTGAAATAGCCATCTTAAGTCATTTTCTCCCGCGAATTCGAATATCTTCAGCAAAAAACAATTGAACACCAAACAAAAGTACTCGGGGTCACTTTGATATTTTTTTAAATGGGATGCCGTATTTTTAATGAGCTTATCCGATTTCTCATATAAATTTTGATCTAAAATGTTGGATTTTTAATTTAATTTTTTTTTAATTTTTTTATTAATCGTACGGTAGACGAACATTTTCCGAATTTAAAACTGAAGAAAAAAGGCGTTTTTGAATTAAAAATCCAACATTTTAGATCAAAATTTATATGAGAAATCGGATAAGCTCATTAAAAATACGGCATCCCATTTAAAAATATATATATAGTACTTTTGTTTGATGTTCAATTGTTTTTTGCTGAAGATATTCGAATTCGCGGGAGAAAATGACTTAAGATGGCTATTTCAGTTTTTTTATAAAAGTACAGGAAAAGTCAAAAAATCGCCTTGTCCAGTCTTGGTTGGATAACCCTGTACATGTTTTTGGTTAATATCTCAGAATCAGCAAAAGTGGATTTATCGGTTCTTGCATGTTTGCTCCTCAAATATTCGGTTAACATTTTAAGTAGGCATTAGATGAGTCTGTGAGGAAAGTGAAACTGGAACCTTCGGCTCCCTGTCCGACCCTGTTAAGGTCCGTGGATACCGTTTCGTTGTGATATTATGCACCACATACCATCAAAATAAAAACAGATGTCGTTTCGAAAGACGAAGGCCCATGCAAGACGCCAGCACGGGGTTACTTATCCTTTTTTAACAACACCACCGCTCGCAAGGAAAAATCAAGGCGTCCTCGTGCACCTGCCACCGTTAAGTAGGCGCACCTGTCTCATTAAAAAAAAACGCTACCAGCTGGGGTAGTCACCGGGCATTGTTGTTATGTTTTCTTATGTACCTTTTTAAGTATTATGGGTGCTAGCCCGCATCGAGATATATTAATATCATATGAAGGCTCTACGCTCTACACACTTGATATAAAGTTAAAAAGTATTTATCTTTGGCCGATGACCTAGACGGATGGCACGTTCCACGCAGTGGTGGCCCGCCAGGTGAAGTAGCAAGCACTTTATATAGGATGATCCACCATCGATGGGAGGTTAGACCTATAATATGGTTATGGTTGCCTGTTGCTTAGATTTAATGTTATAAGTATGTGTCTTACCAAATTTTTAATTGTAAAGTCCGTCTATCTATCTTACAAACTCATTATAAATAATAATAGCGGGTGATCGAATGAAAACAGGAATGCCTTCGTTGCTGATAGAATAAAAGGTTGAAATATATAAAAGCGGGGAAGAAAATATTTCTTTTTACCTACTTATTGTATGCAATAAAAGTGTCGTACTGATTTTTTTATGTTAGAAAGAAAACGCAAAAACATATTTTTAGTGTAATTTACATTTATTATTATAACAGTATATACGATACAATACCATTAAAATTATAACATATAGGACGGTTATTAATTAAAACAAAATATAAGTACCTATAAAAAAGTACCGTGTCAGAAAAATAATTATTACATTTTAACTCAAGTCAGTTTCACTGTCACTGTCGTCATCCAATTTCACAATAATTCTTTCTCGGAGCTACAGCTCTATATTTACGTACGGTTTTTCTACTTTTTGAAGATGCGTCGTTAGACAATTTTCCCAGCTTTTGTTAGGAATATTTTGCATCTCTGACTGTACTAAAGCTGCATGTCATAAAAGAATTTAAGGTTGGCGAAACATTATTCCTCCTTACCGATGCCTTCAGCTCAGTGGCGCAACCAAGGGGGGGGCTACCGGGCTGCAGCCCCCCCCCCCCCCCCCCGAGCGAGCTTAGCTCGGGTCGTCTAACTACTTTTAACAAGAAAAATAGACTCATCACTACCTAAGATAGGTAAAATTACACAAAAATTGAAAGGAGGCTGGCTGTTTTCGTAATTTTCTGTTGTGTTTTTTATTTTTCTTACTTGAAAACCAAGCATCATTATTGAAAAAAAGGCGTGGCACCCAAAAATTTTTCGCCTGCGGCGCTATTTTTTTTCTAGCCCCCCCTGATCTTATTTTCTGGTTGCGGCACTGCTTCAGCTGGTGCCATATATGTTTAATTGGGTTGAACATGCAATGATAAGGAGGAAGTCTTAACACGGTATGACCCATTTCTGCCGCCAAAGTGTCTTTGATTGAAAATGATTTTAAAATTTTGAACAATTGCTTTTTTGTGTAATTTTCCTCAAAATACATATTATTTTCCATCATATAGCCCTGGATAGTAACTATTGTGTCATTGGACCACGAAACTTTATTGAACCTACGACTGTGGTAGCTGTCAGAAATATAGCTGGATTTCAGGAGTATTCGTACTTTAGTTTGCCAACTAAAAACGTCGTCGCTGAGCAGTTTGGAGAGGAGCCAAAAACTTCTTGGAGATTTTTGGCTCAAAGTTAAATTAATCCTAAATCGAAAACCCTATAAACTTTACCTGTTCCAAGTTTCCGCTGTATCGATTTAGCACACAAAATTGAACGACCCTATTTAAAAAATACGTACTGTAAATGCAGGTTTATAAAAACAACTCTCAAGTTCATTATTGACCCAGTAAAAGTAAAAGAAAATCCATTAAATTAAAAAATAAGAAAGCCCCAAGAGAGGACAAGTAGTAATTCCGACAGTAATTATGACTAAAGGATAAAATACTGGAGCCATTAAATAAACAATATTACACCTTGTTACACCCAAGTTGTTACGATTATGGTCTGTTTAAATTTTATGGTATTACGATCAACTGCAAATATGGCATAACTAGATTTAATACTTGTTTATAGATCACAATTTAAAATAAATAAGGAAAATAAAATTTGTCTAATTGGTAATTGAGAAATAAAGCTTGATATACTTAATAGGAATTAAAGCCTACCTATAATATCCTCAGGGAAACGAAGAGGTGTTTCTATGTAACTGAATTAAAATTTAAAATTATAGAAATCTCCTAGAAAATTATAGCTACGCAATAAATGCTCATTTAATAGGAAAAGTAAGATGGTAAGTGTCCTGTGGGTCAAAGGATTGACCTTTTTCTCTATGGCCATGTAACATATTTGTCTAGAAAGTTTTTTTTTTATATTAGATTTTAAATTTCTGGAGTATTCGAAGAAACTGTCTAAAATTAGTTAATACCAGTAAGACACTCGAACGAATCGATAATAATTAAAGATTAGGTAAGTATTCAATGAACAACATATCAGTTAAATTTAAAAATATTATTATAGTTTGATAAGAATTACTTTTTCATTTTTTTCTAATTAATTAATTATTTTCTCATAAGAAAAATGTATACAATATTGTAGGGATATACGATACTTCAAATGCAACGGGGTTTAATCGTGTAAAGTAACATATTTGCTAGAAGGTACCGTTGGGTTGGTTGCATTATCAATACGTTAAATGCCAGCCTTCAGATATTTTTAGGTAGATAATTTCAAAACTTTATATTATATATAAATAATTACACATTTTATGTTAATGTAACATCATGATACGAAGAAAACTTGTATAATGATGTAACATTCACACCAATTCATGCATCTGCTCATTATGTTGAACCCAACTTGACGTTCCTTTTCCAATAATTCGTCCATGCTCCGCCTTTGACGCAAGACTTTTTCTGTTGAACCTCTGAAGAATCAAAATTAATGTTATATAATAGATAACGACTAATAGAACATTATAAAGTCTGTGCGTTTTAAGAAGTCCGCTAAGCCAAAAACCTCTTGAGCATTATGTCGGTGGCTCTCAAACAATAAATTATATTGAAGGTAATTTTGGATGTTGATGAATTACATTTTCTAAATAAAATAATTTAAAGTAAATAAAAAATTAGTTTAGGTAAAAAAAAATAATAATTTTTTAGCTTTTGTAGTATTCAGACAAATTAGTTTTACGAATTCTTTTTTATAAAGTTTTGGTTCTAAAAAGAACCGATTTTGTAGTCTATAAATCCAAGGTTTTTGAATTGAGTCGAACCCTTTTATATGGTCTGTCCAAATCCTCTTCACTCTTTTTTCGAAGTCTTCTTAAGGTCTTCTCTGAAATGCCGCAAGCATCAGACGTTCGTTTTTGCACTGCCAAAACAGACTCTAACGGGCCCGAGTTATCTTTTTCTAAAGTAAAATAACGTTCCACTTTTAATACCAAACGGCGTTCACCTGGAGATAAATGCCTTCTAGGCGATGTGCCACCTTGCTGAAAATTTTCCATAACTTTGCTTAATAACTGATTTTAATTCACACACAATGAGAAACAAACTAAAAGTGAAAAGCACAACTACTTATTTAAAATAAAGTAGAACATACCATCCCGCACTTCAGCAAATTTCAATTATTTCTTGGAAAATAGTAATTATTATGAAGATTTAATTATAATAATCCCAAAATAATGTCATTATCGGAAAAGTATATACCTGACAAAATCTTTAACATATTTAACCATCCCGCACTTGAGCAAATTTTAATTGGTTCTTGGAAAATAGCGATTATTATATAGATTTAACTATAATAATAGCAAAATAATTTAATTATCTATTTAATTATTATTTATGCTCAACGCGTGATTCTAAGATAATTTTGTTTTGAAACCTCTGATTTCGCCCAGTAATAGAATACAGTAAACCAGTGGGATGTTCAGTGTGATCAAGTATAGCGAAGCTGCGAAGATATTGTAACTTAACCGACTTACTGTTTTAAAAGCGATAACATCCCTTGCTGATTTAATCCGATATCGGACTTCTTAAAACGCACAGACTTTATTATACTCGTACAGTTTATTCATTTCGTTTGTGTGATGTGGTGTATTCTACAAAACTACATCATAAATAGAACAGAAACACGATCGACTTCATCGTAACACCGTTGTTTTAAATCCTGATATTATATTTACCTAATAATATGCAATCATACATACACTTCTGTGAATATTTGCTTGCATAGTTATGAGTAGAGAAGATTTCTTCCTATAAGTACGGGGGGCTTTAGGACCTATAAGTAAAATGAAAGAGAAGAATTACAATATTCATAACATAACCAGGTTTTGTGCCATAACCCCTCTTTTTTTAATGTTTTCTAGCTTTTGTCTTTAGTTTTAATAACTGAAAAATATAACAAGAAACGGACAATTTCGTGTACCCTAAAGAATCTAATGAAATATTAAAACATTTTACACTTTATTTAAAGGTTGACAAATTGTATTTTTTAAAATAATGGAATTAGAAGATTTAAAAGATGATCAATCAATAAAAGAAAAACTTCAGAACCTACATTCCAGTGTGGAGAAAATTAAAGGAATTTTAGATGTAGCCTTAGAAGCAGATGCGGGAAAGTTTTCATTAAAAGACAAGGTCGACTTTGATCTATTCCTTATGTATACCCTAAACACCTTATATTGGATATACCTCAGAACCAACGGGGAAGACCCTACTAAACATGATGTCAAGAATCAGTTGAACAGAATAAAAGAGTACATGATAAAAGCAAAACAGGTTGGTTTGGCAAATTGTAACCTCGCTAAAATACTAGAATTTAATAAGAACACAAGGCTTATATGTTGGTACTCTCCATTAATTGTTAAAGCCTAAGGTGATATTTTTTTTAGGCACATGAAAGGCAAACCATAAGGCCAAAAGTAGACCAAGCAGTAGCAGGAAGATTTGTAAAACATGGAATTAATTACAAAGACTCGAAACAAAGCAAAAATCCACCCAATAAGAAAACTCGATTTGATGATTAACTTTACTATAATATTGTTAGAAACTGTAGTTCTGTTTTTAATATAATAGCAAGCTGTAAAAAATATTTTTAAGTAAAATTGTTTCATTTCTATCTAAGAGAATTCCTCAAAATATTAATCTATATAATTTTTTATATTGGAACTTAATTTCATTTGTCAAATTTGTTGAGTCCTTTAGTGTTTTCAGTTCATTTTCTATATTTTGGAGATTATTTAAAAATTCTTATTACATTTTTTTGCTGTCCATTTTATGATTAGTACATAACAAATATCACTCAGTTATAAAGGATTAAGTTTCAGAAAATCCCTAGTGGGTGTTTACATTTCTAGGTCCAAAGGCTTGGGCTTGGGGATGATGCATGGGTCTGGTGGAATTTCACTGATTCTACTTGAAACTTTTGTAGGATGCTGTTAATAAATGACCCATGACAATCGCCCATTAGAAAGATGCACAAGACCCTACATCTAATCTAGTATGTTTATAAGTAAGGAATCTCTCTTTTATATTATTTCCTGCCATACATTTTGTTAGGAAACCAAATATATATAATCACTGAATATTGCTTGATTTGACCATTTTCGGAGGGGTTGAAAATGCTTTTCACGTGTGGCTCGGTTCTTGTTGATTTCGCAACGAGGTAATATGTTTGGGAATAAAATTCTCTATAATTTTGTACTTTTAAGAATTTGCGAAATTTTTATTATTTATCGAGTTATCGCTCGATTTGACTATTTTCGAGGGGTTGAAAATGCTTTTTGCGGATAACTCGATTCCTGTTGATTGCACGACGAAAAGTGAAAACACTAATATTGTTGGGAATAAAATTCTCTATAATTTTGTATTTTTAAGAATTTTCGAAATTTTTATTATTTATCGAATTATTGTTCGATTTGACTATTTTCGAAGGGGTTGAAAATGCTTTTTGTGTGTAACTCGATTCCTGTTGATTGCACGACGAAAAGTGAAGAGACTAATATTGTTGGGAATAAAATTCTCTATAATTTTGTTCTTCAAAGAATTTGCAAAATTGTTATTATTTATCGAGTTATTGCTCGATTTGACTATTTTCGAAGTGGCTGAAAAACCTTTTTGCGTGTAACTCTGTTCCTGCTGATTTTGCGACGAAAAGTGAAGCGAGTACCTAATATGGTTGGGAATAAAATTCTCTATAATGTTGTACTTACAAGAATTTTCGATATTTTTATTCTTTATTGGGATGTTGCTTGATTTGACTATTTTCGAAAGGGTTGAAAATGCTTTTCGCGAGTAGCTCGTTTCCTGTTGATTTCGCGACAAAAAGTGAAGACTTATATTGTTGGGAATAAAATTCACTGTAATTTTGTACCTTCAAGAATTTTAGATACCTACTTTTATTATTTATAGATTTATAGCTCGATTAGACTATTTTCAAAGAAGTTGAAAAATCTTTTTGCGTGTAACTCGGTCCCTGCTGATTTCTCGACGAAAAGTGAAGACTAATATTGTTGGGAATGAAATTCTCTATAAATTTATACTTTCAAGAATTATCGATACTTTTATTATTTATCGAGTTATTGCTTTTGTATTTTCTTTAGACATAATAGGGATAAAGAAAAAACCTTGAGTAATATCACTTGAAACTTTTATTTGTAATGCTACACCAATAGTAATAAAGGATACTGTTCAATATAATGTTACAGCTACATATTTTATCCTGTATCCTCATCAACCCTCACTTCAGTCGAATTTTACTCTTTTATACATTAAATTAAAAAAAAAACATTGAATATATTACGACTTCAAAGTTGCAGGGGCCGTTCACCTTTTTAAATTGTCACTTAAACTTGAAAAATATGGATACTTAGCCTTATTTTCTAATTTCCATGTATGTAAACGAGGTTGTCAAATATTTTGGCAGGGCGGGCTTTCTCGATTGTTTTAATTTCAAAGCTCCTTTAGGATCGATAACATAAGTTCGGTTTTAAAGCTCAAAAGCGTCTGTCTTTGGTTTAAACCAGGATCCAAACTGTTACCTCTATAAATCTAATTAACTAGTGGACATTTTACTTCTTAAAAAAATTTTTTCCCTTAATCTTAAACTCTGTAATAAAACAAGTAATCAGCTTATTCAGATTACCAAAGTCTAAGCGACAAATTAAATATGAGAAAACTGCCAGTCTGTGCTTTTAAAAAAATTACCAGAACAAATAGAGACTAATATACATACGTATACAAAAAAAAACGAACTAATAAATTGTTTACTGTCCGAAAAACTAAGAAACTAATTTTAATGATTAATATGAACATTAACGAATCGTGGAATGAGAAAATGTGACTCAACAAGAATACTTAAAAACGTCCTCCAAACGGCCTCATTCTGTTCCTAGCCCTTCTTGCTACAGCCCGATTTCCGTAACCCATTGGACCACCTCTGCCTCGATCTGAAACAAAAACTTTATACACTGGGTGTCCCATTATAATGCTGAAGTGACTATCCACCTTTAAATGTCAAAAATCCGTACAACTTCACCGAAAACTTCGAAAGTAATGAACAGTAAAATGAAATTGAAAATAATGAACTAACCATAATGTTGTTGTCTATGCTGCGGTTGTCTCTGATCGCCCCAAACTATGGGAGTGGGACCTTGTCTGGAACTTCTCAGAGGGGTCAACCTCATAGACCTTCGAGCAGAGGGGCCGCTACCCCTTCCTACCCTCGATTCGTGAGGGCTTTGAGACGCCTCCGCCTCTCGTCCCTCTTCTTCACCCTCTTCAGTTGAAGGTTGTTTCTCTCCTTCAGAACTAACCTAGAAGGGAATGATTAAAATAAATGTTGATCTGTGCACATACAATATAATTTTAATTGGGGGAAAGAGAAACATCCATTGTTTAAGGGCATTGTATTTCAGATTTTAAAGTGTCCTAACAGAAACTGTTTTATGTTCTTCGTGATACTCCTCAAGAATATTTGAAATTCAAGCACTTTCTTCTGCTTAATTGAAGAAGGTGTTAAATAAAATAGTCTCATACACGAAGAACCAAACATATTTTTGCTTTCTTACCCCGTCATCGCCTTCAATATCTTCCTCCCTATCGCCTTGTCGGCCTTCTTCAGAAGTACCTGCTTGACCAGGAGGGCCCATGATTTCTTCAGAACTGCCTTCCATTACAGCTTCATCTTGTCCGCTTACCAATATTTGTGGGATTTCAGCTGTAATTAAAAGGTAGTAGTGTGGTGGTGCTACATAGTTTTATAAACGCATGGGGTGTTCATTTAGTTATGCTGTTAAATTTTTAAACCCTTAACGACTTTCTGGATATATATTTGGAATTAGGGATAATTTTATTCTATAAGTTTTTAACTAAATGAATCAGGAACGCTTAGCAGTTCTACTTTAACTAAATGAATCAGGAACGCTTAGCAGTTCTAAATTAGGCAAAGCAATCGTTTCGTATGTAAATCCAAAGCTAAGACTTACCGTCACTTTGAGTCGTTTGATTGTCGCCCGCCTCTTCAGCTACATTAGGAATAGATTCCTGAGGAGACGATTGTAATGGAGTCGTGGGAACACTGCGCCCAGTACCTGAAACAAATACCAATTATTAAGGATTTCCTGTGCCCTCTTGGCCCGTGAGGTTGCCCAATTCAGCTGAAAATGTGGCGAAATGAATAGAGATGTTCGATTCGTGGACAAGACAGATGTATCATTGATACAAGTGGGCGGGGCAAGCGAGCTAGCCAACGCCAGCGCTCGCGGTGGTAGGTTAGTGCACTATTGTATGCGCATTCAACGAGAGTTCTTATGACAAATTTCGGGTTGTTTGACACTGTGTTTAAGCAAGGCGAAAAAAACGTGAAAATTCTCATTGCTTAACAAGGCCAGATAATAATTAAGTGTTTTATATTTAAATTTAAGTAAATAAATCATTTACTTTATTGCCCGCATAAGAAATTTATAAATGATAAAGAAACGTCAATGGGTTGATGTAGACAATCTAAGATATGACGGTTATTAAGGTTTTTTTTTGTATATCTAGACTAATCACGTGTCATCCTATAAGTCTAAAGTCCATTTATCTTACATATAGACTAAGTGTAAATAAAATTACGCACTATGCACGTGATTTTCCCTGTATTGTTATGGATTGTACTGCTGAGCATGAGGCGTCTCCTCCAAATTGACCAATAAGGACTGACCTGAATTCTCAAAGTTTTTGGTAGATTTGCAGCAGGGAACTGTCAATCTAAAAGCATATTCTGCATATATCATGCCTAACCCTACTTAACATCTAATTGTGATATTGTATGTGTGATAATGGCTAAATGGATTGCTTGCTATATGCATTTATATACAATTGTTATTTCAAATTGGGAGACTGACAGATTTAAATATTCACGCATTGCACAGTAAAATCCCCATCTATTTCCCATTTTTCGATTTCCATCCCACAATCAAACCCAACCTCACCATTCCCTATTTATTTAAAAACAAAAAAACCAGAATAAACGAAGAGTGTACCTACAAATGTGCACTAAGGTGGGTCAAAAAAGGTCAATTTTGAACCACGGAAACGGGGTAAGTGTCAAAAGTTGTGAGTTTGCTGCAGTAATAACTCTGCAAAATCTTGCGTCTGCGCAAGAGGACTGAAAATTCGAATTTCGATTGAAAATCGTGTTTTGTTTCAAAAAAATTCGAGTAGTGCCAAGTTAGTATAATAAAGGGTTTTCCAATAAGAACGATATGATTTTGAAACGATATGGTAACCATGGTAATAAAGTTATACCTGTCACCAGTTGTCAGTAAACTATAACAATTTATTATGGCTAAATACGCGCTTCAAGAACGTTTGGTTATTATCCAAAAATTTTATGAAAATAGACGATCTTTGTGAACACTTATCGCGCACTTCGCGAAAACCTTGGTGTAAATAATCGTCCTTCTTTGCTTGCCATTCGTCGCATCGCGGCATCGTTGAGAAATTTGAAAATAATTTTACTCTTCACGATTCAAAAACACCAAGAAGACATCGAAACGCAAGAACTGTTGAGAATATTGCTGCTGTAAGAGCTAGTGTTGCAGTGTATCCAAATTTATCAATTCCTCGTCGTGCCCAAGAGTTAAGGATTAAAAAAACGACAACTTGGCGTATTTTGAAAGAAGACTTGAATTTACACCCGTATAAGATTGTTTTGACCCAAGAACTTAAGCCACTGGACCATCGTCGGCGCAGAGAATTTGCTTCACGATTCAAAAACACCAAGAAGACATCGAAACGCAAGAACTGTTGAGAATATTGCTGCTGTAAGAGCTAGTGTTGCAGTGTATCCAAATTTATCAATTCCTCGTCGTGCCCAAGAGTTAAGGATTAAAAAAACGACAACTTGGCGTATTTTGAAAGAAGACTTGAATTTACACCCGTATAAGATTGTTTTGACCCAAGAACTTAAGCCACTGGACCATCGTCGGCGCAGAGAATTTGCTGCTTGGAGTTTAGAACAACTTGAAAGGGATCCTAATTTTGCCAAAAAAAATATCTTTTCAGATGAAGCTCATTTTTGGTTAAGTGGATACGTTAACAAGCAAAATTGCCGTTTTTGGTGTGAAAACAATCCACAACAGATTCATGAGAAGCCTTTGTATCCGCTAAAGGTAACTGTATGGTGTGGTTTATGGTATGGTGGCATCATCGGACCATTTTTTTTCCAAAATGAGGCAGGATATGCAGTTACAGTGAATGGTGAACGATATAGACAGATGTTAAGAAATTTTTTGTGGCCAAATATAGATGCACTTGATTTGGAGGATATGTGGTTCCAGCAAGACGATGCCACATGTCACACTGCTCATGAAACTATCGATATACTGCAAGAAAAGTTTGACGAAAGGATAATTTCAAGGAATGCTACTGTTCAGTGGCCTCCAAGAAGCTGTGATTTAACTCCTTTAGATTACTTCTTTTGGGGCTATTTGAAATCTAAGGTTTATGCAAACAGACCACAAACACTTGATGCATTAAGGTTGAACATTGAACCCTGCATTCGTCAGATCACGCCCGATTTATTGCATAAAGTCATCGAAAATTGGGTTCGTCGAATTCGCTCGTGTACACGAAGTCGCGGAGGACATTTAAACGATGTGTTATTCAAAACATAAATGTTATCAACTATACTTTAAGATAATATAAAAAGTTTTATTTTATTTGAAATAATTTTAATTTTATTTCATTTTGAAATCATATCGTTCTTATTGGAAAACCCTTTATATACTTTGGGTAAGGCTTAAACGCTGCCCTAGGACTAGTATAAATCGTATAAAAAAAATATGCAAAAATAATCACGTTCCGAGCCTGCGCAATCTAGCTAGTTTTTGAAAAAAAATCTACTTTTTTTATTTAAAATATCTTTTGGGATTGGGACTTCAATCCCAATGTCTGTTTTGATGTTTTTTAAATTTCAATATTGACCGTTGTCTGCGTCTTACAATCATAAATTCAGTGTGCCGATATGCAAAGTTTGTTGCCTTCTTACAGTAACAATTTTTATGTTGAACAAAAGAAGGCTATTATAGCATGTATCCTATTTTTTTTTTTTAATTTACACTGGAGTGATTATTTGGATTGCCCTGAGGATGGCATAATTTTAGGCCGAAACGTTGGCAAATACAATCAATTCGTTCCTACGTTTGTTTTTTATTTGACCTAAATCCAACCAAACAACTACTAAAATTACTGAGGTCACTAAACCCAATACTAATTATTTTTTATTATTTTGTTTAAATACAGTGTACGAACAATGCGAAATTTGCAATAAGAACAGGTGCATCAATAGGTCATTAATCTATCGACAGGCGGCGCGACCTGTCGGTCTGCACCTAGCCTATAACAGAAGACAGCAAAGTGGAATACCACGGTGAATAACAAGTTTTTGAGTTTAGTCCGACAACGTAACACGTTACAACCGAAACGCAAATTTAAACCAACCCCTCACAAACAGATCGACTTTACCAGGAGAACATTAAACTCTAAAACATGTCCTACATGTACATTCTGTCTCTCCAAAGAATCAAACACCTCCACTCCTTCGAACCACCACACAACACACATGGTACAACCCCAAGGTCCAATAAGTCCACCTACTATTATCATCCGCTTGGGGCACCTCCAAACTATGTTCCGGCACTGATTCCGTAGATCCGCGGCCCTGCGGCTCACCTAAAGCCGATCCGCTACCCACCAGCGGCGGCTCGTTGAAGGTGAACCGCCCCACCACGCTTGATGGTACGTGAGGCGAACTCACCGCCTCCCCGAAGCCATCCGAACGGCGCGGTGCGAACAGTGTCGGAGTCGAGGGCACAATGCCGTCGTCCAGACCCCCCTCGTCCAGGAGGCCCGATAAAGCCGCCATCGGCTGTCGGTGGTAGGGCAGGGGCGGCACCAGACGAGAGCGAGAAAACGGCGGCCCGGGGGAGACTGAAGTGGACGCTTGTGAGATGGTTACGCCGCTGGATATGCCTGAATTGGCTAATTGTTGACAGAAAGTACTGAATCAAATATGGGAGTGAAAACACTACCTATTTTTTTGTAAATACTGTGTCGTAGAAGGTATTAAAACTAAAAGAAAATTAAGTTACAAAACAATCCTTATAATGAAGTGAAGTAATCAATATCAATCATCATGTATTGTGCATTTTATAACATTTGTAGATTCTATACTACGATCCAAAAATAATTGGCAAAACTGTTCTTATCACCATTGACAGTGTGCGGAGAAAATAATTAACATCGATTCACATACTTTTAACTAAAATAAAAGCATTCAAAACCGCTTGGGAAAATTATGCATTAATAAGTCGTAACATGTTGCCAGGTTTTAAAATATTTCATTTAAATTCTCATAAAATGTACCCAAATCGGCAGGTCATTAAGGGTCTTTTTACCCTACGGTACCTGTTTTACTTAATTTGGCAACGCAGGTAGGAAAAACCCATGTCTAAAGGTGCTCGCACGCTTTCTTATCGCCTCTAACCAACGTTCAGTGTCGTAGACAAGTTTCAATCAAGAGGATATTAGCAATTCAGTTTTATTATTTTGGTGGGTATTCAAAACAGCAAATATTATAATGCAGGAGAGTTCTTCAAGTGATCGTAACCAACAAGTTACAAAACGACGTCATTTAAAACCTGGGGAGCCTACAATGGTAAAAAATGTGTATGAGGGAATTCTAAGTACACACAATGGAATATCATTCACTGATGCAGCAGAACTTTGTGCCACATTGACTAAGACATCTTGCCGTACTGTTTATAGAACTATCAAGGACAATAGGAATACTAAAGTGTCCAATCCAATCAGAAGGAAACAAGAGGACGGAAAAAGATTTTTATTGATCAGCAAACAAAGTTAGCCATTCGTCGGAAAGTGCATGCATTTTTTTTTTCGAAATGAACTCCCGAATTTAAAAAAAAATTCTGCCGAAATTGAAAGGGATGAAAATATGCAAAAAATGTTTAATGCGTACACTACGAGAATTCAATTTTCGATTCTTAAAACGAAATCGCAAAAGTCTTTTGGTGGAAAGGGAAGAAATCGTATTGTGGCGTAGAAAGTATCTGGAAGAAATACAACAATATCGTTGTGCAGGGAAAAGAATTTACTTTACGGACGAGGCATGGTTAAATGAAGGACATAATGTGAATTACATTTGGCAAGATCTCAACATTAAAGATGCACGTAACGCCTTTATCAATGGACTGTCCACTGGATTGAAAGCTTCTTCAGGAAAAGGTCGTCGGTTAATTAACCCACATCGGGAGTGATTCTGGTTTTCTTGAAGGTGGGTTAAACGTGATTGAATCTCGTAAAACTGGTGATTATCATTAGAATATGAACTCGGGAGTGTTTGAATTGAAGATTGGTTTAAATCCATCTTACCGCGTATTGAACGTGGACCGGTAAACGTGATGGATAATGCACCATAGCACAGCCGTCGTGGTGGAAGCTTTGCCAACTTCTGCGTGGCGAAAAGGAAAGATTGTTGACAGACTCGAAGAAAAAATATTGCATTTGGCGAAAAAGTGCTAAAAGTGCAGTTGCTCGATCTTGCAAGACTTCACTATAATGAATTTAAAATTGTAAAGTATTGTCATTATAACACTTTTTAATGTCGGCGCGGAATATAATTTGTCAAATTATTTTCAATAAGTGTTAATTAGGTAACAATAGTTAGGAAATTTATAAACATTAATAATTTAGGTTTAGGTTTTGCCCTTAATCCACTATTATATGTTTCTATTATTATGTAGTATAATAAAAACATTATGAAAATAACATATACCGTTGCTTTATTATTCTTTTTGGATTTTATACCTGCGTAATTTAGTTTCTCTAATTACTTCATTAGATCACCAAATGTAAAAGCTTAATTTAATTTTCAGTTTAATGTATAATATTATATTTATTATAGTAAATGTAAATATATTATAATAATAGACAAAAAATTCATATATTTTTTGAATTATTATTGTTTAAAATTACACGCCTCTGGAATTCGCGTTCCCCTTACGTCTTGCACACCCCGGTAAGAATGAGTCACAGCCAATTATTTTGGTACCGGTCTATAGATTAGGGTTAGCTTCTTTGTTTCCTATATATTCTGTTTCTAATATGTTTTAGACTTAAATAATGGAAGTATTGGTTTATGGTCTTATATTAACAATAGTAAAAGCTCTGCTCATATTTCTAAAAATATGTTTTTAAATAATTCAAAATACATTGGCCGATTTTAACCAAATTTGGTACAGTTGTCTAAGAGGACCTTACACGCCGAATAACGATATTGGCGTTCTCGCCAGCTGTTTAGTTTGTCTGGAAATCTAACAAATTTTAAGTTTTTATATTCAACACCCTGTGTATTTTCTCATTTATAGATTCTACACTTTTGGTATAACATACTTTGATCCTAATAACGGTAGTTTTCAAAATACCGAGTATATTTAAAAAAAAATTATATTAAATGCTCAACAACTGTTTTCCCTGTATCTCAAAAATTAACACATCTATATTTTTTTTTTAATATGCCACTGGATTTCACGTAAAAAGTTATAAAACTTTCGTATTCAATTCTTTTTATCTCCATAAATAATCGAGTCATAAGAGATAATAAAAAACGCCGATTTTGAGAATCACCCTGTTCTTCTAAACCACTCTAGTTAGCGTAGATCTGATTGCGCCATTAAACTAAACACTAAAAAACAGAACGGGACACATATCTTAGTTTTTTTGTATCTCTTACCGTTTAGCCTATACCCTATAATATCAACGAAAAAAAAAACACCCTGTACAGGGTGTCCAGTTTTCGTGTTTTCATATACCATCTCCCTTATTATAAAAGATAGAAAGATGGGGTTTGCGGCTTACTGTTGTATTATTTTATGAAACTTTCATTGCCGCAAACTAAATTTTCACCTACCCTTAATAACACTGCCAAATTTCAAGAAAATCGGCTAATGGATTATTAAGATATTTATGAAAAACGATTTCTATTTTAAAGTTTGACAGCCTGTATCTTGAAAATGAAGCATTATCAGACCTTTGTTTATATAAACTTTTCGTCTTTTGTACAACTTGACAGTGAGCTAATTAAAAATAAAATTTTTGATATGTGTTGTAAATCATTGGTGTATTGAAATTCCTCCAAAATTCGACCTGGGAAATCGGCCAAATTTTGAGGTTTTGTGGTATAAACTTTGTTCTTCAAGTGTCCCCATAAAAAGTAGTCATAAGGCGCCAAATCAGGGGACCTAGGTGGCCACTCGATTGTACCCCCTCTGCCGATCCGCATATTCGGAAAATTTTCAAAGTTGTGATGTCAACATTGAAACAACACACTGAAGGGAGAAACAAACAGAACTGGTGCAGCAAACGCTTGCTTCCACCGTCATCACTTGCAATGGCGAGAAGCGGGAATTATACCCAAAAAAGAACATTGCTAAAAGAGGAAATTCAAAGTAGCTGTCAGCCCAAGATCCTGACTGCTGCTCTTATTCGTGAACCATTCTTAAGTTTTTTTTAAAGTATTGTTCATTATAAAGCAAATGGATTTTGCACATACTTTGTAAATATAAATATTAGGCCCTGATATATATTTTACTGTTATGCTCTGGCTAACCCCTGGGTAGTCTTCGTACCTGGAGATGTTCACCAGTTGAAGCGTTGCAATAAAGATATATATTTTATAAATTGATATGCTTACTATGTGCTTAAAAAATATTGCGTTGCACAGAGTAACTGTAAGGCTATGACCACTTTTGCATTAAAACTGCGTAAAAATACAGTTTTATTTATTATCTTGGTGGTCCCCTAATATAAAGAGTCCGCAAGTTCGCCCTGAATATATCCTATATACAAACAGCAACTGTAAATATAAAATTTTTAGATTTTTATTTAACATAATTAGACCCAAACATTTCACAACAATTAACAAACACAAAATCAATCTCTATTTCGGAAAGGCAAAAATATAAACATGGTTACATACCATCAGTTCCGCTACTTATCGCTTCCGATTGAGCTTGTTGGTCAGCGCTTTGGCCTTCAACGCCTTCCAGCGCCTCGCTTTGATTCGGAACCTCGCTTGAATCCTCAATAACTTCCACCTCGTTACCGCCTTCCTCTTCGTCTTCTACTTCTTGACAGTCTGCGTCTTCGTAACTATCTTGTTCCTAAAATAATTTTGCGTTGGAAACTGCAAACGTCCCTAACAAAATATGTAACTTACCATTCCCTCCATGTCGTAGGCTTCCGTATCATCTGGCTCTTCCTGGTCATCACCTTCACCCTCATCTGGCCCGGCTTCATCATCACTTTCTACAACAATAACGTTGTCGTCGTCTTGGTCACGCTGACTGCTTGTGGGAACCTGATACTCGACTTCTATGCCACTGTCGCTTACAATCCCTTGTTGCTGTTATAGAATTAATGTGAAATCAATTTTGGAAAATTATACAAATTTATTGAATATTTTCCCTATTGGGACATTGAGAGAATAACGATTAAATGATGAAATAATCGCGTATGTCGGAATCAATCAAAGTCACAAATTAAACCTTTTCGAGTCATGGGATCAGATGATGATTTTGAGTTAGACGAGGAGGATAACACACTGTTTGGTGCAGTAATCAGTATTCTTTATTTCAGGAATACAAGGTACATGTTCATATATTTTTTCGAAAATTCAAAAATAATGCAATTCCATGGTATCAAAATTTCTTTTTTAAAATCATTATTGCTTTAACTTTTTTTTGTTAGCCGATTCTCTATAAATTAAATCAAAATATGCATTATTGTCATAAAGTTATATTTTTATCGACAAAGCCTTTTTTAAAATTAAATTAACAATAAAATATAATAATATAGTAAAACTTAAAATATCGGAATAAAAAAAAAATGCAAATAATTATGACAGAGTATCTCCAAAATATTCATCCAGAGTATAATAAACTTCTTCCAATAATAAATTTTTAACATTTTAAAATTTGACATTTTCTTAATAAAATCTGGAAGATAATTAAAAATTTTTTTAGAATCATAAATTATGGATTTTTTTACAAGACTTCAAGAAGGAATAGGTAAACATATATTAAAGGTTTATCTTGTATCATAAGTATGCAAATCAATACTATTTCTATGCTTTTATGAATGAAACAAGAAAAATTGAAGTTAGTGTTAAAATGTTTTGTGAGATAAATAGAGTTTTACAAGAATCTCTAGATCTAGCTTTGCACAAATATCTGATAGCTCTTTTTTTGTAAAATAAAAATTGAATTTAGAAGATATTGGCTTGAATTTCCCCAGAAACAAATTTCATATCTCAAAAGAGATTCTATTAAAGCAAAATAAACATTTCGAAGAACCGCCATATACATTTCATGAGAAAGTACTCTCAGGGCATAACATAAAGTTGGAACACTTATTACTACTGTGCTTATGTATTTTTATTCTAAATTTGACATAAATCACTTAATGCTGAAGGGTCTTAGTGGTCCTTACTAGTGATCGACCGATACCGATACCGATACCGATATATCGGCTATATCGGCCGAGAGCCGATTATCGGTATCGGCCGATAGATGTAAATATATATCGGCTATATCAGCCGATGTATAAAAACAACCATAGCAGCTTAAAACATTTTTTTTATATTTAAATTTAAAGTAATATTTCCAATAAATACTTTTTCCATCCATTTCGCTACTTTGCACTCCACCAAACTCCAATAGGATTATTATTAACTATTAATATTATGTCTTTGTTAAAGATTAACTAAATTACGAAATAATCGAACTTAAAACGATCTGCTTTATGCAATACCGAATGCACGGCAATAAACGCACGGGATTCACCGAGAAATTCAAATTAAGGGGATTCACCAATGACTTGGCGCTGAGCCACATAAATTACCGCCTATTGCTGTGTTGCCAAAGTGCAATTTTTGTTTTTATTTTTGTGATTTTAAATTGAACGTTAAAGAATTATAAATTATATTACAGAATATTCAGATTTTAGACATTAATAATGTTATCAATTAAAAAAGGCCGATATGCCGATATATATCGTTATCGGCCAAGACATTATCGGTATCGGCCGATTATCGGTATCGGCTAAAAAAGTCATATCGGTCGATCACTAGTCCTTACCACTAAGATAATGGCCCTAAACTTTTTTATAAATTTTAATAGCTCACAATTGAAGGCCACTAAAAAAATCTTCAAAAAATGTCCCCTCTTTAATCGCGAGATATAATAAACAGTTTTTGAGAAAATCGCCTTTAAACATTTTCATGCTAGGAATGACGCATGCCTTGAAAAGATATACAGTGTGATCATTTAAGTCTGCAACATATGGGAATTTTTTTTATTACCGATTTCTCAGAAAATTTTATTCTTGATAAAAGTTGGTGCATGTTCGATAATCATATTAGGTGCACTTGGAATGGTTGCAAGTCAAACGGCGTACAGGGTATAAAAAACATAAAAGTTGTACAAGAATAAAGTACCCCTATTTCAAAAAATTCAGCAAAATGTTATAAAGAAAAGTTGTTTAGAATTAAATATATTTTGTTTTGAAAACATTAATAATTTCCCAAAAAATTTTATTTTTATATTCACCCTGAAGACCTTCATAAATTAATCAAAATCAAATCAATTTCACATATCTTTGTTCAAATTCAAGCATATTTGTAAAATTAACTTGAACTTTAAATTTATTAAAGAATCACAAACTTCATGGTTGTTGCAACGACATTAAACACAACTTTAAAATATCCTAAAAATTCTTTTTAACAAGATAAAACATTAGTAATGATAATATGCATATTAAAAAACTCCCATTTAAAGTGCAAAATTTTTATTTGAAATGTTTATTAAAAAACTGAACTAACCTGAATTAAACCTAAGTCCTGGACTAAGTTGTAAAAACCCAAAGTATTGGACTTTTGTTGCAAAAAAAACCCTTAAGTCTTGGGGTGGTAAAAGAACTAATTTTTGGACTTAATCTTAAACCTAAAATGTAAACACCGCATTCTCGGACTTTGATTAAAAAAGTCAAAGTCTTGGATATGGATTGTAGAAAAGCTAAGAACTACTCTCCTAGCCCAGGAGATACAAGTTACATAACAACTATTTGACGTTCTTTTAAGGGTCATAATGACTGATCATTAAAAATTTGCAAATATTCAAAACAACCTCACATACCTGTAACCTCGTTCTTTTACTCTGCTGTTGAATCTTGGACGCCTTTTCCTCAGCTTGAAAACTGTCAGTATCTGGATCCCTTTGCCTTTTCAAGCCTGCTTGCGTGGTCGTAACGGTATTCGAGCTACTAGAACTGGTGCCTTGTTCCTGAGTTGGTCCGCTTCCACTGCACGGGGGCTCCACCCGTGGGGAGACCACAGCTAACGCTTGCTGTTGTGGTGCCGGTTGTATCTGTAAAAATATAATTTATGTACTGTAAGTAACCTGTAACCTAAACATTATAATAATATTCCTACCTGCATATTACTATCATCATCCTCGGACGATTGCGTGGGAGGCACAGCGACTTGTCTGGGCCCCAACATAGCAGAACTAGCGGAACTAGTTGCTGGTACATAATCGGTATGTGAAGACGTAGGACTACTTGACAATGCTTCAATGGAAGAAGACCCAGTGGTATGAACCTGAAAACAAACAGGTATTATTTACAAGAGGAAACTCAGTCGTAAAAGTGACGACATACCTGCTGTTGTGGAGGAACCATTACAGCACTTGGTGTCTGCGTAGTGGGCAACACTGCGGCCGTTCTTAACTGTTGAGACATTGGTCGTATACTCGCCAATGGTGGCTCGCCACCGCTTCGCCAAGGCTGAATAGGAACTGATTGGGTTTGCGTATTGGTTGAATGCCCTATATTCATACAAAACTCTTACTTTTCCGTAAAAACATGGAAAATATATTCTTACCTGCCATAGGCTTGATATCGGCAGTAGGTCTTTCAGTCGAAGACTTCTCGCTAGATGCTGAACTAGTGCTCGGTTTAGAACCTTGTTGTTGTCCCAATTTCCTCTCAAGTTGACTTATCTTCTGACTTAGTGCATCAATCTCAGAAGTATGAGCATCCTTTTCTTGCTGCAATTTCTCTACTAATTCATCTTTCTCTTGTTGAAGAATATTTATTTTTTCCAGAAGCTCACTATTGTTGCCGATGTTAGAGGAGGATTGCTCACTTGTGCCTCCAGGTTTATCTGGTTTATTAAGCTCATCTCTTAGGCTAGTGTTTTGTTCTGTCAGGCTTACTATCCTTTCTTTAGCGTTCTTAAATAGGGTCTTGAATTTTTCTTCCTTTTCTTGGCTAGCTTGTTTTAAAGCCTCAATTTCCTTCTTTAATCCCTCCATTTGTTCTTGTCCACTAGACACTTGCTGACTTAGCTGCTCCACCGCCTCTTTATGCGAGTTTTCAATCTGGTTCACCTTCTCTTCATGTTCTGATTTTTGCTGTTCCAAAACCTGAATTTGTTTCTCAGTATTAATACTGGCCTCACTTTGATTTTGCTCATTCTCCTTCTTTAGAGATTCAATATCCTTTATCTGATCCTCATACTGTGTTTTATATTTCTTCGCGATTTTCTTTACTTGAGCAAGATTATTTTTCAATTCGGTAATAGTTACGTCTTTCACCGCTGTATCCTCAGTAAGTACTCTGTTTTCTTCAACTAGCCTAGTGTTATTTTGAGATTGTTGTTCAAGGCTTTCAGACAGCTGACTAACTTGACTCTGAAGACCTGTAACTTGTTCTCGAAGCCTACTCATTTCATCAGCTTGATGGCTGTGTTGCGCGCGCAAAACTTTAAGCTGGTCTTCCAGTTTAAGAACATTTTGCCTAAGATTATTGTTGTCATCATTCAGCTTAGCATTATTACCTCTTTCAACAGTCAACTGTTTAGCCAATGTTTCGCGTTCAGTCTGAAGCTTCTTC
The DNA here is from genome assembly GCA_963920685.1 of Polydrusus tereticollis. NCBI lineage: Eukaryota > Metazoa > Arthropoda > Insecta > Coleoptera > Curculionidae > Polydrusus > Polydrusus tereticollis. The sequence continues at coordinate 18,247,098 of OY987330.1, forward strand.
CAATCCTCTGGACTAGTTCTGTTTGTCTTCTCAATAAGCTGATTGGCCCGTTGTCTCCACCTAGTACATTCTCCACGAAGAGAAATATTTTCAGTCTGCATTTGATCGGCCTTAGTCATCAAATCTCTGTTCCTCTCTTGTAGAGGCGCAACTTCAACTTCCAGTTTTGCTGCTCTCTCTCTCAACTCGGTAATTTCAGCAAGAAGTTCATCACGCTCTTGCCTAAGTGCTCTATTGCTGTCAGTGATCGCATTAAGCGTTTCTAATTTACGCAAAACCTCAGAATGTTTAGCGGTGGACACAACAGAGACTTCGGTCTTTTGCCTCTCCAACTCAATTTGAGCCTTGGCTTCCTCGAGTTGTTGAGACATCGTATCAAATTGTGATTTGAGCCTAAAGTGTTCAGCTTCAACGATATCTGCCTTGCTTACCGCAATATCCTTTTCCTGTCGCAAATACTTAATAATCTTAAGCAACTGTTCTGAAGAATGAACATCATCTTCAGCAAGGGATCTGTTAAACGACATTTCGCCGGAAGGAAGACTGGTATTTTGACCACTCATGTTAAGCTGATTATCAGCTGAGGCTTGATTTTGTAAAATTGTTAATTGGGTATTAAGTTGCTGAATTTGATCAAGTAATAGACCGTTTTGCTCATCCATACTCCTAAAACGATCCTCTAACTTTTGTTTTTCTTCATCCAACAATCGGTGCTGTTCTTCAATGCTTTGCAAATTTTCATTCAAGGCTTCAACAGCCTGGTCTTTCTCGGATTCAATAAGTTTAATGTGATTAATCGCACCGTCCAGTTCGGCCTTTAAATCAGTTAAGGTTTGTAAATCTGTAGAATGCAATGTAACTTCTCTGGCATACTTATTCTCTGCCGCCTTAAGTTGTTCATTCAAGTATTTAATGTCACTTCTGGCATTTTCTAGTTGTTCTCTAGCTGTCCGTAGATCCATACTTCTTACATTCAACTCTTCTTGAAGTTGCTGCGATTTATTTTTTATGTTGGCGCTCGCTATGTCTTGGTCGTCCATCTGAATAGACAACTCACCTTCTAATTCAGCACATTTATCTTGCAATTCTCTTATGAGCTGTTTCTGTCGTTCGATTTCGTCAATATAAGCCTGTTCCTGATCAAGAACTTCCTTAAGTTGTTTCTCAGCATTTTGAGCGACATTGAAGTATTCATCTGAAGCTTCTTTACTAGATTTTAGTTTCGTCTGTAAAGTGTTAATTTCAGCACGAGTATTGGAAAGTTGCTGTTCTAGATCCCTCACTTTGCGAGCGTCTGCGCTCGAGTCAGGTATAGAAAACACGGAACTCTTTAATTTCTTTGACAAGTCGTCTATGTGAGCAGTCTTATTCATTAATTCCTCTCTAGCTTCGGTAATCTCTCGGCGAAGCTTATCAGCTTCCTTTATTTCTTCTTCCATTCTTGCCTCTGCATGTTTAGCTTGCTTTTCAAGATGTTCAGATAGTTGTCTGAAATGATTTTGTTCCTCTTCTAATCGTCTGCGCAAAGAAGAGCATTCTAAATGAGCCTCGTCTAGTTTAGCTTCCAATCTTAGTTTGCTTTCTGCATCGTTTCGCTCCAAGGTGACTTTAATAAGTTCAATATTACTTTGAAGCAAATTTTGCTGATGTGAATGTCTCCTCTGCATTTCACACTCCTTTACAAGTCTTTTTTCCGCGTCTTTGAGCAACGCATTTTCTTTCTGAATATTTGACAGCATGACTTCAGCCCTGGATAACTTGGTTTGACATTGCAAAGCTTCATCTTTGAGATAGGTAGCGGCTTGTTCGTGCTTTATTATAGCATCACTATAAATCTTATTCTGTTTTTCTAAAGCAGTGATCTGTTTTTTGTAGATTTCGGAATTGTTTTGAAGCACCTTAAACTTCTCTTCGTTGAGTTCTGATTGCGATGTTAGCTTACAGTTAAGCTTTGTAAGTTCTTTGGCTTCACTTCTTTGAGTTTCCATCTGTTCTAACAAAATCTTTTCGTGATCCAATCGTTCCTTCCTGTAAGTGTCGTACTCCTCCTTCAGCTGATCAACCTGCTTCTTGTACTTGTCTAGTTGAACTTCTAGATCATGTATTTTTTCATCATGGTATGGCGTTGAATCGACATCGGATTGAGCCTTGGATATGTCGCCATTTTCTTGATGAGAGAAGCTCCTTTCTATAGGCATAGACATGTCACCAGCACCTTTCATGGCTTGGGAGTATAAGTTTTTGTACATCTCCCTTTGATTACGCAACGTAGCCATCATTTTATTCTGTTGATCCCGTTCTTCCAGCATTTCATTTTGAGAGGATCTTAACTCTTCTAGTTTTCTTTGCAAATTAGCTATGGCGGCAGGGTCAAAGGACTCCACTTCCTCTTGACGTTCAGTTAGTTCCCTTACGAGTGCAAGTAGTTTTTGATTGGTAGCTTGAAGTTCAGCTATGTCGTTAAATGTTACAAGTCTTTTGGATATTATATCTGCTGAGCTGACACTGTCACTTAAATCGTTATCAGTAGAAGTGGAAGACGAACCAACTCGTGAATGTTCAACCTCTTGTAACAAATGAACAACTTGTCGAGAGAGGTCAGCAAGTTCCTTTTTCATTCGTTCATTCTCGCGCGCGATCTGGCTGTCGAGCCTTCTGTTTTCCATGTTTGCTTCTCGTAATTGTTGTAATTCAGCCAGTAATGAATCGTTTGACACCTTCATAGCGTCATTGGCATCTAAAGTTTCACTGTATTCCTCCCTAAGTTTCTTTATTAAAGGACCCTTTTCCTCAATTTCCTTTACAATGCAAGTAATATAGTTGTTAAGCCTACTACATTCTCCCTCTTTGGTAGCTAATTTTTCATTTACATCAACATAACGTGAGTAAAGTTCTGTATATGACATGCCAGTTTTCATTATTCTAGATACTGAAGCCGCAGACGGAGAGAGCCCTAGAATTTAGGGTTCAAAATGAAATTTAGTTTCAGGGTGACATAGGCAAATTTGATATTACATATTAGGATTGTTAGGGTACAAAAAATTGAAATTTCGTCAAGAGAACAAAAATAATTTTCCCATCCACATCTTATAATTTACAACAAAACTGAAAACCTGTTCAACTACTTAAGAATTCGTCCAAACTATATGGTTCCAGATTTATTAGCAGTGCCTTAATTTTTAGTTAAAATCGGTTCCGAGTTCTGGTTTTTATTTCATCTGGTAGTTTGTTGAACAATCTTAAACACATACAGTGTGTGTATAAAGTCTGGAAACGGCTTAATAACATCACAATTTATTGGCCGATTTAAACCAAATTTGGTACAGTTGTGTAAGAGGACCTGACGTACCGGATGACGATATTGACGTTGTTGCCAGCTTTTTAGTTTGTCTGGAATTTGAACGAATTTTATATTTTTAAATGTAACACCCTGTATATTTTTTCATTTATAGTTTTTACTTTAAATTTGTTACACTTTTGGTATAACATACTTTGTTCCTAATATCAATAGTTTTCGACATAACGAGTACAATTTAGAAAAAATATATTTTTTATATTAAATGTTCAAACTGTTTTCCCTGTACAGCTTGACAGTGTGCCAATTGAAAATAAATCATTTCTGGCGTTATTAATTCAAATTCGTCCAAAATTCGACGCTGCAAATCGGCCAAATATTGAGGTTTTGTGGTATAAACTCTGTTCTTCAAGATAAAAAGTAGTCGTTAGGCGACAAATCAGGGGACCTAGATGGCCACTCGATTGTACCACCTTTACCGGTCCACCTATTCGGAGTTGATATTTTCAAAACACGTCGTTATTTCGAAAACTACTGATATTAGGAACAAAGTATGTTATACCAAAAGTGTAACAAATTTAAAGTAAAAACTATAAATGAAATTATATACAGGGTGTTACATTTAAAAATATAAAATTCGTTCGAATTCAGACAGACTAAAAAGCTGGCGACAACGCCAATATCGTCATTCGGTGCGTCAGATCCTCTTACACAACTGTACAGGGTCTTCCAACGAGGACTGAACAGGGGCTCATTTTTGAGCTTCCTTGTATTTAAAGAAAAATCCAAAATAGCCAATCGATGTACTTTTTCCTGCAGAATTCAAAAATGAAACCAAAAATTTATTTGAACCAGAAACAAAAGAGTTACGCTATGGATAAGGTGTTTTTTAAATGGAACATAGCTTTTTTTATACGATTTTTGGAACGAGTGATTTTTTTTTTGTCCGTTCTGATTAAAATATTTAATATTGTGACAGCTATTTTTATTAAATTTTAATGTTTTATCCAGTATAATTTAACTTTAACCTGTTTGAAACATACACTAGGTAATAAAGGTATAATCACCTTTGAATCCTTCAAAGTCAAAAAATTTGACAAATTTACTATAATATTGCCGAAATGAAATATTCATTAGATGAGAGATTGCAGATTGTTATCTTGTTCTACAAATGCCAAGAAAATGCAAGAGAAGCAAGGAGAAGATTTATTGCAAATTTTCACAGAAATATATCCGTCAATACTATTCTAAGGATAAAGAACCTATTTGAGGAAAATAAAACATTACATGACAGAAAAAGAAATCCAACTCGATACTAATTTAAAAAAAAAACATTAATAATTTAATTGTTCAATGTGACCTCCGTTGTTCTCGAAACATGTGCGATAACCTCTTTGTAGCCTTTCCAAACTTGCTGTTATACTGTGATTTTCCTGGTTAAGGCGATTTATTTCATTCACAATTTTCTGCATGATCTCTTCAATATCGTGGTTTCGCTGCTTGTATACCACGTTCTTTAAATGGCCCCAAAGAAATGTGTCTAATATTGACAAATCGGGACTATTGGGTGGCCAAGCATAGGTTCCATTTCTACCAATCCATTCTTCATGGCGTCCGTTTAAATATTGAGTAACCTCACGCACGGCATGCGGAGGGGCCCCATCATGTTGCCAAATTAAATTTTGATATTCTTCCAATGGTAAATCTTTCAAAAAGTTCTCAATTTCGTTTTCTAAGAACTCGTAGTATCTCTGTCCATTTAAAGTCCCGTTAAAAAATATTGGTCCCAAAATTCTATTATTTTTTATGCCACACCAAACATGGATTGAAGTCCTTCCTTGAAATTTAATTGTCTGAAATTTTCTTGGATTTCCAACGGCCCAGTAATGATTATTATGTCTATTGAAAACCCCCGATGTTGTGAATGTGGCTTCGTCAGTCCATAAGATATTTCTGAATAAATTAGGGTCTTCGTTTTCTTTCCGAATCACAATTTGGGAAACAAATTGGAAGCGAAGTTCTTTTTGTGCCGGTGTTAGATGTTGAAGTGGAAGGATATGATAAGACTTAAATTTATGATTTCTTAAAGTCCTGTGAACAGTTCCTTGGGTAACTCTTCTGCGTCTTACACCGCCGCCGTATTGAACGTCCCGAACTGCGTCCGAAATTGATTTGGTTGGATTCAGTCGAAAATAATTCACAATGGCACGGTCTCGATTTCTATTCCTTTCTGGATTTCTTTTTCTGTCATGTAATGTTTTATTTTTCTCAAATAGGTTCTTTATCCTTAGAATAGTATTGACGAATATATTTCTGTGAAAATTTGCAATAAATCTTCTCCTTGCTTCTCTTGCATTTTCTTGGCATTTGTAGAACAAGATAACAATCTGCAATCTCTCATCTAATGAATATTTCATTTCGGCAATATTATAGTAAATTTGTCAAATTTTTTGACTTTGAAGAATTCAAAGGTGATTATACCTTTATTACCTAGTGTATGTTTCAAACAGGTTAAAGTTAAATTATACTGGATAAAACATTAAAATTTAATAAAAATAGCGGTACCACTCCAGTTTATCGGCTTATGCGAAAAATGGCGTAAAATGAAAAGCGTTTCTTGCAATATGTAGCACGTACTTTCTAAACGACAAATCCGCGAGCGAAAAACCATTTCTTTAATTGCAAATATAAAAAAAACGTGAAAATAGGGTACCCGCTTGTGACAAAAATGAAAAAAAATGAAAAACTCTTGTTGATTTATGTAGCATATACTGAATTGGAACCAAAAAGGTGGATTAGATGCCGTGTTAGCGCCTGTTTAACCAATATAAGTCTATAATAATTATTACAATTTTGTCGAGTGACTAACAGCTAGAGAAACATAACCTCACTTGTCACTCTCACTGTGCTTTTCGGTCGACTATTTTCACATTTTTTTTTATATTTCCAATTAAAAAAATGGTTTTCCGCTCGCGGATTTGTCGTTTAGAAAGTACGTGCTACATATTGCAAGAAACGTTTTTCATTTTACGCCATTTTTCGCATAAGCCGATAAACTGGAATATTACCAAAATAGCTGTCACAATATTAAATATTTTAATCAGAACGGACAAAAAAAAAATCACTTGTTCCAAAAATCGTATAAAAAAAGCTATGTTCCGTTTAAAAAACACCTTATCCATAGCGTAACTCTTTTGTTTCTGGTTCAAATAAATTTTTGGTTTCATTTTTGAATTCTGCAGGAAAAAGTACATCGATTGGCTATTTTGGATTTTTCTTTAAATACAAGGAAGCTCAAAAATGAGCCCCTGTTCAGTCCTCGTTGGAAGACCTTGTACCAAATTTGGTTTAAATCGGCCAATAAATTGTGATGTTATTAAGCCGTTTCCAGACTTTATGCACACACTGTATATATTGTGGACTCCTCTTACTTAGTGCAAAGAGTAACCTTAGTGCTAGGCGATGAAAAAGATAATTTACATTATGTGTATAGTATCGTTACAAAAAGGGAATTTCACAGGTCTGTTTTTCAATAAAAATATCAGACACTCGTAAATATAAAGCCCATATATACATATAGTCAAAATGCCTGAATGCCTGAAAATATTTCTACAAGTACAAAGTTACAAAATATAATACTTTTAATGTATTTTCATTCCTATACCTACTAGTTAGCCTGGTAGCACACCACACTTATTAATTAATTTAATTAATAACCATATCGATCTGATACGACCAGTCTAAAAATTAATTTTATATGGAACCCCAAAAATTTAGATGCTCCGCAAAAGGTAACTCATTGCCTTCAAGGTATTCTGACCTTTCAACTCTTGACAATTTTGTTCTAAATAAAATGGTGTTGGTTTTGTCCTCATTCAGCTTTTGGGTACTTTTATCCATGGATGTGTTAAATTACAACAGATTTTTTGTTATTTAACTGCTTCTTAAATATGCAAGCACATATAAAAAAGCCATATTTTTGGTTTGGTCAATAATATTCTGCATTGTAACTATTAAGAACTTAATTTTAGAATATTATATGTGGATATACAATTTTCCGAACTTATATAATATCTTTGTTTTGTCCCCCTCGAAATGATATTTTAAAATTAAAGGTGGTCCCTTTGGTAACTTTTTTACCAACCAGGTAACATTGGTCCACTGTAAGGTAAATCAAGGCAATTCATTATCGAAGGATATTCTTTTTTTGATTAATGTGGGTATTAAAAAATATTTTTTTTTTATTTCAATTGTGTTAAAATACTTTCTTCACTTAGATTTTCGATTTAATTGTTTGAGACACTTCAAGGGACTGTTATGTAGTTGCATAATTTAAACAAATGATAACTATCAATTTTCTATAGTAATTAAGAGAAAAAAAATATGTCTGTCTTGTCAAATTATTTGCGACATTAATTTTCACAATAATAGTAGAAAAATGCCCCTTTATTTTAGATTATATATTAGATATATGTATATAAAAAAGAAATAAAACGTAACAAATTAAAATTTAAAGAAGAAAACACTTACCTTCTATGTCCCTTCCTAAAGAGTCAGATTTACATTGTTCGATTATTTCATTTGCAGTTTCAAGTTCCTTCTTTAACATAGCAAGGCATTCATTTTTCTTTACAATTATCTCTTCATTTGCCAATTCAGTTTCTTTATGTTTAGTTTCTAATTCACCATACTGCTCTGTCGCTTGTCTTAATAATTCTTGAACCTTATCGATATAATAAAATAATATTTCAATATACAGGGTAACTGGGAAATATCTTTTTGGGCCTACCTAGCTAGTTGAGGAGCATTGGTAGGTGCTAGATGAGGTGGATATAGGTTGCTAGGTGGGGCTAGTCGAGGTGGGTAGGTAGCTACTTGACATTATTTTTTGGGGGGGGGGGGGGTTAGTTGCTTCAGTGTATAATGCGTATTATTTTCTTAAGCACCAACCCATTACATACCTCACTCAAAGCATCCTTTAGTTCTTGAGCATGCTGTTGACTCTCCTCGTGCATTGCTTTATAAGCATTTGCCATTTTTGTCTTAGCTTCAATCTCACAAACATATGATTCATTCGTCTTGGCGTGGGTTTCACTTTGATTGTACATTTTTTGTGAAAGTTCCTCGTGTCGGGTTGACAAATTTTGGTTAAGCTCCATTAAAGACTTAATCTGTTCACCACTCACTGTTAGTTCTTGGGTTTTTTCCGATAACTTTGTTTCGAGTTGAATGCAACGGGAGGTGTTGTCACGTCTCATATTTAAAAGCTCATCTGTACGCTCATGTAGTTCCTCTGAAAGAAAATAGTATATTTTTATAGGATGCACCATTATAATTATACTCTGTTTCTTAATGCCAGAGTAATAAAATGTAAATTTGCAATGACAGGACCCATTAACCACTAAGGGCAACTTAAGGTTGCATTGTAAATTTTAGGTAAATTACAATGATAGTTTTTAAAAATTCCGTATTTCAGACCTACACACCCCAAATCGGCCCTAAACTAGGGTCACCCTAATTGGCATACAAAAGAAAGATGAGTTTGGTGAATAAAATTAAGGTGACAGGGGCGTTACTTCAGGTAGTTTATTAGAATAAAAAGGATAATAATTATACTTGATTATATTTATAGAGATAGATAGATAAAAACTTATATAGATAGAAGTAAGAATAATAATTTTAGTCATCATCTTCCGAGTAGTCCGATGAACTATCGTCGTTGGGGTCCAGAGAAATAATAAGGGGCTCTACAGTGTTTTCTAGCATGTTATCAGCTTCCCACATTCTTTCTTCTATTTCAATCACATGTTCGACGCACTTACTTCATTTTTTACAATCCACTGTTTTTATTCTCTCTTGCAAGAGGTTTTCGACGTCTCTCATTTTAAAAGTGGTGTTATGCCTTGCTACAAACCTTTTTACTTGCGTCCACACTAGTGATCGGCCGATACCGATTTTTTAGTTCAGGTTAGTTCAGGTTAGAATATCGGTATCGGCACCACATTTTTAAAAGATCTGTTACTACTCAAGATATGTGGATTAAGTAAAAATTGTCAATACTTGCAACATTGTAAAGCATCTTTAAGTCAAATACTGGCATTAACGCAGACGTAACGTGGACAAATTTCGGTAATTCCCCGACCGCTCGATTCCAAATACCAGTGGTGATTACCCGTTTTACGGAAAGTGCAGTGCTTGCTCCCGCATTGCTGCAATCGTTGTTTAGTTCTTGAATCAAATTAGTACATTGTATATTGCTATTTCGGACATCGATTGTGTCGTGCAATATTTTCATTTTTTGCAATACCTAGTAATTTTAATGTCATTTTAAGTTAACTACAACTTGTACTTGTTGTTTAGTTTGGTTAAATAAGTGTTGTTTTTTATTGACCAACATATGCCTTATTTAATTTTGTCATATGCCTAATATTATGTAAATTACCTAAAATTAATAAGATTAATGTTAGGAATAATTTAGTTGTTTTATTAAAAAAAAAATGTTAAAAATGGGTTTTCATTTACAATTAATAAAATAGTTAGTCTTAAATATGCCGATATTTATCGGCAAAACATTGCCGATACCGATTATCGGCAAAATTTGCCGATATGCCGATACGATACCGATGCACCGATATTTATATCGGTATCGGCCGATCACTAGTCCACACCAATTATATGGGGTTTAATTCACAGTGATGTGGCGGAAGGCGAAGTACCGTTATATTTCGTTTTGAAGAAGAAGATGTAATATTAGAGATATATGAATTTTGGAGGTCTTGAAATTACTTGATTTTAATATTAAACGATTTAAGTAAGTTTATCTAATATGTACCTCTTTTTGTTCTAATTTTCACCAGGGTAATATTTGTAAAAAAATCCAAAAACCCTGCTGATGTATTTTTAAGAACCGAAACGTCCGAATGACATTTTTGACTTGACATTTGACTTCAAATATTAGTTTTTAGGGGTATGAGAATCAAAAATTTACAATTTAAATTCCAGATCCGTATTCGAAAATATGAAGTTAAAGATGGTGGCCCGAAGATGTTTGAAATATAGAATATGTATAAAACAGAACTGAACAAAAGTTATCAAACCAAAATTTATACATTAGGCATTGCACTTTCGTTGCAAATGTTTTTTGTTGATCTTTACAATTTAAATACACTACATCAGCGTTTTTTTTTATGGATAAAAGAAATTGTTTCATAATGGATAGCAGAATAATTATGACCAAAGGAAGAAATTTAATCATTTTCCACTTTATACATGGGTAGTGTGTGTCAAACTATCGCTCTATCTCTTTGTTACCAATTTTGTAAAAAATTGTAGAAAAATGCACTATTAACTAACTAAAAAAATAAATAAATTCTTTGACAATAATAATTTATTTGCTAACATTGAGTTTGGTATAAGAGAGGGTAGAAGTGCTGTCCTTGCCATTCTTAACCTGCAATTCAGTATCATGGATTCCTATGAGGGCTCGGAGTATGGTTTGGTGCAGTTCTGGGACATGAGTAAAGCTTTTGACTGTGTCTCCCATGATATCTTCCTCAGTAAATTGAAATATTATAAGTTCAGTAACGACAGCATGCTGTTATTAAAGTCATAACTTGATTGCAGACGCAAGATTGTAAGTGTGGGCGCGGTATCGTCTGCAGAAAGAGTGTGGACGAAAATATTGCTAGTTACACTATGTTTGTGGATGACACAGCGCTTACCCTTCGAAATGAACGACTTGAAATGGTTTAGGCTGAGGCATGGGATTTGCAAGGGCTTGCAATTTTTTTTTAATAGAATTTGCCAAACCTTTCTAAATTACCGGAGAAAATGTATTAACCCGACTAATTCCTCCAAGTCTGCAATAGCAAGACCCAGGAATACCTGTTAATTTAAACACATAAAGGGGTTTGGAATATATTCTTTGCTATATTTCAATGATATAATATCAACACATAAAAATATCACCCTATATATCAAGAACAAACAAGATATATAATCATGTTTGGGAGTCTTGGGAAGTTTTTAGTGGAAAAAAAATGTTTTCCCGTTTTTTTTTGTCATTTTGTCATTTGTGATTAAACTGACAATGGCTGAAAAAGTAGAAGTTCTCTATTTCTTGTATCATATCAGTTCTCTATTTATAGAGTTGGTTGGAATTATGAAATAGTTGGCTTTGGAGGTTGTTTCTGTATTGAGAGTTGACAAGACATATTATTTGAATAATAGATGTTGAATAAATAATATATAATAACTTGTAGGAGTCATTGGGAAGTGGCAGAAACTTTTAATATAAGACACCCAGACAAATATATCATTCACATTACTATACCTACAGGTGTTTTATTTGTTGTGGGTTAAATTGTTTAAAATAAAATTATTTTTAACCACACACCCTCTAGGTACATCTTATTTTAGGTTCGAGACTAACTTTAAACTAGATTCCTGCTTTTACCTACACAATGGTACTTGCAGTTTAAATGAAATTTAAAAATTTGTTCACGATTCTAATTATTTTTTTTAATTGCAGGGTTATTCTCTAAAAAATCATGATACATTGCTGTCAAAATATACTTGTAGATAGAGTTTTACCTACTGTGCTTTTAACTTCACTGCCATGCCTTTTACTTTTTTAAGCCCTGTGTGTCCTACATCAATTTTTCCTAACTCAGTTATTTTCTCTCAATGCAGAACTTTTTAAGGAGAGAACTAAAGCAATCCTGATATAGAATATTATACTAAAAACTTAGGACAGAATAAAAGTATTTCTTTTCAATATTAGAATTAATAGTTCACTTACCAGCCAGGCTTTCAATTTGACTATTAAGCAAAGACCTTTCTTGCTCCAGACGCTTTTCCTTATATTCCAAAGTAACTTTCATAGAAGCCACCTCGTCCGCTTGAGCAAGAGCTTCACATTTTGTGGTAATAGCATCCTCAAGTTGTTTGGTAAGAGTGGTCATTTCTAACTGCATCCGTTCAATCTCTGTATTTCGTCGTTGCATCATTTTAAGGTGTTCATCTCTTTCATCGACAGCAAGATTACGTTGATGACGATACTCGGCTGCTTCAGATTCAAGTTGATTGGACTGGGCTTGCAGTTTAATAAGTTCTGCAGAGAGATTCGAGACTTGGGAATCCAGCTCCGTAATGGAGGTGCTGGCCGCATCCAATCTAGCTTGAAGTTCTTCATTTTTGCTTAAGACTGCTCCATTTTGCTCCTTAAGCTCTGCATAACTCCTCTCTAAAAAAATAAAGCAAAAAAATAAGAATCTAACATTTTATCCCGTTATTGAAAGGCAATTTAGTTCATGATACAACATACCTGAATTAGAGCTTTTTGTCTCTAGTAGGGCATTTGAGGTGATAAATTCCTCAAATTTCTCATTGACGAACTTTGAAAGTTTCTTGCCAATTTCGGCGGGCACAGTGTGCCATTCTTCTTCACTCACAACGGGGGCAAAAATGCAAGTCTCCATTGTTTGGATTCTTGTAAAAGTCAGTCTATTCGTTAGTTTAATTATAAGTAGTGCATTTCAGAACAAATATGAAAATAAAGATCTATTTTAGTATGAAAGCATCAGTACGATAAACACCACGCATTTTCACAAATTGCAGAAGGAAAACATGCCGGCCCGGTAAATGACTCCAGCGATGCCATGTTTACCTGCCTGCACGCACTGCATTGCTGATTGCTGCACACGGCGAACAGGCTGCAATTTTTTGGAAATTTAACCCAGAGAAAACTAAGATTCTGGTTTAACCTACCTTGAATGTGTGCCTGCAAAAAGACGATGACAGATAATCAATGCGTTATATTGTTACACTTTAATTGTCGATAATTATTTTTATAACATACGTAATTTGGTTTTGATTAGGGAAGTTGCAGAATATTTTATCAACGTGACAACGTTGTAGAAGACGACATTTGCAAAAAATTGCTGGTACCAACCTAAATTTGAATGATTGAGGATTATAATTCAAAGGGTCTCACTTGGAAGTAAAATTAAATCGCTGGAAAAAATATTTTAATACCTATTTTCTAACTGCGTTTCCCCAAATTTACAAATACGTAATTTATCTACTCTCCAAATTTTAAAATTGTTTTTAAGTAATAAAGTTATGTTATCGAGCCTGAGTTAAATTATCGCTCGCTGTATTACCGACCAAAACTTCAAATTAGTCAACAGTCAAACAACATGGCAGACAGACAGTTTAGTTTGTTTTAATTCGTTTTGAAAATCCAAACAAAAATTGTTGATAATAGTTGATAAATGTAAAAACAAGTAATTTAAAAGTATGTCCCATGTTGTGGAAACGATAGTTGAAGCAGACTTCTTTAAAATTCCTGTTAAATCCAACAATAATGCCCAAGCTCAAGAGCAGGAGGTAAAGGATTGTACAGAATTTTTGAGAATAGAATACCAAAAATACAGGCAACACAAATCCCTTTTGGAAGGCATTGAAGAATGCATGCAAGACGAAAATAATTTAGACGACGATCTAAGAAAAAAAATCAAAAGTGTAATATTAGGGACTAGTGTGTCCCAAACAAAACTGAGTAGTAACATAAACGAAGATTCTTTAGAGACAGTCTTGGGCGTTGCAGTGGGTAACACAGTGATAACTTACTCTGAAAGAGACAAGCTTCTTAGTTGTCTAAAGTCACACTTTGAAAATAAGAGTGGAAAGTTAAAAACTGTATGTGTTTCACTATTTGGTCACCAAGACATAAGTAAGACTGGAATAGAAAAAAGTGAATCTCCATTAGACCTAACCCATGACGACACAGTATTGTTAGAATTTAGGAGTAAACTGGCCTTTGAACAAGAATGTTTTCTGAGAAATCAAATAGAGCTACTAGAACTTCTAGAACAATTAAAAACCCTCAGGCTAAAAACTGTTCCAGAAGTAACAGAACAGAAAATTCAAGATTGCAGCCTCAGATCTAGAATAAACTTTTTAAAGTCACAGCTAGCAAAAAACAAATGTAAAATAGATATTTTTATGGAATCAAGCAAGTCTCTTAAAGCCTATACAGAGATAATCAAGGACATGAAAGAGCAACGAGATGCATTAACTGTAGAAATTGAACAATTAAAAGATTTAAAGAAGAAGTACGCTCAGGTTTCCTGTAAGGAATATGATGATATTCTTCAGTCATATTTGCAATACAAGGCTTCTTTTGAGAAGAGAAAGATGATGTTTGAATTATATGAATAAAATCCAGGATAAGCTAAAGTACTGGCTGAACTTTTATGTAGAATGAGTCTGTATAATTATTGTAAAAATAGGTTGAAAGTTGTTTAAATTAAATGAATTGTAAATAGTTTGTGTATTTTGTATTGGATCTCCATGAGAAATGTTAACCAGGTTCAGGGCCATGTAACACTGCAAATTAAAAATTGTAAAAATTATAGCCTTTGTTTAAAAAATAGCTTTATTTTAGTTGGTATTAAAATAATTTAATTGGGCGATTCTAATTTTTGAAATAGCGCAAGGGTAAAGTATAGGTAGTTAACTTGCTTAAAATTTTTTAAAAAATTGAATATTTGGAAAATTGATTTTATCTTGTCCAACGGACGATTACGGAGGCAGTACCAGTTAAACTATGCAACTAAAAAAACACCGTAGTGGTGGATGGTGGAGAAATACTAAACTGTCGGAACAGGATCTTGAAACGTCAAATCAATTAAATTCATTTTGTTTATTTACAAGGTCTATTTTTAAATTGAAATTATTTTAAAAGTGCGTAAGAGCCTGGGGTTTGGCGTTTCCATTAAATTTAGGAATCGGCAATATAATGGCAACGTTAGAAGATAAAATTCTGGGTGAAAAATTGCATAATTACTGCAGCAGTAGCGAGGGAAGTGATAACGAAAATTCTGGGGATGAATCAAGAAAAGCTCCCAAAGCCTCTGTTAAAGAAACCAAACCTCCTTCCGAGACCAGCAAGTGGGAAGGAACCTCTACTAATACTGGACCTAAAGGTAAAATAAAGTTATGTCAGGATATAAAGCTTTTATTTTTCTAATTTAGGTTGTATGCAATGACTTGTATGCTACAACAACCAAACAGCCTGTTTCAAGGGGACGCCGTGCACAAAAAAAATATTGTTCAACCAAAGCTCTATCCTCAGTTCTAATGTAACTTTAAAATTTTGATATTCTGTTTTGCATCTATACCGAGCCCTACTTAGTACCTAATGAAGGATTGAAAGGTAACTTCCTTCTTATTTGATAGATTAATGTTTTTTTCCATATACCAGGTGTTATTGAAGACTGGAGAAAATTTAAACAACTAGAGGGTGAAAAACGCGCAGGGAGTGAAAAAGCCAAAATTGAGGTGGCCAAAAAACTCACAATGACTGTTCGAACAGCCTTAGATGAGGAACGAGAAAGGGCCGAGGTAGAGGATCCCGAATTAGCAGAACTGCTGGATGATGAATTCCTACAAAAATATCAGAAGAAAAGGATACAAGAAATGTTACAGCAAACCAATCTGAAAAAGAAGTTCGGTAAGTGTAAACAAATTTAGTGTTTTTAAAAGCATAACTGGTTTAAACTAACATTGGTACTTGTACATTTCTCTTAGATGCCAGAACTAAAATGGCTTAAAGACTTTCTTAAGGGTAGGCATCAGATTACCAATGTCAACAATTTTAAATCTAGCAAAATTGAAAATAAATATGGGGTACCTACCTCAGGGTAGAATTCTGGGGCCCTTACTTACTAAATATATATTCTTATTATTACCGAAAACTCCAAGTCTGTTTAGTTTAGAAGGGGTATTAGGTTGGGCATGTTGGTACTCAAACTTTAATCTAGTTCA
The DNA here is from genome assembly GCA_963920685.1 of Polydrusus tereticollis. Lineage (NCBI taxonomy): Eukaryota > Metazoa > Arthropoda > Insecta > Coleoptera > Curculionidae > Polydrusus > Polydrusus tereticollis. Next base: position 18,263,224 of record OY987330.1, read on the forward strand.
GGTTTTATTTTGTATTATATTTAACAAGCTACCTCTAGTAGGTATATAGGTGCAGCAGCACAGAAGCAGAATTTAAATAATGGTGATGTGCCCCATCTCTTTGTTAACTTCCCTGTATATTATGTAGAGTGGCTAACTACAAGGTGCTGATCTACATTTCATATTTTATAGGCGATTTTACACTTCTAAGAAATGGTCAGGAATTTTTAGATGCAATTGATAAAGAAGATAAAGCAGTTACAATTATCGTGCACATCTATGATGACCACGTAGTGGCTTGTCGGATCATGAACCAGTGTCTTAGGCAACTTTGCAAAGTTTATAAAGATGTGAAGTTTGCCGCAATTGTCGCGTCCGAAGCCGGAGTTAGCCGAGAATTTAAAGTCGACGGAGTTCCAGCTCTTTTGGTATACAAGGCGGGTGATATAGTAGGCAATTTTGTTAAAATAACCGACACCTTGGGGAATAATTTCCAAGTGGAGGACGTACAAGGTTTCTTGATTGAACACGGTTTGATTGAGGATAAAAGCCTAACTCCGGCGCTTATTAGGAGCTCGGCGGCGGGGTCTGATAGTGACTGATTTGTTTAGCTGTAAGCCTTAGCAGAAAATTGTGTATGTGTTTAAATATGTGGACTTAATTAACAGTTACGTTATGGTTCAGTTATTTGATGGAACCAAGTCTTGTTTTTGTAGAGGGCAAAATTAATGAGTCACTGAAATGAAAAACTACCATAATTTGTTATAACTATCTCCTTCAAAAGTAGATATGTTAATTTCTGGCATCAAATCCCAAGTTTTTAAACTAAAGCAATATCTTAACTAAATTTTGGCTATAATAAGGACACTCTTTTCCTGCATTGGTAAGCAGGATGGCCAATGAAAGCATAGGTGTGCTATGAATCTTAATATCAAGCTTATTTGGTAACTATCGCAGTGTGGAGGACATTTCCGAATTTTCCAAAAATATTTTCTAAGACTATTTCATGATTCTTTTTAACAAACCTGGGGATGAATCTGTGGTCTTTTATTTGCTAAACACTCTTCTGCAAAGCCTCTTTCAACTGGAGTTTAAATTTTGTATTCAAGTCGTTCCTATCGTCGATATTAAGGTTTCAAAGATTTATTTCTTTAACGTTAGGTGCATTGATTTATATAAGGTATGTTCCAACCATCCGTACGTAACAGTTTCAAACTGTCAATGCAGTCAACTAGTTGTAGGACTTATTGAGGCATCCTGGATGATCCTGGGGTCTACATGCAATATTCAACTGGCAGACTCTATTTCTGATTAAAAACTAGTTCCGGACTGCTGGTTGGAACAAGCCTACAATGTTTCAAAATAGCTTCATAAGATACAATCGTTGCTTGTTGGCTACCTGATCAGGGAGAATATTCCTGGTCAGTCAACCATGGACTTAAAAACTAGAGATACAATTAGGGTTGCCAACTTTCGAATATAAAATTAAAGGACAATCCAGGGCCACAGCCCACGCCCAAAAATATGTTTCTGGTCTCTGAAAAATTGTATGCTTGCCTCAGACGTTTATATTTGTTCGTCTGAGATGCTTGCCGATCTAACAAGTTGGTTGGTTGGAGACGAAAATGGTCAAATCGAACATAACTATGAATAATAAAAACATCGAAAATTCTTAAAAGAACAATATTATACAGAATTTTCACTTTTCGTCGCGAAATCATCAGGAACCGAGCTACACGTGAAAAGCATTTTTAACCTTTACGAAAATAGTCCAATCAAGGAATAATTCGATAAATAATGAAAATATGGAAAATTTTTAAAAGTACAATATTATAGAGAATTTTATTCGCAACCAGTTTACTATCTTCACTTTTCGTCGCGAAATCAACAGGAACCGAGCTACACGTGAAAAGCATTTTCAACCTCTTCAAAAATAGTCAAATCGAAAAATAACTTGATAAATAATGAAAATATCGAAAATTTTTAAAAGTACAATATTATAGAGAATTTTATTTTTCAACAATTTCACTATCTTCGCTGTTTTTCGCGGAATCATCAGGAACCGAGCTACCTGTGAAAAGCATTCTCCACCCCTTTTAAAATGGTCAAAACGAGCAATAACTCGATGAATAATAAAAATATCGAAAAATTTTTAAAGTACAATATTAGAGAGAATTTTATTCCCAACAAATTTGCCATCTTCACTTTTCGTCGCGAACTCAACAGGAACCGAGCTACACGTGAAAAGCATTTTCAATCCCTTCAAAAATGATCAAATCGAGCAAAAAATGCATACCGATCTCCGGGTTAGTTTTGGGGTTGGGGAATTTACCGTCCTTTGAAATAATGGACTGTTGGCAAGCCTAGGGACAATATTTATATCACATAGGAAAAGAAAACATAGTTTTGGTTATTTAAAACATTTAGTCACATATATATTTATTCAGATATAAATTATACATATTTAATGCATTTGAATGTAATTAAAAATACATATTAATGTCCTGATCGCCAGCCATGGTTTTCCGGTTTTCGGTAAATATGTTCCTACCCAACATTCCCTTATTTCGCGGAGCTAAATGGGCTGCCAAGTGTTAATTGTACGTTTATTAGAATATAGAAATAGGCAACCCGAAAACAAGTTAAATATTCTGGGAAGAAACGCCAAGAACATTTATTTTATCATATGTGATGAAAATGAATACACGATCCAAAGCCAACCAGTTGTTATTCGGAATTTCCACTCCTAAATTTATTGGTTTTGCATAGGTCTTAATATTTTACAATATAGTGCCAAACTGGATGCTTTTTATAATATTTTACGAGCAAAAACAATAAATTTTGTGTGTTTCAAAAATCGAAAATCAGGTCACTGAGCCTGAGGTTGTTGAAATCTTTCGGTACACCTCGACGGGTAGAAGCCTGGTTGAGATTAACCATGCAGAAGCTTGGGGACCTTTTCCAAACTAAGAACCTCTATACACCCCCTATTTTGTAGCTATGTATAGCCCTAATTCAACCATGCATTGTTGGAATACTGCTCACATATTTGAGGCTCTGCTCCTAAACATACTCTGAGATTCAAGACCAACCTGAATCGGTTCATCCTCACACGTAGCGCTCACAGAACGCCATACAGGATTTTTGCTAGGGATTCCTTAATTGTTGCTTTTCATTCTATTGTATGTTGTAAGAACAACGTTTGTTCTGTGTGTATACCGCAATATACTTTATATCCTATTTATATAAGCTATATAAACAGGTACCTGTAACTAAAAAGTTTTGAGAAATATCGTAATAATTAAGTTGTTTCTAGAAAACCTTAATTAGACAGTTTATTAATTTTGATAACAAATCAAGTTATGTACCTATATATTGTTATTATAAACTGGCATTAAAAATAAATGTGGGCTAATACGTCTCTGCGAAAGCCGAGTTTATGAAGGGTTTTATTGCAGTCATTAAGCCAAACGAAATATGTTGGGAAGTATTTTTTTACCGACAACTTAGTTATGGATCACTCTTGGGGTAGTTTTTTGCTGTAATTATTTTGTCCATCTGACGCAATGTACCGGCAAGTTAGTTGTAGATTACTGGTGGGGAATCGATATGTTGTTTATTTAAGGGAGTATCGCGTTAAAGTGCGACGTATACGTTAAACAATTGTTCAGATAAACGGGACCATATTGCATTATTTTTTTGCCATAAAAATCACGCTACATTTTTAGTACAGTTATTATAATTTGTATCAGGTGTATACACTAAATCTAAAATTTTAGTGATGTGTTAAATTAAATTTGTTGATGACACAAAGTGTAAACCTATGGCTGACAGTAACTGAACCATAAACTTAACGCGTGAAAATTTTATGTACAAGTTTCTTTAGCAATAAACGTCCATTATTTATTAAATTATGTTACCCCTGGAGGCTATATTATTATTTTATGAAGGCTTGGAGCTCTCACCTGATCTTAATGTTTACAAAGATTGAATTGATATGTGTTAGAAGCTTCTTAAACTTAGCATTTTTAAATTTATGATAAGTCTATTCTTGGTGCTGATATCTCACTGCTATACTAGTGTAAAGTAGGTACAATTATCGTATAGTACAACCCAATGATAGGCGCCCAGTGTGTTTAAAAAACTGCATTTTAATTTATTTGTTCAAATGCAGGTACACTGTAAGTAAGTATTTATAGGTATACTATGTTAAACATTTTCCTTTTCATAAATTCTTTTGATTAGAAAGTACTCCATAATTGTGGTGTAGTAGGATTACAAGTGACCCTAATCGTAATGATGATAGCTGTGCTGTGTATATTATGGATAGCCTTAAGTAACATTAACATATCAAAAAAAAGTACCAAAATTAAAGGAGCGTGTTGTTATAGGATGTTTTTCAGTAATTGCAGGAGGATACTCATGTATTTCCTTTGACTGTAGAAAAACACCCTGTATATGCGACGAAAAATAAATGTCTAAATCTAATTTTAATTGAATAAATAGACTTGAACGCGACAACAATGATTTTAACTGCCAGTAGACCACAAAACAAAAATAAAAATTTACCACACACAATTATCTACAGTCATACATATGGTATGTTCAAAGTAATCTATTATTATTTATGATTTATAGTTTTTACAAGATTAGGTATACTATTCACTTGGTGAATCTTCATTTTGTTTTTTTTAATGGCGGTTACAGTGAATCTGTATTTTAAAAAATAATATAGTATTTTATCTAAATAGAAATGATGTTTGTTAGAAATAGAAGTCCTTAAAAAGAAACAAAAGTCCTGTCATAAGATCTCGCAGACAATATCACTAGAATATTACATACTCACAACTCCAAATACTTTTATTTACCACTAAAGCATTTATTATTGTGCAATTTTTAGTAAATAAGTATAAATTATCCGCAGAGCTGTGAAGGGTAGTCCAAAAAAGTATCTAGTTACTTTTATAAAAAAGTTTAGATGCTCCAAAAAAATAGATACTTGCTTGTAAAAGTATCTTAGGTATTAGATACTGAATAAAGTATCTAGATAGAACTAAGTTACCTTAGAAGTAACTGAAAGTATCCTCGATACTCCAAAAGTAACTAGGTTACTCTAAAAATAACGGTAAACTTGCCTGTGACGTTGGATGTTGATTGAAAGAAGTCGTGTAATGGTCGTACAGTCGACTAGGTATTGCTTAAAAAAGTAACTAAAATATAGTTATATTTTCGGTTATGAAAAAAGTAACTTAGATACTTTTAGTAACTAGATAGGTACCGTATTTATAGGCTATCTGTTTTTGTTACAGTTCTGATTTCTGTACATTTGCGAGCATTGCTGCATTGCCAACTAATTTACAAGTTTCTATTTGTAAGCCTTATATACTACTCACTGAGCTCTCTATGTTAATATATCTTATTAGTTTTAGAAATATTTGTGCCTCCTTAGTAAGTAACTCGTAAAATATGTGTATTTCCATAACTCTAAGCTTATATTTGAAAAAGTAATACGCCGATATAGATGTCTATAATTTCTACACCCATGAAGCAAAATCATTTTTGGTACAAAGACTTAAATATGAACAACTTTGTATGTTGTTTCTATTAAATTTAAAATAATAGAGGCTTTACTTTTGAAATATGTGCCAATCTTGTATTAACTTGGTGAATCCAAAATTTCTAGCTAATTGTGAGCTAAAGATAGTATTTTAAGCTAGGGATAAAAAGCAATATTTTCCTAAAGTAATAGCATATGTTAGTAAATTGTAAAGTACAAAGTACGCGATTCTTAAGGAAACTATTGCGTGTAATTCCTTCCTTTTTTTTTAATGTACAAATATAGTATTGTATAAAGTTCTGTAGAAGACTGGTAACTGCATTTTTCAAGTAATAAGATCGCAAATCTTATTTTGTATACTGTCTTACCTTTTTATACCTATACTGTCTTTCAAAATAAAGAACTGTGTAAACTGTACATACTTTCAATTTTGTTTTATTTCCCTAATAAAACGAATGTCATACATTTAATTTAGGTCTAAATTATCAATATTCTGTAACTACAAGATAACATCTAGGGATACTATTATTGGATTTAATTGTTGTCATGGAACTTATGTGGCTGTCATCACTAACAGGACATTGGCAATTTATTTGGACCTTATAGTGATAGGAAACTAAGGTGGTCGAGTGTAAAACCTGTGGTGCTTTCAAGTTCCTGACGTTATTGTAAGTAATTTTTAGGAAATAATACCCCGCCATAAAATTGTTATAATTTGGTGTCACTTAACTGGGGAAAGGCTTGTCTAGGTATTTAAGTCCTTCATCATCTTTACTTACAGCCTTCACAAAGTTTTTTTATTAGTCCAAGTTTTATGTGAAGAGGAGGCAAGAGGACATTTCTTGGGTCTACAAGGGGCACATACTTAACATTTTGAGATCTCGGTTGAAAATCACTCCTTTCTGGCCAAATTTTCGCTATATATAATGTTCATTCACTGCGCGACTGTCCCACAAACAAAGAAAATAGCCAATATTTTGTATATCCTGCCGGAAGTCCCACTAAAGTTGCTATAACTTTTCAATCCCCACATATCTGCCATTTGTAAAGTCCATCCGAACATATTTCGTTTGACCTAATAACTGCAATAATAGTTTTATTATATTGTAAACACCCAAAGAAACCCCGCTACCTGTTCGTTTGCCAAACCTACTTTTTTACAGAATTTCTTGGTAAGATTACCCATATAAAACTGTTGATGAGCGTGCCAACCAGCGAAATCTACCTGGCCCCAGCTGGCATCACTGTTTATATTACTGAAATGAATTTAAATAAGGAGTACTGCTTTGCACAGGAACGGATTTTGTTGTTAAATGAAAAGCCATAGTAATACCGTATATAGTAGCAATGTTTATTATGTTTATTTTGTTTTGTTGTGTAGTTATATAAGTGTCTTCAATTTTTACATGGTTAACCGAATTTTTCCAACTTTCATCTGGAATTTCACCGAAAACTTTCTTTATTACCTCTATTACACTGCCACTAAGAGTAGGTGTGCTATTTTCAGTTCTCATTTTCGATTTGATTTGATGCCACATGTGTTCAATAGGGTTAAAAATGCAATAATAGGGTGGCAATCTAATAATTAAGTTGTTTCTAGAAAACCTTAATTAGACAGTTTATTAATTTTGATAACAAATCAAGTAATGTATCTATCTATTGTTATTATAAACTGGCATTAAAAATAAATGTGGGTTAATACGTCCCTGCGAAAGCGAAAGCCGAGTTTATGAGGGGTTTTATTGCAGTCATTAAGCCAAACGAAATATGTTGGGAAGTACTTTACTGTATGTAGTTTGTAGTTTGTTTTATCTAGATGGATGCATATATTTTCATAAGTTTATTTCATTGTCACTGAATGAGCAACTGGTATAGATGGTTTTAAATTACCATTTAAACTCGAAATTTTTGTATCTTTGGCCAGTAAGTTCCACTTCTTAAGACGGCTCTAAGAAGTTCTGACTGTTGCTTTGACAACCCCAAATAACGTACTAAATCATTTGACTCACTTTGAACAATCAAATAAGGCACGCCAGAACTGGGACTGAAGTAAATGATGCGTTATTATCTCCCAAAACAATATGCTAATCTAAAGGCGCAGTCCGTACAGGTAGTAGTAGTAGTAATAGTAGCAGTAGTAGGTGAGGGGAGGCACACGAACCGGGCAAGTAGACCAATAATGCAATCCTTTGCATCTACCCCTGGGTCTTCCCCCATTCACTTAACCACCCAGACCCTCGCCAAACCTACCCAAGTTTCTCATGAAGGTCAGGATGTTACTCCAAGCAAGGGTCCTGACTTCCTTCTGAGGAATCACCACTGTCCCAACGACTTGCCGTCTGAGTCTTCCCAGGGCTTCACAAGCGCACAGGAAGTGCAGTCGTGTCTCCTCGTTCTCCAAGCATCGTTGGAACAAATGGCCTTTATCGGCTGCTTGATTATCTGTATAGATATATAGCTATTGACGCAGCTGCTCTCAGGTCTGGATGTTCCTGCAGGATATTTACTGCTTTATCTACTGCCGCAACTTCTGCTTTAATGCTGCAGTAGTCCGGAAGTCTATATGACCTCTGTATTTGCATGTTCTCACAGAAGATATCAGCTTCCACTCCGACGTCCATTTTTTAACCGTCTGTGAAAATCGAGTGATCTGTCTCCATTGTTAACTGGTTGCCCCTCGGAGTGAGCACAGAAAACCCCTCTCCGAAGACTGTTGGTCTCTTGCAAATTTTGGACTGGATATGTCCTTAGTATAGACTGCTGTACCCATAGTTGCTGTCGTTCCAGCATTTCGACTATTTTAGTTGTAGAGCACTTTTTGCAGTCAGAGTGTTAGTGACAACACCCCGCCTTGCGGGGTTCCTCTTCCGGGTAATCTCACTGCTACACAAGCTGGAGTAGATTTGGCGGCCTTGTAACATATAAATCCAATGGCAGATATAGTTGTTAACCCCTGATTCTGTTAGAGCATCGCACACTGCCTCGGTCGTGACATTATTAAAGGCCCCTTCAATATTCAGGAATGTTCCTATAGTGTACCACAGCTACGAAACCTCGTTTTTTAGGGCGGCACTTTGACTTTAAAATGTTCCCGTCTTTTGTCGTTCGAGATCGATAAATACGTGGCGTAAGCAGATGACGCGGTGACCTCTTCTTACTTAATTCTAAGTCTGAATTAGCATTACTTTGAACATTTACAGAAATATTTGTTTATTATTTTCTTCTGTCATTTTTTTGATATAAAATAATAAATAATGCACTTAAGCAAGTAAATATATTTTTTGTGTTTCTTATCGTAGAAAACGAGCGGTTTTAAAAGCATTTAGTAATTTAAAGAACAACTTAATTTTTTATATAATATACATTATCTCAATTAACTGTGGTAAATCCATATCTACCAATTTATTGCTAGTTAAGCAAACGCAATAATATAAAAGGGTTGGTCCAAGATAAAGTTGCTCACTAGTAAGGTATCTGAAAAATTTTAGTTTTTAAAGAATGAGCAGCCGAGATTAATTTTGAAATACTTGTAAGTAATTTTATGATATGGTACCTTAATAATATTGGCCGGCACGATTTCTGTAACACAGTTTAGCCCATTCTTTTCACAATGCTAATACCTTTCTAATAATAGAAAAAATATTCATAAAGCCCTAATACGTACCACTTTTAAATGGACTCATTAGATCCTTTTTATATTGGCAGGTATAGTAAATATTATGAGGGGTGCATTTTAAAACAAAAAGATAACCTAAAATGGATTGTTTATAACATTAAACTTATTCTCTTATTCAATCTTCTTTTGAGTTTCGGATTAAGTGGTTCTGTGTAGTTACGAAAGTTTTTTCAACGACTGACAAGTTCCGTTATATTTGTGGAGAATTTCTGGTAAACTCACAAGCCAGACCATTTTCTGAAAATGTGAAAAAATGCCTATTTAATGTATTCTGGTGTTTTAATCGGAGATCAAGACAAGCAGTGGGCTCCCCGTGTGTGCTGTGTCAGCTGTAGCGTGTCGATCATTGGTGCAGTGGATGAAAGGGAACACAAAAAGTATGCCTTTTGCAGTTCCAATGGTATATGCCGAGAACCCACCAATTATTTCAACGATTGCTATTTTTGCATGACAAAGACTGAATGATATTCCAAAAAAGAAAAGCGTAAGATCGAATATCCGAATTTGCCTTCTACCATAAGACCTGTTCCTCACAATGCAGGTTACCAGTACCGATTGAGCCTTTAGATTGGCAAGATATTATTTTGGGATAGGTATATCGGAGATCGCATCATCCGAAGAACAGTGTACCGACCCCTCTTTTACTTCAGGTTCCAGTTCCGACGAGTCACATTTGATTGCTCAAAGTGAGTTAAATGATTTTAGTACGTGATTTGGGGTTGTCAAACCCCTAGTCAGAACTTCTTGGTTCCCGTCTTAAGAAGTGGAACTTACTCTAGCCAAAGAAACAAAAATTATGACTTTTAGAAAAAGAAATGCTACATTTTCTGCATTTTACAATATGGAAAATTCAATGGTTTAATCCAGGAACTCAATATTAAGCATTCTCCTTGTGAGTGGCGCTTGTTTGTAGACTCATCGAAATATAGTTTAAATGTGTTATTACATAATGGAAATTTAAAACCATCTATACTAGTTGCTCATTCAGTGAGAATGAAAGAAACATTTAGATAAAACCAAAGACCTATGATAAAACAAACTACAACCAGTACTATATCTAATTGATAACTTATTTACTATAGACGCAATTTATTGTTTTTCTTGTTAATTTTTATCGTCACTTATAAATATTTACAGGATAGATAGATTCTTGTTTTACAAATTTAGGGAACTACACTGACAAAAATGGATTACCCATGTCGTGGGTTGGTACTTTAACGCACTTTCTATGTTGTTCAAACTGAGCCTACGCATTATCACAAATCATTTAAATACGCTACAATAATTTAGCTTCTTTTGGTTCGCCTCAACACAGAAATATCAACATTTTAAACACATTTGGGATTACCACAATCCTTTAGTTTGTAACCATTTTATGAGTGTACCTGAACTCAGTTTTTGGATTGGGAAAACTTACTAACTGATTTTAAAGTGCCGTTTTGACCCAGACGCGCATTATTTTAACTCATTATCACATTAACATGTAAAAATTATTTTGAGTTGGAATAAGTCGTAAAGAGTGCTCTAAAAACCCATGTCGAGGGTACCTAAATCACCGATCGAAAGGTCACGGAATGTTCCGAATTCGCGCTCGTGCCGATTTGGCGCAGTAACTTCATTCCATTGTTATTAGTACCTACCTTGGTCTCTGGCAGCTTAAACAATGAATTGCTGCAGCCCACGTCGCATGTGTTAGTCAAGCCCAGTTACGATTAACTAAGCTAGCTAGCTAAAACAATCCCTCTTCAGGGCTATTATAACTCATGAACAGTGATTTGATGCAACTTCTTTGATTTAGTTGCCGTAATGCAGTAATTTGAGTTATATCAATTCGATATTTCGCTCAGTGTACCCATACAGAAAGAATTAAATATGCGTAAAAACCCAATGCGAACATGTCTGTATGGATCCAACAAATTTGAAGAAAAACTACCCATTTTTTCAATATATCACATGAGTAAAAGTATAGGTGTTCCTGGCATCTACACCATCGACTTAACACAGTCGTTGATCTACACCCTACACCTACCGATAAAACGGAATTCCAATACATAAGAGTTTGCCAAATAATACGTATTTTCATGCACATTCTCCGAGATGAATTACACAACAAACCTTAATTGATTTGACAATATCTTTATGTATAATAAATTAATAATAAATATCTGTAATCGATTAATGTGTAGTTTTTGCACTTTGGCCTTGACCACTTAAACAAATCTTAAAGCATTCCAAAAAACGTTGTCGACAAAAGCATGAAATTCGGTTCCATGTGAAATTAAATTTTAAATTATTTTTTCAGATTTGACCGATGATGTAAGTCGCGAGAATTTTTAGTGAGAGTTTTTCGTTTATAACCGTAAATTCGAGTATTCAGTTATACCTTCTGTATATTATTTGAAAATGGATGTACAGCCAGGTTTCGGATTTTGGGATTATGTAGTTGTAGTTGCAGTGCTATGCATTTCTACTGCAATTGGAATTTACTATAGGTTTACCGGTGGTAAACAAAAAACCGTACAGGTAAGCATCAAACAATTTTAGGTTAGTTTAATATAGGTATATTCAATATTAAGTTGTAAAGGTATAAATAATATAGTGAAGGTATAAATATAAAATTATATAGCTATTTTTAAATACATACTTTCACTTTTAATAATACTCAACTGAGCAACCATATGCAACTAACAGTTTTTGCATTCCATCATACGTATGTTATTGTATTGTGTATATGTACCTATTTAGCTAATCTATATTACCATTATCAAAAATGAGTAATGAAAGATTATGCGCCGTCAGATTATTTTATTAATAATCCCGGTCCAAGTACTATATAGTCGATGCAAAACAAAAACCGATGCATGCCATCAATCAGCTGATAATTGTAAAACCGTAAGAAAACACGAGGAAATTAAATTCGGGCAAAAAATATTAAAACTTTATGCGATATTGAATTTACTACAAACTTAAAAGTATTCTTCTTTGATACGGATCCACTTAAAGCAAATATTTTGTTTATTCAAGCTTGTAAAAATTAATATAATTTGAATTTTATTATTGGCAACAGAACTGTGAACCCAGTGGCCCCAGCTCGTTCGTTGACTTGGTTTGACGTTTCATGCAAAACTAACCTTAATTGTTTTGTGGTTCCGTGTTGCTGTAACATGTATTAGATAGACTGAACATTCAACCCATTATTATTGAAGTAAATGTAGCGAGTGATTCAAGTGATTTGGAGAATGATTGAAGATCCATCATTGTATTATTATTTAATGAAGAAGCTTCTTCAAGAAATTAGGCTTCGGATGGTAAAAAGATGAACTGAGGCGAGGGCTTATGGCACTTTCCCATGTAGCTTTCAAAATGACAGGTATTTCTGAAAGAATATATTAAAGAAAAAGAAGCATTCTTGTACCAATTCGTTTTCTTGGATGAAACATGAATTTTTCAGAATGATACCATGGGTCGATCTTGGCAAGATGAAAATAAAAGAAGTGTTAGATCTACTAAAGTTAATGGTAAAAGGTATTATGCAGTAAACAAATATATAAACTATGGGAAATTTTCGTATATTTATCTTGTTTTTATGAAAAAAAAAACTGAGAAATTCCCTCACTCGAATATTTTGGGTACAAGCTGGCAACACTGTCAATAAGTGACGTCACTCGAAGGGTATGACGTGCATCGGTTTTTGTTTTGCATTAAGTATACAATGTAAAATCTAAATAATATTAAGATTGCCACAAAGTAATTTTGGGGCTACCAATTTACTTTAATCTTTTAACTCCCTGAGTTAGGGCACCATCAAAAATATTATAGGCCTTACATTTTAGAGGCGTACAGTGACACTTAATTTAAAGGTTTTTTTTTTAATTCTCTATATCTTTTTAAATTTCAATACACCCTTTCAAAAAATGTGTTTTTCATTTTTAAATATAGCCATTCTCAATATCACTGCAAGACAAAAACCGTCAATTTACATACCTACGAATGTACATATAATACGAAGGTGAATTTTAACAGCCCTTGAAATTATTTGAGGTACCATTTGAATTTGTAAATTAAAGGTTATAGGGGAAAAGAAAATGAACGGTTTCCTTGCTCCTCTTGGAGGACCTTCTTCACCACGATGCGGCAAAAAACTTCCTAAAATGATTTAGCAAAAGATTAGCTACTTTTAGCATTTCTTTAAATTGTACTTTACTATTTACCTGTTTCTCTTAAGCTACGATCAACCCTTTCAAAAGTTCTTCTCGCATCCATACAATTATCGAGTGCTTGTCCATAAATTAGATGCATGCCACCATATTCACTACAGGAATAATCCTTCAATAATACATTGTTAACGAAATTTTATTGTATGTAGTATTCTGATTTATTATTTCAATAACGTCTTATAGAAAAAATTATTTTCTTCCAAAACGGCTAATTTTATCGAAGCAAATGTAGAGTACCTTTTCTAAAGAGGAATGACCAGCGTATTTAAAAAAATCGGGGTTCACTTCTGTAAAATGACACCTGTCAAAATTTTGGCCCAACGGGTGTGGTGGCAAGTCCGTTCCCGACTTCTTTGACGATTTAAAAATGTCATGGTTCTTTTACCCATGCAAGGAGAAACTAATTTAAATATACAGGGTGGCTCACTCTCAACGCAGGCTTCCTTAGGGTCTAAACTACTCAACTTTTTAATATTTTCTAATAACAGAGTCATAGGGAGGCATTAGGCCCTCAATTTAAAATTATTTTAAATTATACAGGGTCTCCCAAATAGTCAGGGCATATCAAACATACTTTTTTTTAAACGGAACACCCTTACTCTTACATTACTTTTGAATTCTACATAAAATTAAAATTATTTTTTAGTAAGTGCATTATAAGTCAAAACTTAATAGCTTCCGAGATATCGAGTTTTGAAAAATGACATTTTTGAACTTTGACAGCGTCTAGCTTTCTAACGATACGCCATACAGCAAAACGGCTTACATGTCCCTATCTTACTTTTTTATTATCTTTCCAAAAATGCCAACTTCCGGTTAAACCGGAAGTACTATATTTCCAGCCCTTGAGCTACATCCGGTTTAACCGGAAGTTGACACTTTTAGAAAGATGGTAGAAAAGTAAGATAGGGGCATGCAAGCCGTTTTGCTCTAAGACGTACCGTTAGAAAGCTAGAAGCTGTCAAAGTTCAAAAATGTAATTTTTCAAAACTCGATATCTCAGAAACTATTAAGTTTAGACTTATAATGCACTTACTAAAAAATAATTGTTATTTTATGTAAAATCCAAAAATATTGTAAGATATAGGGTGTTCCGTTTAAAAAAATATAACTTTGCTATGGATCCTTTTTTTAGACGTCCGGTATAAGAGTGGGCCACCCAGTATGACACCATTATCATGGCACCATGCTAACCTAATTATATTAGAAAAACCGGCGGGATCCATCATGTTATACCATTTATTTTTAGGAGTATTTATTGGCTGACAAGAACATGCCAATCTATCCAGTGGCTTTCTCCTTGATGGCCTCCTTTATGTCAGCAATTACAATACTGGGTGTAGCAAGTGAAAACTATTCCTTTGGGTTTCAGTTTGTTGCTATATACGTGGCTCACTTATTTTTTACTCCCATAGCCGTGTATTTGTACCTGCCAGTGTTTTTTAAATTGCAACTAACTAGCTCGTATGAGGTAAGAATAAGGAAAGTCAATTATAAATGTGCGAAAAATAAATATTAAATTATTTATATTAACTTTCCTTCTGTAGTATTTGGAGTTACGTTTTGGCAAGACAGCAAGATTATCCGCTTCCCTTTGTTACACGCTTCAAATGTCGCTGTACATGGGAGTAGTGGTTTATGCTCCAGCTTTAGCGCTAGAAGCACTTACTGGTATTAATAGGGTTACTGCAGTATTATCAATTGGTAAGTCTCATAAGCGCCTGCAAAGAAGAAGCAGTCGTCCCGTCCCCTGAAAATTACGATGTTACAACACTATACTTAGTAAAATTCATTTATATGTATATTCCAACAATGTAAATAAATGCATGCAAAGAGCACGTAAACACGATGTACTAGGACCGTCCCCGAAAGATCGCTCAACTAATTTGTTACTGCAATAATCGATTGACAAGTTTAAACATTAATTGACAGGCTAGAAATGATCGTTCGGGAACGGTAAAGCATGTCTAGAGATATAAGAAAGTTACACTTTGCCTTTAAATGGGATTATCCAAGGGTGGCCATAAACAAACAATAAATGAATGAATAAATGCAAGTAAACTGCAAATCCGGAAGACGTAATTTCATTATTAAAGTAATAGTTTGATGATTTTAAACCGATTTTTACCTGATTCAAAATGAGAGGGTTAATCCCATAAAACAAATTATGTTCTAAAGATTGCATATATAGCCACTCTAGTTAGTTTTAAGCTTAGTAATTATTCTTACTTCGTGTGTAATACAGCGTTTGTTGAATCGTGTGTGAGTCATGGGAAATATGTGCGAGCCCAATGTATCTCGGGAGATAACCCCGTCGAAAAGCAGAAAACACTTTTCTGTAGAAATTAAGGAAGTTATAAACAATGTTTATTCAACTCTCATTGAACGTGCGGTCAGCAAGCAAGCAGCGTTAGAAGAAACGGCCATATTAACAAAAATTCCAACATCAACAGTATGGAAAATTGTGAATAATCCCATTTTAGCGAGGAAAAAAAGAACCGCCCAGACGGCACCCTATATTCCTGGAATATTCCCCTATCTGCCAATAGGCCATAATATCTTGCAATATTCCTGGAATATGCACTGAATATCTTAAATGTATCTTATCTCATAATAATATTCCATATCTATGCCATTGTAGATATGCCTGGAATATGCCGCGGGTATATTTATAGGATATGCATTGTGGAATATATTATTTTTTTTTTTTAATTTTTGATAAAAATATATATAATATAAATATCTATACAGAGTGATTGCGGTCTTAAATTCTATTTTTACATAACTTGATATAGGTATAGGAAATATTTATTTATAGATAATATAGAGGAAGGTGCATATATGTGTGCACCTAATTAAAAAACAATTTTAAATATGAAAAGACTTCATACAGTTTTTGGGTAGGCATTTTCTGCATTTTATTAGTATTTTGTTAAAAATGAAACTTTATTTTTTTTAATATATTATTTAGTCAATTTTTGGATTCGAGCGGTGATAAACAAATTTATCGTTTTATACGGTGTTGCTAGATTCCGCGTTTTAACCCTAAATTAAATTCTAAACTAACAGATATTTTGATTGCAAATAAATTTATACTGAAAGTTTATATTTTTTATATATGTGCTTAATTAAGGACTGCTCTTTTAGAAAAAAATTAGCAATCGTTATTTTTTAATAACAATTTTTTTAACACAAGTTTAACTAATTTCTGTTGCGTAACTCGGAAACGCTGCCTGTACGTCACAGAACTGACAGAACCTGCTTTAGTTAATTTTTTTTCACCTTGTTTTAAAGAGTATCTAGTTTTTAGGTTTTAATTTTTTTTATTTATAAACATAAAAAAAATATTAATTTTAGTGATGTTTTAATATACCAAATCAAATATATTTATATGAAAAAGAAAAAAAATTAATTTTCTTAACATATGCCACAAATATATTTTGGCAGATTAATAGTAATTTAACGAACAAGTGTATTAATAAGGGCGATTAATAATCGAGACATTTTTAACGCGTGAGCGCAGCGAGCGCGTTAATTTGTCGAAATTATTAATCGCTTTTTAATATACGCGTTAGTTACAACATTTTTCCGTCGATTGTGTTGTTAATAATGAAAAAAAAATTTTTATTTAACAACCAAACCTACAAAAGTCGATAAAAATATGATTATGTATGGAACTGACTATTATTGTTTATTAATACTTATATTTACATTAGAAATAGTGCAATTACTGAAATTAAAGCAAGGTACAGATACATTATCAGTAGTTGTATGACATTCTGAATTTAAATTTAGGTTTATGTCATTATCTTGGATGTTTGTAAGGGAATGTGGTTCGGCGCTGGTCGTGGCGCTGATAGAACTAGCATGAGGGGCTTTTGTTATAGTTGTACCGAGGATTTTTTCAGCTGTATCAATTTTATTTTGTAATGAGTTTTCAATATATCCCTCTGCAACAGCAGTGGATTTCCAACCACCAAGCCGTTTAATGGCTGAAAAATCTGCACCACTGTCACAGAGTATCGAGGCAGATGAACGCCGAAAACAATGCCCAGTGTAGAGATGTGGCTGCTCTAATTTTAAAAAGGTTGCTATAATGGAAGGCATTTTGGAAAATGTATTTATGCCAACTGGCTGTATAGAACATTTATTAAATTTATAAAAAATAAAAAACCGTTTGTGTGGAGTGTGTCTTGGTCTCAGGGACATATACCGTTTAACCAAATTGAGAAGGTTATTTTCTTCATTACCCACAATAGTAAATATTCTGTTTGTGTGTGTTTTAGATGCCTTTACGGTGACTAGGAATTTTGAACCCAGATCTTGAACATCATTCGTTTCTAATTTCAACAGTTCATCTTTTCTTAGTGCGCCAGCCACTCCAAAAATCAATGCAACCTACGAATTTTAATTTATTTATTATTATTGTTAGATATTATAGTTTTACCTTTCTTTTTTATTACCTTTGTCATCAAGAAAAGGTTGTTAGGAGCATCAGAAATAAACTTGTGTACGTGTTCTTTTTCCAGGACTTTCGATTTCTTAGGTACATATCCTACTTTTTGCCTCTTGATAAACATAATTAATTTACTGAATTTGCTTATATCGATGCCATCTTTCAAATTTAAAGTCGATTTGAGCATTGAATATTTCGGCCATAAACTTGCAATGAGGCCTCTTTCTGCAATATTCGAAAAATATGCCAATAGCACCGATTCTGAAAAGCGCGTCACTCGTTTTTCATCACACCATGACATAAACTCAGCGTACGTTTTCTCATACAATCTTTTGCTTATCGCGGGAAGTAAACTTAACGATACTACATTAGCAGTTTCTGCTATTTCTGGTGGGGTTAAATTTTCGAAGACATTCATTTCAACGTTGTACGATCAAAATTTTGAAATCCAAACTAGTTGACAGCGACAGTTTTTTTTTACTTACGCGAAACGCCATCATGCACGCGTCACAGCCGCTTCGCGCCACCTTGATTTGAATAACAATTGAGTATTAATTTAATTTCATGTATGTTTGGTTGCCTATAATACAATCGTTTATTAATAGAAAAATCATGCATTAATGGGGGCCATTAATGTACGATTTTTTATACATTAAAGAAGTTCGTAAATACACGGTCGACGGAAATAGTATATTAAAGTACATGTTTTATAAAGCATCATCTTATAGCACGCGTCCATGTTAAAAAACGAGCCGCTTGCGGCGAGTTTTTTAACGGGACAAGTGCTCTAACTGCTTTATAAAACACGTACTTTATACTATTTTTTCGATTTTGTATTTTTTTCAATAAGAAAATACATATTTAAAAAGAAAATCAACCCTTCAAATTTTGTAAATTTGTGTGTCTAAATTCTATGTTGGTAATACTCTAAATTTTTATTTATCATAGTAGCCTTGACAATAAATAATATTTTCTTTGTGTCATTGTCACGAAATTTGTGATTTAATATTTCATAGAGTTGTTCATAATTATAATTAAAAAAATATGGAGCATGATAATCTAAGTTTAACTCCCCCTGAGTTAAGGGATATTGCTAATAAAACGATAAATCAACTTTTACCAGAGAAATCCCGAAAACTTTCTTTTCTCATGGATAACAATAACAGGAAACGTCAGACGTCAACAGAATAAAACATTTAAATATAACCAATGCCAACTTTTAAAAAATAAAATTCGGAGTTCGAAATGGATATATTTCGAACTCGCTAGCGCGTTCGAAATATCTATTTTTCGAGACAAAATTAGAAAATAGCTATTTTCCTAACAAGTGCAGAAAATCGATTTTTCCGCACGCAAATGCCGTTGACAGCACGACGCGTAGCGGAGTGGTGTCAAGCATTTAAGTGCGGAAAAATAGGTTTCTGCACGTGTTAGGAACAATAGTTTTTCTACTAGCGTGAGGAATCAACAACTGGTTATATACACCATAGCAACTAAGATATTTCAAAGGTAATATGATGAACAGTGACTTCAAATCGTACAGCATTTTTAATTTAATTAAATTTAATTTCAAAATATAACAGTGCGGAAAAATCTTTGCCGCACGGTGCGGAAAAGTGGATTTTCCTCACTAAAACATTTAATTTCAAAATATAACAGTGCGGAAAAATCTTTGCCGCACGGTGCGGAAAAGTGGATTTTCCGCACTAAAACATGTGCGGAAAATGCGTTTTTCCGCACGCTAGTAGAAAAAAGATATTACAGGCATATATTTCATGGTGACCTGGAATATGCATGCAATATGCCAGTCATATGCCTTGGCGGATATGGAACATTTATGGGATATTCCAATATGCCAACAGAATATTCATGGAATATGTATGGAATATGTTTGTGCCGTCTGGGCGATACCTGGCATTTTCTTGAAGGTAGATGGAAGTGATCAAGATATAATACGGCGTAAAATTTACAAGTTATACGAGGAACAAAGCGTGACTACATTAGATAATTTAATCAAGAGGCTTGAAAAAGATGAAACCGGCGTTAAATGTGGCAGAACAATGTTATGAATTTGAATTTGAATTTGAACGTTATGGAAGTGTATCCAACACATGGGTTATAGATTTAAACAAATTAACAAAAGACACGTTTTAATGGAATCCAGTAGAATTCGGGGCCGATTATTTACTTGGATGAAACCTGGTTCGACACATATGATACCCCGGAAAAGGGTTGGGTTGACTCAAGCGGCAAGTGTAAAACTAGCGCGCCATCAAAAAGATTACGATTTTACATGCTGGATCTAAAGACGGATGGATTCCAAATGGACTTTCCCTGTCTGCAAAAAACATTAAAGATTCTTCTCTGGATTACCATGAGGACACCACTGCTAATTTATTTGAAGATTGGTTTAAAAACAAGCTAATTCCAAATATACCTCCGAATAGCGTAATTGTAATGGACAATGCAAGCTACCATAGTAGGCAGTTGACCAAGACTCCCTCATCAAATGACACAAAAGCAACAATCCAAAACTACATGTATGATAATGACATTTATTTTTAGGAAGATTACACCAAAAGGCAATTAATTGAGGTTTTACAAAGTTTAAAACTACAAAAGGAATACTTCTGTGATAATTATGCAAAAAATCTAGGGCATACAGTTTTAAGGCTTCCACCATACCATTGTATATTTAATCCCATCGGACATGTTTGGCACCAACTGAAATCTACCATTCGTCATAACAATGTTTGCCCTACTATTAACTCCAGTGTACTTGAGCTTATAGAAACTGAAGTTTTTAACATCCCTTCACAAAGTTGGGCAAACTCTGTTACACATGTTGAAAAAGTGGAAAAATCCTATATCCATATTATAAACAATATAGCACAAATAATAATTAGAACAGATGATGATAGCGATAGTGATATTGATATATTAAGTGAATAATTATTTTTTTAATAATAAAATAACTTGTAATTTCACATTTAAACATAAATAAAATATTATTTAATGTCTTTCTTATTTTTATTACAAACCATGATTAAATTCTAAGCAAAGTACGGACCTGTTCGGCCATATTTCAATTTTACAGCTGGCCCAGGCCTTTTCTAATAGGGATCAGTTACTTAGTCACTTTCTTATATCTCTGAACAGACTTTACCTGTTGTTTACACCGTTGGAATCAGGCAAACCCCTTTATTTTTCTAGGCCCCAAAATTCTACCTTTTAATTAAAATCAGAAATAAAATAAACTTTTGCTAGCACCTAAATTAATTAAATCTTGTTTTTTTTTCTTCATTCGTTCGTCATATTTACAGCCCCCTATTTAAGTCAGATAAAACGCCGATTTTTTGTTCTTAATGTGGAAAGGAATGCCGCGAGTTACATCTCGTGACAATTAGATCATCTCAGTTTAAATATTATGCAATTTTAAAATAATAATAAAAACATCGTTACATGGCTTTGCTTTTAGGTGTAAGTAAAAAAAAAAAAGAGCGATTATTGCTTTTGGACAAAGAAATGAGCTAGTGACATATTTTGTTTTTAAATTAATTTCTTTGTTAGAGGTATTGGATTTTTACCATCCAAATTAAATTTGTAAAAAATAATTTTAAATCTTCAGTATTTTTAAAACCCTCTTTGTGGGTCATTGCAGTGGCGGCTCGTGGGTGTACAAGGGGGCGAGGCTACAAAATAGCGCAAAAATTTTTCGCGATTTCAAGGTCATTGGCTTAAAATGAATAGTTAGGAATTCAACCAGCAATATAATTACTTTGAAATACTAGGTTTCACGAGAAAAATATTCAATTTGCAAGGTCAGGGTCAATTTCTCTCAGTGCATCCGCTATTGTGTCTCTAGTTTGCTCTACTCTCGTAAGCGCCACAGAATTCTTAATATTATGTTCTTTGGAACTTTCGTGTGATTTTACCGCCCGTGAAAATTTTTTAAAATCAGAATACCCACCCCCTGAACTCCAATTGTTTTTTACGCTGCTTAATAAAATACAAGGTCAACAATATAAGCTTTCCTTATAAATACGTCCGCACAGCCACTTATAGGTTTCGTACCAAGTTACCTAAAAAGCTCTTGAATATTGCTTACTCTGTCTCTTATCGTTAAATATGGCCGAAATTTTTGGTGTCGGACGACTACATAATATCTGTCTTTTTTCCGTTTCGTTTCTCCTTAAAAATAGGTCTGAGAGAATAATATCATGAACAGGATTTATATTTTTTTAAAACAATAAAATTTAGCGTTTAATAATTAATAACATAATAAAGAAATCTTAAAACTTACCGGATCTTGAAAATATAACCTTAATTTGACGAACACGAAATTATAAATTACCCAAACAAACACTGCCAATACTTCTCCATTACCTGCATCGCACCTGTATCCTGACTACCCTGCACAGTTACAACTCACAAGAATATTAACATAAAATAAACCAATAAAATATGACAATTTGTAATTTTCCTAAATTAAACCAAGACACACAGTTCACACACCTGCTACGATATAAGTCGGGCGCCGGGTAATCACAGAATTCGCAGAATAAAACATGTGATTTAAACAGCCAATCAACAACCAGCTAAGCTAGGATCTTATCGCCTCAATGAGAGAAACAAACGCGAAATGACCCCCGGGTAAGAGAGAGACAGACCAAACAAAAGACGTTGAGATTTTCGTATGAGGCTTGCCAAAATAGGTACGAACACTCGGAGCAGTGAAGCTGAAATTATTTAGCCTCTCGGCCGTCGACGAAAGTTTACAGAATAAAATAGTCGCTTATAACGCGGCGCTCGGTAAAGCAGTATGAAAATTATTTTTCATATGGAATTTATATTTGAAAATTTATAAATTTAAAACAAACATATTTGTATTTTTTGAGAGGAGTTTGGGAGATTGAGGGTGAGGCGCGGCCTCAGAGGCCTACCCTGAGGAGCCGCCACTGTCATTGCACCTCGAATGAAAAAAAAATATATGAACTTTCGATGTAACTTTCCGGAGCTCTTGTACATTTCCACTCATAATTTGTATTCCACAAGAAAAGACAGCCATATTTTTTTACCTTTTCAGGAATAGTTTGTATATTTTATTCTACCATTGGAGGAATGAAAGCTGTGTTAATGACCGACCTTTTTCAGTCCGTTCTAATGTTTATGGGAATATTCAGTGTTATCGGCACAGCCCTAATGGAGCATGGTAGCTTTGCTGAAATTTGGAGGATCGCCCAAAAAGGAAACAGAACTGAATTGTGGAAGTAAGGCTAACATCATTTGGTAAATAATTTATTCACGCGCCATATAGTGGGGTCTTTAACTCACGTCATGTGGCAAGTACGTACAGATTTGGACAAACTAGAAAACATGTTGTTCTTGATTTTCTCCAGACGATTTTTATGAATGCCTTGTGAATTATTCTACTTATCAAACATTCTAAGAAGTCACTAAATATCTACTTAAATTATTAATAATACTACAATGCCAGCATAAATTCCTAACGCTAAAATGTAATGATCTAGTCCAAGAGGCTTTGGAACACAAATTTAATACACCAAAACACAAAAGACATGAAGCTTTAGATGTATGCGAAGTGTTTTTGGTGGCGCCCTCTGAAAGCTACATTAAAACTGTTATCAGATCTATATTTCCTATCCCAAAAAAAACCTCACCACCAAATTTCGTGCAAATTCTGCTATTATTAAGATAAATTATATGAATTTTTTTTTTAATTATATCTTTGACGCCCTATTTCGGAAACTATCAACTTTATGGACTAAGGTTAGATCGTCAAGTTTTAGCCTTAGGAATTTGCGGTAACATGCTGTACCGACCCCTTAGAGACTGGACTCAGAAGTAAAAGAAAATCAAACATTATCCCTAAAAGACAATTTTAATTGATATAAGTAGCTAGATATATTTAATTCAAATATATTATACTTTCTAGCTTTAATCCGGACCCAACAGTGCGACATTCCTGGTTTTCTTTAATTCTCGGTGGAGGTGTATTGTATCTCTCACTTTATGCAGTTAACCAAACCCAGATACAAAGATACTTGACAGTAAGAGATTTAAAAAGGGCACAAACAGCTCTGTGGTTAAACTGGCCCATCCTATGTCTATTGGGATTGTCTACTGCCTTTAGTGGATTATCTATATATTCCAAATATTACAACTGTGATCCAGTCAAGGCTCGATATATTACTAGTATGGATCAAGTAAGTATCACATCAATAGCACGTAATATAATATAAATAGTCCCTGTAGAACAAGGCTGGCCAATAGATTTTCCGGGTGGGCAAAATTTCATAGACTGCGGCGGCGCCGGGCCAAATACCATATTTATACAAAGGTTTTATATAGGTACACATAAAGTTTATTATACAAATACCACATTATACACAAAAAGACTAAATATGCTTTAATTTACTTTATTGGTAAATGAAATTAAGTAACATAATAATGAAAACATTATTTCTATTTTTTAATGTGAGCTGTGAAGAGGTTTTCCTGATATTAATTCGTCGATATTTGGTTTTAAGTCTTATGTTGATAGGACAATTAAATCAGAAATGTGTTTTGCAGTGAGAGATGTGCGATATTTATTTTTGATGTATGATAAAGTTGAAAATGTTTTTTCACACACATAGGTGGAACCAAACCTGTTTAAAATTTGCATAGCAAGGTCGCGCAATGTTGGAAAATCTTCACTAGAAACGCTTTTCCAAAAACTTACAAAATTTTCTGTTAGTTGCTCTGAAGTTACATTTTCGTAGAAAATTAGTTTCAGGGCAGTGTGGTTTTGAATATTTGTCACTTCAAGCTGAATGTTTGCTGGATATTCAAGCAGGTTAGTAGAACTGATGGCAAATGGGTTTATAAACAGCCGAATATTTCTCTTGTCTAATTCAAAATCCTGGAATCTGTTTTCAGAAGACTTTCTTAAACACTTTATTTTTGATAGGTACTTTGGGATATCAAGGGCAGTGATCTTTAATTCTTCTTTTACACTAGCAAATGTGGGAAAATGGTCGATTTTATTACTCTCTAAGTTTGCTGCAAACAAGTCCAACTTCCCTTTGAAGCCATTGATCAAGTTGAACATTGTTGGAAGAGAACAATCTTTTCCTTGCAATTTAAGGTTAAGGACATTAAGGTACTGTAATGTATCAATTAAAAATGCAAGATCACACAGCCATACTGAATTTTCAAGTAGAGCTCTCTCTGCTGGCAATGATTGTTTTTCGACCAAAAATTTCAGAACGTTTTAACCAACCAATCAAGTGGAAGCAGTGCCATCGCGAGCCGGCTAGCTAGCCGACCAAAGTTCGGGCGGGCAAATTCGAATGTCTTGGCGGGCCACTTCGTGGCCCGCGGGCCTGGGTTTGGCCAGCCAGAACAACAAGGGGTATAGCGACAAAATTCCCATTTTAGAGATATATCTTAATGGAAAGCTGCTGAAATTTGTTTTTCAATTATGTATGATGTACCTTTACCAAACTGCTCACGTTTCTGACTTATAAGCAATAAACTGATTAACTGAACTTGTAAACTATTTTCAGATTTTCATAATTTCTTGTGCTGATTGTATAAATATTATTCAGGATGCGCGAAAAAATGTAGTTTTGCAAAATTCAAAATTTTTGAATCAAACTGAAAAAGATGACAGGGATTTATATTTTTAGCTCATGCCATATTATGTGGTGGACACCATGGGACATATTCCAGGACTGCCAGGACTATTTGTAGCGGGAATCTTTTGTGCTTCTTTGTCCACTATATCTGCAGCACTGAATAGCATGGCAGCAGTCACAATGGAAGACTATTACAAGGTAAAGTAAAATGGTAACAAACACAAGAATTTTTTAACAATTTCTTTTGGGAATATATAAACGAAAGTACGAGCTTTTTTAAGGAGTAATTTTAATAACAGTTTGTTTTATGTTTCAGCCGTTGCGTCGATATTTTACAAAAAAAGAACTCTCTCCAACGAACGCAGGATTTCAATCAAAATTGATAGCTTTCATGTATGGCGTAATATGTCTGTGTATTGCATTTTCAGTACAATACCTAGGAGCGATACTTAATGTGTCGCTGACCATCTTTGGTGCTGTTGGTGGTCCCATTTTGGGGTTGTTTTCACTGGGGATGTTTACCTTTACAGCGAATGAACCAGTAAGTCCACAGCTTTTGTCTTTTTACATATATTATATTATTTGTTATAAGCAGAGCTGTAACTAAGTTACTTCCCATAAAAGTAACTCAAAGTTACTCAAATTAAGTTACATTCTCGGCCATGAAGAAGTAATTTAGTTACCAGATTATTATTGTAGTGATTAGATACTTTAAAGCAAGTATATTTATTTGTAAGTTACTCGAGGCTCTGGTTAAAAGGAGCATGTTGTCGATATCCCTCTTCTCTTCGTTCGCGATAATCAGTCGAATTTCACAATTTTTGCGAATCAAAATTTTTTGGCAAAAAATCGCATCTAACCGAAAAAAGGTATTGTCTATAAAATCTTTACCCACAAAATACATATAGGCATATAGGTATAAAGGCATACACAAATTAACAGCTTTATCAATTTTTAGGGCTCGGTAACAGGACTTTCTGCTGGCATTGTCATTTCAATGTGGATGGCATTTGCTCCCAAGCCTCCACTGCGGCCATTACCTACATCAATTGAGGGTTGTAAAAGAATTATTCTTAATAGCACAGTACTTATAAGTCCAAGTAGCCAGCATACAGACAGGTGTGTTTGTTGTATTTCTCGTAAATAAGGTTATGTACTTGTAAAAAACTTTTGTTCTTCTTTTCAAATCGAGGGAATGTCACTAGATTGATGTTTTTTTTTTTATTATAGCGAATATCCATGGCTGTATAGGCTGTCCTACCTTTATAACGGTGTAATTGGGTTGGGAGTTACACTGGCAGTAGGATATTTAACAAGTTATGTAATCAGAAAAATCACCGGACGAAGAATAGAAGATGAAGATTACAATCCGAATCTTTTTTCACCACCAATAGCAAAGAGGTTATCAACGAGAAGGAAAGATAACAAGACTTTTATGCTAGTAAAAAAATCGGATTTTTATGAGCATGACAAAAATGAGGGCAACGAGAAAACATAAAAACGGTCAATATTCATCGTACAGTGTGTCCAAAGACATTGGATCCAAGTAAATGGGTTTTATTTAAGGGAAATTTACTCCTGCAACTTTTTACTTTGATACAAATTTTTAACTCTTGTATTCGGAAGCAGTGGTACTTATTTATTTATTTATTCAATATTAATATTTCAAAAGTATACGTCTAACTAATAACTAGAATATAGAAAATAAGATTAAATGAAACAGGGTGCAGTGACAGCACAATATTGTGGCATGACAGGGATCAGGATCGACTGAACGAGATTATTAATATTGACATCCCCAAGGTGAAAAGGTGGTGCGACTCGAACTTATTGTCCCTTAACATTAAAAAAACGAATGTTCTGTCATTTAAGTGCTCTCTTAATAAAATTTGGTAACTTTCTGATGTTTACATGAATTTAACTTTGTATTATTTTCACACTAACAACTTATTGTTTATGTTGACACGTAAGCTACCTTGCAACTGAGGTCAATTTAAATACCTTTGGGATATAGTTCCATTTAGCTTAGGCTATCAAATCAACACGTCTTTGTTTCATGTATACCTTAGAACTGAACGAAAACGTCTATTTTACTTTGATGCTGAAGTAATTACTCACTTGCTGGTATTGCAATGTAGAATCAACACACTTTTGTATTATTATCTCTGAAAACTAAACTACAACATCTTTCTTTTTCTAAGATGTCAGACTAACTAATCACTGCCATCGGAAAACTGCAATCCTCGTACAGAAGTCCTTCAACAAAGAATAATGATATGCAATCTCGTCGCATACCCAAACACACGCGACGTAGTTGCCCTTTTTGGTCGAAAACAAACCTTTTAGAAAAAAATTACTTTACTGTGATCGAACTAGAGTGACACCTTGTGTCAGAAAAACACGTGACTCCCGCTGCCCGGCCACGTGTAGCAGCTTCTCTATTCGAGTCTTGGACTGTCTCTTTATCTTGCTTGGAGACTGTATGTCTGGTATACTTCATCACTTTATGTCTCAAACCCCTACCTACAATATAAGGCAATGCTTTAATCTACCTCTTCCTATTCCTTCATTGACGCTAACCAAGAGATCTGTTATACAGCGTGTCCAGAAATGTTCTAGACATATGGGAATTTTCTTTATTGTTGATTTTACGAAAAAAAGTTATTCTTTATAAAAAGTTCTGCTTGATGCGCAAATAATATTGACATAACAAAACTTAAGATATCATGTACAGGGCGGCAAAAAAATATAGAAACACAGAATTACGTTAAGAGGGAAGTACCCTCAATTTTTATTTTAGAGTAAATTGTTATGAGAAAACTTTACTAAGGACTACAAAACGTGGTCAGATACAATTTTTCGTTGAAATATTTTAATTTACAGGGTACCATCAAAAACACGTTGAGCATTCATTACCTCTTGTTGGAAACCAATTACGTAAAAAAATAATGCGAGATTATTTCTCGTTCTAAAATCAACCTATCTACCTATCAAGAATATTAAAAACATTTAATTTTCTTAGAGCCAAAAAAAAATTGTGAATGTGAATAATAAACAATATTTTAGCAATTACATGATAAAAGTGATCTAAAAACAGATAGTTTAAAGTGAAAAATTATGTCTCCACATGCCCCCCTTCTTTTTCCATGCAAACTATAGTACGCCTTGTAACTTACTTCTTACTGTCGCCCGTATCATATTGGGAGTGATTTCTTGAACACAGTTTGTTATTACTGCTTCAAGATGGTCAATATCCTGAAAAGGTCTATGCCCATACACCATTTCTTTTAATCGGCCCCACAAAAAAAAGTCCAGGGGTGTGATGTCGGGCGACCTAGCTGGCCAAGGAATATTTGAACGTCTGCCTATCCAACGGCGCGGAAATACTTCAATCAAATACCCAGTTACTGTGTTAGTATTATGGCATGGGGCTCCATCATGTTGATACCAAATTATACGTCTTATATTTAGTGGCAGTTCATAAAGAAATTGAGACAACTGGTTCCTTAAGATGTTCAGGTAAATGGCAGCAGCATTTATATTTTATCGGAAAAAGTATGGTCCAACGATCTGATCATTTAAAATGCCACACCAAACATTGGTTTTAAATGAATATTGACTACGGCATTCGATTATAAAATTTGGATTGTTTTCACTCCACCACCGACAATTTTGGGAGCATACCACGCCGTTGGAAGTAAACATGGCTTCATCTGTAAATAATATTTTTCTTGCAAAAAAATGATCAACTTCACACTCGCCTTGGAACCACGCGCAAAATAGGAAACGGGATTCAAAATCTCTAGGAAGAAGCGTGTGAATGTATTTCGGTTTATATGGATGAAATTTATTTATTTTTAAAATATTACTAGCACTAGACTTTTTGACGTCAACTGGAATGGTTTTTGACAATTTTCTTAAAGAAATTTTTGGGTCTTCGATAACCGCTTGCATTACATCGAGTTGCTTTTCTTCTGTTGTGGACCATTTGTTGTGTTGTTTCTTAAATACATTTTCGACGGAACCAGTAGTTTAGATTTATTCATTATGTTTGCTATAGTGGCGCTACATACACTTTTGTCAGGGTGTCTAGTATTAAATAAAATTAAATATGAGTGCGGCTTCCCTAATAGGTTTATAGTGATCTCCGACGATAAGTACAATTTCTTTTTTCTCCTGCAGCGTTAACTTTACAACCATGACGAAACTAACGAAAAACTCTTGTTAATAAGTCGAAAAATAGTAAATGATTTTTGACTAACATGTCAATATTCGTTACTATAGTATTGCATATTGTTGCAAAATTGTTGCGGGTAACTGTTAAAGAAATAAAATATTTTCCAAAGGCTTTTTGATGATACCCTGTAAATTAAAATATTTCAACGAAGAATTGTATCTGGCCACGTTTCGTAGTCCTTAGTAAAGTTTTTTTTTTATAACAATTTGCTCTAAAATAAAAATTAAGGGACTTCCCTCTTAACGTAATTCTGTGTTTCTATATTTTTTGCCGCCCTGTACAACATATCTTAAGTTTTGATGGGCCAATATTATTTGCGCATCAAGCAGAACTTTTTATAAAGAATAACTTTTTTTCGTAAAATCAATAAAGAAAATTCCTATATGTCTAGAACTTTTCTGGACACGCTGTATATGAAAGCATTAAGAGTTTTCAAGTGAAGAGTAAAAAAGACCTTGATTGGTAAGGCTTACTATAGTTTAGGTGACTTCTATGCTGACAACCTGTGAAATACATGCCTAGATCTTGTTATGTTATAGTTTGTTAGATTGTTGTTTTCTTACTGGGTGACTATTTTTATTTTTCCTTTTTATTGTTAAACTCATGTAGTGTGCTTTCAATTTTTTGAATGTGAATGATCATTGATGTTTCCTTTTAAGAATATTCACTGATTATATTTTGTATTGTTCCTTCTTTTTTAGCTAGTTCGTTTACTTTGCTTTCTTTTAGGTTAGTTTGTCAACGAAATATCAGGTTTATAATAATAAAGCTTATTTGACTTTGACTTTCAACTTAACCGACTTAAAAGTTAGATGCAGCACTATTTCTAAATACCCTGTTAATATATTATACTTTTTAGGCCTTAGAATGTGGAATTCTATTATGGAATTTGGTGTAAAAGTACACTTACACATACAACAAATAAAATGCAAAATATTAAAAATAAACTTTATTAAATATTTTCCATTTTTGTTTCACAAATTATATATACAATCAAAAAAATTGCACCCGCCAAGAAATATTCTTAAAATTACTTATCAAATGGTATAAAAGCTGGCAAAGTTCCAAGTTTGGGTCTTGATTTTAGACCAATATAATTTTTAGTAGTGCTTTTCTCTATCGTTTTAAAACTTTTTGGTTTCTCCAACGTACTATCATCACCAGATGTACTTGGTTCATCACTAATTCCTTCAGATTTAGATTTTTTCAGATAATACCGTGGATTTTCTTTTGCTTGCTCGTTTTTAAGATCGTTACTCTTAACAGATTTGGAACAAATTTTATCTGATACAAACTTTTGATCTTGTTTTTTAGGTTTTTTGTCAAACTTAGAAGATTTCTTGGCAAATTTCGCTTTATCTGACATATAATTTCTTACCATTTTCCCGTGCGGATATGGACACCTTTGCTTCAAACATTTGCCATACTTCTCGTATTCTGGACAAAGATACTGATGTCTTTTGTCACACTATGAACACACAAACAAAATAGGAATGTAAATATAATTGACTATATTCACCTTATTGTAACATAAAGCCATTAACGTAATGAGTTGTTCACCTGACTTTGACTTCGAGACGCCTGCGCCTCCTTAAAACACAGTGGCGCATACAAAATATTAAGAAGTTAAAAGAATATTTACTGTTAACGGGTGCAAGCTATGCCCCACCTAGGATTGCCGGGTGTCCTGGATTTGAGACTTGAATTTAAACGTTAAAAACTGCAAAGACCTCTCCAGGGCACCCAATGTCCTGGATTTTGTAAATGCTAATTTTTTTTAAACAGTTGTGGAGTTCGTAACTGGCGTATGAAAGTAAAGTACCTCCTAACATATTTCGTTTGGCTTAACGACTGCAATAAAACCCCTCATAAACTCGGCTTTCGCTTTCGCAGAGACGTATTGACCCACATTTATTTTTAATGCCACTTTATAATAACAATAGATAGGTACATTACTTGATTTGTTATCAAAATTAATAAACTGTCCAATTAAAGTTTTCTAGAAACAACTTAATCATTAGGATATTTCTTAAAGCTTTTTAGTCACATGTACCTGTTTATATAGCTTATATAAATAGTAAACATAATATTCGAAATAGATTAGTACTTATCTATTTTACTTTAAAACAGTGTGCAACAAGTTAATATTAAAAGTATGTGGAGACCTTGGGAATCTTCAGCTAATGCGATATCTAGCTACCCTAAACATTCCAGGAAGCCTAAATGCATGCGAAAAGTTACCCTTTTCCGCACGCAAACTTTTCACACTTGTTTTGTACTCATAATAAATTTGCGTAGCTATAAGTTTCTTTGCCATAAGGTATTACTATGGCTTTTCAATTAAGTACAAAATCCGTTCCTGTGCAAAGCAGTACCCTTATTTCATTTCATTTGAGTAATATAAACAGTGATGCCAGCTGGGGCCAGGTAGATTTCGCTGGTTGGCACGCTCATCGAAAGTTTTATATGGGTAATTTTACCAAGAAATTCTTTAAAAACGTATGTTTGGCAATCAAACATGTAACGGGTTTCTTTGGGTGTTTACAATATAATAAAACTATTATTGCAGTTATTAGGTCAAACGAAATATGTTCATGTTTGGATGGACTTTGACACACACTGTTTTTTCAATATACGATTCAAATGATAACTCTGAAATAATTTTTTCCTTATGCAATGCAGCCTGGAGCGAAAACTGGTTGACCATGTAAAAGCAGAGGGTTAGATTAAAACAAATTTTGGTTGGCAATAAAAACAAAAAACTCTTGGAAATTGTCAGGCCTGATAAAAAAATATTCCTTTTCATCCGAAGTCTGGCCACCTAGCTCATAGCTATCTCTGCTGTCAAACATCTTGGCGATAATAGCTTGATGTTTACATGTAGTACGCACATACGCAGACTCAACTTCCATTAAACAGTATTGACAGTATACACAGTTGAGCTATAAACTAAGGTGATGTATCGGGGGTTCACCAGTCGGTTAATAGCTTTTTGACAGCGGGGACACTGAAAAAACTGTTGGATTCGGTTTAGTTACAATGAAAAAAAAACCTAAACCTTTCTTTTTCTGTGGTTTTATGACACTATTGAATTGCTATGTATATCAAGGTCACTAAATCAAAATTTCAAAACCAATCGAAAACCTTGAGCTATTTGCATAGGTCGTTTTGGTTGACAGTTGCAACCGAATATTTTAGGAACCGCATTTCATAATTGGAAGGTTACGGAACGAAAAAACAAAGACTTCTGGTTAACTTAAGTTACCTTAAGTCGCTTGAAAACTCTAGACTCTAGACTATTGCCACGTTCACATTGTGACAATTAACTAATAGATTTTAACGTCATTTAAGAATTAAATATTTTACATTTAGTTGTCGCTTCACAAGTTAACCAAGATGTTTTAGTTTTGTAGGTTCCCGTTCCGTAACTTCCAATTCCTGAAATTTAATTAGCGATTCCTGTAATATTCCATCGCCATAATCAACCATAACGACCAATCAAAATCGTTGGGTGTTTTGAGATCGTTGTGAAATTTTGACATTTGTTTTAGGTTAGGTATTGGTATTTTATTTACTTGAGTGTTTTGTGATTAAAAATTAATACAAGAAAAACATAAAACGACAAAGACATACACAGCTATACAATAAATGCCATAATGGCCACAGAGAAATAAAGGTTTATATTTTTATTAAAAGCTAAACCAAAATGCTATTTCAGTGTAACCAGTCAAGTTTGTTACCAACTTTCGAATATGAAATTAAAGGAGAATTCAGGGCCGCAGCCCTGGTCTCTAAAAAATTGTATGCTTGTCGACCTCACAGGTTAGTTGGCTGGGGACGAAAATCATAAAATCGAGCTATAACTTGATGAATAATAAAAATATTGAAAAATCTTAAAAGCACAATATTATAGAGACTTGTATCCTTGACCATTTTACTATCTTCGCTTTTCGTCACTAAATCAACAGGAATCGAGCTACACGTGAAAAGCATTTTCAACCCCTTCGAAAATGGTAAAATCGAGCAATAACTCGATAAATAATAAAAATATTGAAAATTCCTTAAAGTACAATATTATAGAGAACTTTATTTCCAACCACTTTATTATCTTCACTTTTCGTCGCGAAATCAACAGGAATCGAGCTACACTTGAAAAATCATTTTTAACCCCTTTGAAAATAGTCAAATCGAGCAATAACTCGATAAATAATAAAAATATTGATAATTCCTAAAAGAACAATATTATAGAGAATTTTATTTCCAACCAGTTTACTATCTTCACTTTTCGTCGCGAAATCAACAGGAATCGAGCTACACTTGAAAATCATTTTCAACCCCCTTGAAGGTAGTCAAATCGAGCAATAACTCGATAAATAATAAAAATACCGAAAATTCTTAAGAATACAATATTATACAGAATTTTACTCCCAACCAATCTCTCATCTTCACTTTTCATCGTAAAATCATCAGGAACCGAGCTACACGTGAAAAGCATTTTCAACCTCTTCGAAAATGGTCAAATCGAGCAATAACTCGATAAATAATAAAAATATCGAAAATTTTTAAAAACAATATTATACAGAATTTTATTCCCAACCAATTTCCTATCTTCACTTTTCATCGCGAAATCATCAGGAACCCAGCTACAAGTGAAAAGCATTTTCAACCCCTTCAAAAATAGTCAAATCGAGCAATAACTCCATAAATAATAAAAATATCGAAAAATCTTGA
Source organism: Polydrusus tereticollis (assembly GCA_963920685.1). Lineage (NCBI taxonomy): Eukaryota > Metazoa > Arthropoda > Insecta > Coleoptera > Curculionidae > Polydrusus > Polydrusus tereticollis. The sequence continues at coordinate 18,297,720 of OY987330.1, forward strand.
AAAAACAATATTATACAGAATTTTATTCCCAACCAATTTCCTATCTTCACTTTTCATCGCGAAATCATCAGGAACCGAGCTACACTTGAAAATCATTTTCAACCCCATTGAAAATAGTCAAATCCAGCAATAACTCGATAAATAATAAAAATACCGAAAATTCTTAAGAATATAATATTATACAGAATTTTATTCCCAACCAATATTCTATCTTCACTTTTCATCGCGAAATTATCAGGAACCGAGCTACACGTGAAAAGCATTTTCAACCTCTTCGAAAATAATTAAATCCTGAATTAAATTGTGAAATATTACAAGACATTAATTTCCTCTACTTTGAAATATCCATTTCACCAAGGATGTAGCCCATCACAAATCAATTTTATGTTTTTGTTTTGTTGAATGTTAAGTTTTTTTAAGGTACTTAGGTACTAGATAAATCGTTGGGTTTTTAAGGACATTTACTGTCCTTTAACACCTTCTTAAAGGACAACGGACTTTATTTCGAAATAAGGGACTGTCCCTTGAAAGGAAGGACGGTTAACAAGCCTACCAGGCACCGCTATTTCCAACCGGTAAACTTTGGTTAACCCACGGATCGTCACCTTAATTTTACAAGGGGTTTGTGGTTAACGTTGGACGAAGCAAGCGTAGTTTACAGCACTGTCGTTTCGGTGCAATTGTACTGAATTCAGCACCAAATTTAAAAACGGAACTAAACTCAAACAAGCACAAAAATATACATACATATAAAAAGTAAAAAAAAATATCTTAATATTATTATATAATATAATCCTAGTGCATCTTTGCACTACTTTTAAAAAAGAAAGAAAATACACAGATATACGCTGGCACTGTCGTCTAATTGCAGGCAGTTACACTGATGAATTAGTTCAGTTTCAAACCTCAATAGAAAGATCTGCAGATGTGTAGTAGTAGTGTCTTTTAGGGGAATTACTGGATATGATTGAAGCAAGCCACGTTTATCATACCCAGGTTATGAAAAGCCTGCGGCCATTGCAATATTTGAATTTTCCTTATTCCGTACGTTTTGCTTTGAAAGTCAGCGGCTGCAGTACTGGTAGCTTAACCAATCTTTACAGCTCATGTTAAGTGCGATTAGTTACGGAGATCATGAGATTGCGGTAGGGATAGAATCCGATTTAAATATATACGGAAACGCTAAGCACAACGACCGACAGTTCAACATTTGGTGGTTTAAACTGGTTTCTTTTGTTACTCTTCAAAGAGAATAATTGTTAATCACATATGAAATACTTTCCTTGGTTTTTGTCTGTGAGTCTCTTCAAGAGAGTTATGTTTTAATATTGTATTTGAATGTTTTACTAAAATTGTGTTTTTTTTTTTAAATTTCTTTATAATTGCAGTTAAGTATATTTCTTTGAAGATAAATTTAAAAGTTTAAAAGAATAATTATCTTGTGTAGGTACCTTTATGTTAAAAGGATGAACCCTTGATTTTTGAAACTAAGTACCTTTTCTTCCTGTCTGCTGTATCTCAGATACCTAGATCAAAATTCAAAACGTTTTAAATACTTTCTGTGACACTAGGCATCATCTTCAAACAAGAAGTTGTAAAATATTTGCAGAGAACTATGTTCATTAGATGTTTTAAATTTTTATGCATTTTCAAAATGTGGACGAATTTTGAATAATAAGTTGTCTAGTTCTAAGTATCAGGGATGGGTATATATCTTTTGTGGGAATTTACCCATTTAAATCTCACAGAAAAACACAACACTATATTTTATACAAAATACATTTACCTCAGCAGCTTTCTTGCAAAACCCTTCAAGAAAATCTCTGCATACTTCAGCCTTGGGATTTATCTTTACATGTAAATATGGGCAATTTTCTCGTGAACAAGACCCTTCCAAATAGTATTTACAAGTTGGCATTTTCTCTGATGACACATTATGTGAAAGAAGACACTTTTCCTTTAGGCAGGCACCCTGCAAGAACCTATAAAAAAATTTTGTTCAGGTCAAACACAGGCAAAAACTGCAGCTTTATTTAAGAATTATATATTTAGTTCAAGAGTGTTACCTGGTACATAAAGCAATTTGATCAGGATCATGTTTTCGGAAGCACTTTCCATTTTCCTTTCCCTTGCACAATCCATACTTTTTGTAGTATGGACAAGGGATGTTACATTTTTTCAATTTTCTTGGAGACACTTTAGTTGATTTGCTTTTCTTGAGACTTGCTCTTCTACAAGAGATAAAAAATTTTACCCTCAGAGCTACTTATGTATTTTCAAAGATTATTTACCTAATAACTTTAAACATCTTCGAGACCATACTAGTATTATCACAAGCTCTGTCTTTACTCTCAGGTACAGGTTTATTGGTGATAGCTTTTTTTATAGCTGGGCATTTTACTAATTTATATTTTGACACTTGAATAGGTCCACTGGGAGATTCCTTTAAGGGTGCACTGGAAACAGATGCCCTCCTTATAGAATTTCTTGACTTCCTGTATACAACTCCCCTAATATTTACAGTTGCACTTTTCCCAGGACTGGTAGGGATACTTTTTATAATATGAGTTTTTGCTAAATCCCTGATACTTAAGAATTTGTTGATATAAACATATTTTCTCTGATGCTTTGCAATTATGCTAAAAGAATTTCTTCTTCTATTATCAATTTTGTACTTATTTTTGGATTTATTTACTCTATTATTTTCAGCTTCATTATCTCCTAGAGTATTTCTTTTAGGTGAAGAATGCAAAGATTTAACAATTTTATATTTCGACTTAATAGAATTTCTTCTTTTCTTTACCACAGGAGTTCTAATCAACTTTGTTCTCGTTAACACAGTTGTTTTATTTATTTGTTCTGATGGAATTTCTTTTCTTTTAGTCGGAGATATATTCAAAGAATTTTTTTGGAGTATATTGCTTAGAACACTTGGATTTTTAAAATTTGGATTCATATGGACGGTTTGGAATGCAACCTGGGAGATATTTAAGGGAATTTGAACACCTTTGGCATTTGGATTTATGTGAATTTTTGTACTTTGTAAAGGAACATTTTCTTGATATGGCTGACTTTTTATACATTGTTTACTATTCAAAATTGGAACTTTAAGGTTCTTTATATGAGGATTCACATGAATTGTATTAGGTTGAATGGGAATGCCAGAAAAGTTAGGATTCACAAAGACTTTGTTCTTCTTGAAGTGGGGATTCACCAACACTTTTTGAGATCCATTTGAAGTATGACTGGAATTTTCAGCCATATGTTGCTTAATATAAATAAAACGGTTTGTGCTGGGCTCAGGGATGCAAGATGTATTTCCATATTGTTGTGGATTCTCTTGAGATAAACTCCTACATGCTGAAACGAATTGGTGTAAGTTTTAAACACATTCAAGGGCCCATCCCAATTACAACTTACACATGTTTGGGCGTAAATATTTTCACTGTTATGAAATCAGAATCGTAGTTAACAGAAGTCACACTGCTATAATAATTATAAATTACTCACTAAAAAATATATGAGTTTATTTGTTTATTTATCAATCACCAACGAAGACAAATAGACATTGACACATTGACAGCGACAAGTAGTGACAACTGACAAGGACCTTAGGCCCAAGGACAAAAAGATGACTCATTAATGATAGTATTCGCCAAGCCGTAATATCGCGAGTGTATGGCCGAGATATATTTGCCCAGAGCAATGGAGAGAGGAAGTGTAGAGTTGTAGAGACGAATAATTAACAGTGTAATGCCACAGAAAACTTAGTAATACCGTTCTACCATCAATTCAACTATTGAATCGAAGGTTCTACCATCGTTCAATCTACCCTTTGTACCCTACATACGGAGACAACTCGTATTAGAGTTGAACGAGAAACGGAATCCGGCTGACATTTGACTATTAAAGTATAGTTTAGCTAAGTCTTGTTTGAAATACTATTTTGTTGCTGTTGCTATTCACGCACATATAAACGTAGCTTAAATCGGACTGTTGCAAACGTTCGTTAGATTTGTTGTTCAATTCCGGTAGTGAGGCGTTAGGCATTACAAAAATTCGATGAGAAATAAGGAACCAAATAATTCATGCAAATACTATTTACCTAGTTTTTAAAAATATTTTTCCATAAATAAACGTCCAAAGAATTTCTTGATACAATTTGGTTTTAGAACATTTTTATTTATGGAAGTCGCTCATTTGATTCGAATATATTTTTCTGTCAAACTGACAAGTTTGACAACTTCCGGCACATTCTCCGCCATCTTTCTTTTGATATCTCGTTGAGCATGGTAAGAAGTCATTCATTATTACTTTTAAAATTGAAGAGAAGTTATCGTCCTTTGATATTTAAAATATATTAAAACCTTTGGAACGTACTTCAAATATTAAAACCGTTATCATTTATAAATGATTTATAACTTCTTTTGCCATTCTCCTGCAATGTTATTGTTTCCACATGGCTATGTGTCCAACATGTTTTTTTTTACAAACTTTCTTTTATATTTTAGTCTTTTCAAAGATTTGTGGAGACGGGCCGCGTAGCCGTTGTCTCAGATGGCCCCAACAAGGGTAAACTTGTTAGCATTGTAGATATTATTGACCAAACCAGAGTAAGTACTTTTAGAGGTTATTGTACTAAAGGCACTACTTTGGTGTTATGTGCATTATAATTTTTTTTGCTTCTTCAAAACCTTTAAGAAATACACGTACCTTTAATATGATGAGCCATTATTTTTGATAGGAATTGCCGGCTGATACATATCTGAAGCCAAATTCATTCTGATTATAATTTATAAAGGTCCTTTACAATTTCCAATTAAATATTTAAATTGCTGTTACAAAGTTTTTTTATAGGTTTTAGTTGATGGACCTGAAACAAATTTTCCCAGAGGTCAGATTAGGTTAAACCAGCTTCATTTGACCAAATTCAGAATAAAGTATTCATTTACTGCATCAACAAGGGTTGTTCGCAAGGCATGGAAAGAGGGAAAAGTTTTAGAAAACTGGGAAAATTCAGTTTGGGCAAAGAAAATTGACTCTAAGAAAAAGGTAAGATTATTAATTATTATTTTGTGAAATAATATGTATATAATAATATTTCTCAGTTTTTCATTATGATGATCCAACACTTTGATAGGAATTGCCGGCTGATACATATCTGAAGCCACAAGTTCTCTGATTTTATAATATACTTAATTACCTTTCTAGCTTACTTATTTACAAAGTTATTAATTAATAAATAATTATTGTAGCGTGCCCAACTGACAGATTTTGACCGTTTTAAACTAAGAAGAGCAAAGGGTCGCAGAAATAAGATCAGAACCGCCACCTTCCTGGCATTAAGGAAAACAGCTTCCAGAAATGGCACCTTATATGGTAAGAAGAGGATGGCTAAAGGAGGTGACAAACCAAGGCCAAGCAAAAAAGCAAAGCCAGAGAAGAAGAAGCCTGCTAAGAAATAATTTTAAATTAAATTAAAAATAAACCTTAATTTAAAATATTGATAGTTTTATTTATTGCATCCCATCTTTGATTGTTTTTGTGGTATAAAGAGATAAAAGTCCCCAACACTCCTTAGGGGCAAAGAATTGTACTAGGCATGTAGAAACAAAAAATTAAACTTGAATGTGGGCAAAGTGATGAAAATTCCAATAAGCATCCTTTACTTGTACAGGGTGTTTCATAATGATGTGCTAATACGCTAGAGCATTGCCTAACTCTACAGTTAAGTCTAAGAAAATCCCAATATACAGGATGTTTCCAAATATATATTTGCAAAAGCTTTTAAGGGATTTGTTTCGAAGATAATTAAATGAAATTTGACACATGAAAACATTTTTTCATTCCTTACAAATTTATTATTATGTGAAATAGCCTACTGAGTGATACTTTTTTCCAGGTCGTATAAAATTTTACCTCTTCAAATATCTCTTGTGGCGCCACTGGCTCAATTTAAAATTTAGTCGGTTCCCTTATATAGTGCAACTTTCTTGTCTACTGAATTTTGCTCGAAAAGTCGATAGTTTTTGCACAAAAAAATCAAAGCTTTTAATTAACAGGAAATAGGCTTGCCAACCGTCCTTTATTTCGAAATAAGGCCTTTAATGAGGTGCCAATGGATGATATAAATGTCCTTTAAAAACATACAATTTATCTAGTACCGAAGTACCTTAAAAAAACTTAACATTTGACAAAATAAAAACATGTCACCTTTACCTAACATATATCCAATCTAAGGATTAAGATTAAAAATGTATTCATTTTTTTTTTCTAAGTTTATGTGTTTTGTGTGTTATTGGTAATAATTAAAATATACCGGTGAATCCCCTACCCCGCGAAGGCACTTGCCGGTACGGGAGTGATGAGATAATTATCTGGTTTCTAACACTGTAACCGAGGCCATTCCAACGGCCGCCGGGCTTATGGCCCGGTTCTTTGGGCGCATTTCGGACCGTATTATTACGGTCCGTATGCGCCCAAACCTGTTCATATCATATCTTGGGTTGAAATGTAATACATTAGGCTTAAGTTGAGATATTAGTTATAGTGTAGAAATGTAATTTATAGGAAATAAAGAGCTTAAAAAGGAAAGGAAGGTGAATCCCCGAATTCGGCCAATTCCCCAAGCCCAACCTGTTAGATCCGCAGGCATTTATTGCTTGATTTGACCATTTTCGAAGTGGCTAAAAATGCTTTTCACGTGTAGCTCGGTTCCTAATGATTTTGCGACGAAGAGTGAAAATAGTAAAATAGTTGGGGATAGAATTCTCTATAATATTGTATTTTAAAGAATTTTCAATATTTTTATTATTTCTTGAGTTATTGATGGACTTGACTATTTTCGAAGGGGTGAAAATGCTTTTAACGTTTATTTTTTTATTTTATTTTAGGATACTCTTACAAACACAGTACATATTATTTATAAAAGTAAGAGATAGAGTGCAACATATAAAACTTAAAACTAGTTAAAAAGAATAAAAACAACAACAAACAAAAGGAGAAGGGAAATCTACAAGTTAAAAAAGCTTCTTTATGGCCTTAGCTTGTTTAGCTCAGTTCCTGTTGATTTCGCGACGAAAAGTGAAGATAGTAAAATGGTTAGGAATAAAATTCTCTATAATATTGCCCTTTGAAGTATTTTCGATATTTTTTTTATTTATCGAGTTATTGCACGATTTGACTATTTGCGAAGGGGTTAAAAATGCTTTTCACGTGTAACTCGGTTTCTGATGATTTCGCGATAAAAAGTGAAGACAGTGAAATGGTTGAGAATAAAATTCTCTATAATTTTGTTCTTTCAAGTACTTTCGATACTTTTTTTATTTATCGAATTATTGCTCGATTTGACTATTTGCGAAGGGGTTGAAAATGCTTTTCACGTGTAACTCGCTTCCTGTTGATTTCGCGACGAAAAGTGAAGATAGTAAAATGGGTAGGAATAAAATTCTCTATAATATTGTACCTTCAAGAATTTTCGATACTTTTATTATTTATCGAGGTCTTGCTAGATTTGACTATTTGCGAAGGGGTTGAAAATGCTTTTAACGTGTAACTCGGTTCCTGTTGATTTTGCGACGAAAAGTGAAGATAGTAAAATGGTTGAGAATAGAATTCTCTATAATATTGTCCTTTTAAGAATTTTCAATATTTTTATTATTTATCGAGTTATTGCTCGATTTGACTAGATTTCGTATGGTGCTGGATTTTTAATTTTCATGTATCTTATAATTAATAATAAAGATGACTCAGCTAGTAATAAATAAACAAATCAGATAGTTTTAATTGATTAGTAACTGGTAAATTAATAACGTAAGCGGATGAACAAATATCCAGCTTAACAAGGAAAATTGAGTTTAGGGAAAGGTAAATTTCAATAAATTGCATCATTTAATAAGAGTGAAAGTTCTTTATTATATCAGTCTAAAAAAATTCTTAATTCTAGCTGAACATTAAAATTAATGCGCCCAAAAGTAAAAATTTAAGCGATACCATCATTTTTCTTTTTCATAACGAAAACACGCGTTCCCCTTCTTTGAGCAGGATTGCCAACCGGATCAACTGTATTGTCACTAAAAGTCACCTCTCGTTTCTCCTTGGCATTTGTCGGTACAATATTCAAATCAACATTTTCTTTATCCACAAACGATATTAGGTCCTCTGTAGCATTAGAATCAATTTCAGTCTTGACAGCTTCTTTGGTATCGTCAGTAACGCTGTCGTCAAACGATTGCAATTTTCTTCTATTGGCAACGGTGTTCCGAGTATTAGGTATAACAAAGTCGCCTTCTTTTACTCCGGCGTTATTAAAAACCATTGTTAATTCACTCTCAGGTGTTAAAAGGTCACCCTCGGGTATTGTTTCATTTGGTTTTAAACAGCCTTTTATTGGCATGCTAAAAAACAAAAATAAAGCTCGAGACGTCCGTTTTTTTTTGTCTACTGTAAACTTCTGTCGTTCGTAGACGGTTTAATTTTTAACTAAAAGTTATAACATTACAACAAGAGTAACTGATAGAGGTTTAAAATAGTGCTAGGAATCAAACTCTAATAACTCGACTATTCGAATATTCAAATACCGAATATTTTTCTTTAAAGTTATTCATATGTTCGATTATTTGAGTAGGTATTGAAATATTTAAATATTCGATTAATTGCATGTTTAAATGTTTCAATATTCGCGTATTCAATTATCAAATATTTTTACTTTAAAATTATTTAATGTTACGTGCACCAAGTCGTTGCGTGCACCAGCCTTTAAAAAATCTTATTATACGGGTTGTTATTTAATAAGTGTCCGATATTTTACAGGACGACTTCTAGGTGAAAAGTTTATATAAGCATGGCTCCGCAAGCCCTTCATTTTTGAGATACAGGGTGTTAAAAATTAATTTTTATTTTTGTTTTTCGCAAATCATTTTTGAAATAATGTCTATATTTGGACGAAAATTGGTAAGTAGGGGTTTTTTGAAATGCGAAATTCGAATATGATCACATCTACGTGTCTTTTTACTCTTTTGAGGAGTCATAACTTTTTTATACGTAGTTGTATTACATTTAAAAAAAAATGGATTTCTTCATCTTTTTACATGAAAAGGCATACCTGGTAGAAGGTAGAAGTCGCGACGAGTAATCATTTTCGAGAAAAAGAATAATAAAGAAATAAATGGCATTTATTTGCATATCGCTATGATATCAGGGTTTGATAAAATAACATTTATTTCCTAAACAAGCCGAAATCAAAAATTTATGAAAATGTACTTTGCATTATAGCCAATAAAGTGCCTACATAACAGTGTTATCAAAAGAGGAAACGGCAGTGGCGTACATATTTTTTGTTCTTGTTAAAAATTGTATTACCCTGAATCTTAAAAATGAAGGGCTTGCGGATCCATGCTTATATGAACTTTTTACCTTATAAATAACTGAGAAATTGTCCTGTAGAATATCGGACACTTATTAAATAACACCCTGTATATATCTATTAAAATTGTGCCTATTCTTAAAAGTTCTTATTTTTTTGAATACGTGGAAGCTAAAACTAAAATTTAAATTAAACTACAAATATTCAAATATTTTAAGATTTTAATATGTATTTAAAATCAAATATTTAAATATTCGAAATCGAATATTTGAATATTGGAAATCGAATATTTGAGTACTCATAAATAATATTCGAATATTGAATAATTTGTATATTTGAATAATAAATAAAGTGAGTATTTGAATACTTAAATCTCAAAAATTCCTAGCACTAGTTTAAAGTCCTAGTTAATATCTCGGGACAATTTGATTAATTTTTTAATTAATGCCCTCGGACAAGAATTACAGAAATTTATCTAAAACACGGCTGTTTTTCATATTAAACATGAAATGTATTTCCATTCTCGGAGGGTTATTTGGTTGAGGCGTTGCTTAAGCTTGTACAGGGTGTCCCAAAAGTATGATCAGAATTATATTGGATTTGTCATAGAAAAAAAAATCCTAAAGTACTCCCTAATGGAGATACGGAGAAGGATACCCATTGACTTACTTTTTCGGCTGTAATTTTCGAACTGACATGTATAATTTAATGAAATTTTAATATTTTATGTAGGCAATATAAGGACTCATAAAACTCGCTGAATACAAAAAAATGATTTTCTTCGAAAGCGGCTAATTTCATCCAAACAAATGTAGAGTACGTTTTTTAAAGAGGATTCACCTGTAGTATGGTTTTGCGAGTCTTTATGGCTTACATAAAATATTAAAATTTCATTAAATTACTCATGTCGGATCAAAAGCCTACCAATTAAATCTGAACTGCTTTAAAGAGCATTTTCTTATTGTTTATTATTTACGATATCTAACAACGATATTTTAAAGCCTGGGGATATATAAACCTCACGACGTTTTTGAGATTCTCAGATTTAAGGTCCTATAGCAAAAAATATTCCAATTTTTGAAAAACTCTTTTCTATAAAAAAAATTAGGTTTTGCACTTAAGTGTACGTATTTCTTTACCACCTTGTACAACATTAACAAGTTTTTTTAGGTCGAAGATATAAACCGCTTAAGGAAGAAATCTAGCCTCTAAAAATTTCAAAAGTTAATTCAAATTGATCGAATCGTCTGCGAAGAACAGAAGTTTAGAATTAGGCGAAAAACGACGTCCCCACCTTTTTTACTCATCTAAGAAAAGTTACAAACAACATTGGAAAAATATAGATCTTTTACTTCATTTGGGACATACCTCCATTAAATACTAATATTTCTTAATCTTCATATAAAACTTTAAAAAGCTTTTATAAATAAAAAAAAAAACCTTTCTTCTCCAATAATGTTATAACTCAATTTATTGTCTTTTATTCATAATATGTTTCTTCACTGATTACAATTTCACATTTATATTTAAAACTTTACCTATATTCGAATCGTAAAGTCTTCTACTTTACATTCCTCATCCTGTGAAGTTGTACTCATTAATTTGAGACAACTTACATAAAAAGTTTTCCTCAACTCGATGCTATAGGTAAGTCCCACTTAAACTTTTATTTTATATTTATTGGTCATTCGTAACTTTGTATTATCCAGGGTTGGGCAAAATTTGATTTTTATTAAAAAAATCAAAAATCATTGATTTTTTTGATTTTTATTGATTTTATTAAAAATTTAACATTTTTCTCTCTTTTCAAATTAATACAAATTATTTTTTTAATGTCAGTCTAACAATATAGTAGGTCTAAATTCTACCCAAAATATTGTCAGAACGCGCTTCTTGCAAGAAAGTTCCTGTCGCGACTTGATTCTTTCCCGATCTATAAATTGCCGTGGCCCAATATGTCTCGCGTATTTTGATGTTGATTGTTTAAAGGAGTGGAAGTAAATAGTTTTTTAATATGTTATATTGTTCATTGTTCTGAATTAAAAATAAATAGTTTCATTAAATCATGATTTTTTTTTTAATAAAGTGATTTAAATCATGATTTAAATCGTGATTTAAATCACTTGATTTAAATCAGCCCAACCCTGGTACTATCCTTTTTAGTATCCCCTGAGGATGAATGCTTAAGCGTTCGAAACATGTAGGGAGCTATTTATTTGTTTTTACAACTATTAAACTGTGGAGGAAGACTGCATTTGTTTCATTTACATTACTTTGACTCCACTGAAAGTATTTCTTCAATTTTAATCATCAAGAAGTTGAAAATATAATTGATAGTTTCAAATTTTATACATCTCCTGGTGTCGATGGTATAACCACAGAAATATTAAAATGTATTAAAACTACTATTTCTAGGCCACTCACTTTTCTTATAAATAAAATTTTTAAAACAAGGATATGTATATCCAGAAGCTCTCAAAATTGGTGTAATAAAACCTACTTTTAAAAATGGAGATTCAAGTGTAATTAGTAATTATAGGCCTATAACATTAATTAATTAATTAGCTAAAGTTATTGAAAAAATGCTAAGAATACGAATTGATAAGATATTTAGAAAAAATACATCTTATTTCTAAAAAACAATTTGGGTTTCAAGACAATAAATCCATGCAATATGCTATCTAACAGAACAAATATATAATGCATTCGATAATAAAACGCCTTGTATTTGTATTTTTCTGGATGTAGCAAAAGCCTTTGATAGGGTTAGCCATAATTTACTATTAAAAAAATTGAAAATATTGAATTTAGAAAAAAAAACAATTATAATTAATTAAAAACTATCTTAAAGATAGACCAACTTATGTTAAAATAGATAAAGAAGAGAGCTATTCAAAAGTAGTTAAATATAGTGTTCCCTAAGCGCCCTAAGGGACAATTTTAGGACCATTATTTTTTAATATTTTATATTATTGATTTATTTAGTATAAATTGCGATGGGAAAATTCATAGTTTTGCAAATGATACTGGTATTTTTTTATAGCGATACAAATTGGGGCAATTTAAATAAGAAAATTGAAATGTAAAATAAAAAATTGATTTGATAATAATTTATTAACAATTAATTGTAATAAAACAAATTATCTTCTTTTTACTTTAAACCTAAATAATGTACCACAAAATATGAATAGAATAAGTTAGAAGCTTTTTCCGGTTTCCATGTTTCTTTAATTGGGAAAAAATTCAATTTATAAGCGATGACGATGACATTCAAATTTTAAAAGTTAATCATGTAAAATATTTAGGAATAATTTTTGACAGTAAATTATATTGGGATTTTCAAGTAGAATATTTGATTAAAATATTAAGAAGTTTACTAAACCAATTTTTAAAAACATTAAAACATTTCTGGATATAAAACATCTTCAATTCATTTAGGTTTTGTTTAAATCATTATTTACCACCAAATATTAAAAAAAAATATTTCATTAAAAAAATACAAAACTGAAATAAAAACATTTATATTGGAAACAAGCGCTTTAATATCAACTTTTACAGTATGAGTGAAATGTTTCGAGACGAGGCGACGAAGGAGCCGAGTCTAAAATTTTGAAACGAATACTGTAAAGGATTTGCCGGACGAATGACGTAGGTACAGGGTCTTCCAACGAGGACTGAACAGGGGCTCATTTTTGAGCTTCCTTGTATTTAAAGAAAAATCCAAAATAGCCAATCGATGTACTTTTTCCTGCAGAATTCAAAAATGAAACCAAAAATTTATTTGAACCAGAAACAAAAGAGTTACGCTATGGATAAGGTGTTTTTTAAATGGAACATAGCTTTTTTTATACGATTTTTGGAACGAGTGATTTTTTTTTTGTCCGTTCTGATTAAAATATTTAATATTGTGACAGCTATTTTTATTAAATTTTAATGTTTTATCCAGTATAATTTAACTTTAACCTGTTTGAAACATATACTAGGTAATAAAGGTATAATCACCTTTGAATCCTTCAAAGTCAAAAAATTTGACAAATTTACTATAATATCCTTGCTTCTCTTGCATTTTCTTGGCATTTGTAGAACAAGATAACAATCTGCAATCTCTCATCTAATGAATATTTCATTTCAGCAATATTATAGTAAATTTGTCAAATATTTTGACTTTGAAGGATTCAAAGGTGATTATACCTTTATTACCTAGTGTATGTTTCAAACAGGTTAAAGTTAAATTATACTGGATAAAACATTAAAATTTAATAAAAATAGCTGTCACAATATTAAATATTTTAATCAGAACGGACAAAAAAAAATCACTCGTTCCAAAAATCGTATAAAAAAAGCTATGTTCCATTTAAAAAACACCTTATCCATAGCGTAACTCTTTTGTTTCTGGTTCAAATAAATTTTTGGTTTCATTTTTGAATTCTGCAGGAAAAAGTACATCGATTGGCTATTTTGGATTTTTCTTTAAATACAAGGAAGCTCAAAAATGAGCCCCTGTTCAGTCCTCGTTGGAAGACCCTGTACAATATTTTATTTCATACTGTTCTGTTGAAAATTATAATTATGTTTTGAAATTATATAGTGAAGTTTTATTCTGCATTGTATATTTGAAAAGTGCTTATATTTACTGGTGGAAACATTGTGTGTTTGACAGTGATTAAACTAAAACTTACAAATTTCAGTTCGGTAAAGAAATTTTACAGGACTAGTCCGGTAAAAAATTTTTACCAGACCTATTGCTGTAAAACCTTATTTTCTGGACTAAATTCAAATATGTAAAGGTGTGTTTTACAATAGAGTATGAAATAAAAATATTTTTGGAAATGTTTTAACTATAATTAATGCTATTTAATATTATTGTGAATCAATTATATAATTAATCTTTTTCAGAATTTTAGTATCTAACATTGATAAAGTAGCGTTTATTGAATACTTGTAACTTTCTATAAAAATATTCTTAAATATTTATAATTTTAAATAAATTAGATTTGCCCCTAACAAGCACTCTTGGGGGAATTTATGAATAAGTTTATTGGAGAATAATAATAATAATAATATTATATATAACTTATTATTATTATTATTTACCTGTTTGGTACTGTGAAGGTTGCACGTCTGCTATCAATTTTTCTTTGGGCCTCTTTACCACTACTGCATTTATGACAGTGCAGAACTTCATCTTTAACAGTCTCACGTGCGTCATGCTGGGATTTGTGTTCATTCAATTCGTCCGCCTGTTTTTGAACTTCAATCCTTAAAAGACGAACCTTCTTGTTGGCTTCCGCCAAATTAACAGACATTAAATGTTCATTTATTGATTTATCTGAATACTTTTTCTTCCACTGGTCTACTTCTTTGCTAAAAAATAATGGTTAACTTTATTAAAAAGGACCTTTAACTTGACAAGCTCCATACCATTTGTCATCAATCATTTGATGGTAAAATTTAAAGTCCCGAGGTAAATCGCTTGATGTAAGCATCGACTGATCTTCCAATTGTTTCTTCTGGTCATCTAAGAGCTCTTCCAGGACCTTTGCATGCCTTTTCAGAGTATCATTCACCTGGAAGAGATAAATTATTGTTATGTAATGTTGTAATATATTAAAACTTTTTTGATGGACCCATACATCATTAGTACCTATATTTATTTGACTACTAACCCAATATTTATCTTCCTGTATTTCTTCCAAATCCTTTTTCCATGATTCTCTCAAATCCGCATTTTCTTTACGCAACTGTGAAGTTGATTTTACTAGCTGAGCATGCTCTTGTTGGAGACGAATGTAGCTTGGTTTCATATGATTTACCGTTTTTTGTAAAGTCAGACGTCTAAAAAAAAAACAACGCAAAAATGATATATTTTTGAGAATGTCTTCACTTGGGTACCTGTCATCAACTTCTGCAAATAAAGAATTTCCTTTGCTGTTTGCTTCTAAGGGTTTCTGTCTATAATTCTCTAATTCTCTTTGTGCACACATCAATTCGTCATTCAGTTTATCAATTAAAATTGCATTTTCTGAAAGTTCATCCCTCTTTAATTTTAAATTTTCTTTAACTTGACTTAGTTCTTCTTTGCAATCCTGCAAAAAAGTAAAACCAATCAGAAATATAAAAACATCAGAGACAGGTATTTTCCAAGGATAGGTAAAGAATATTTTGTTTTAAATGATTAAGTATAATTAACTCTCAACTTCAAAAATTAGGAAAGAATAGCTTAGACTCCAGCTTAAATATGAAAAAAAAGCAAAATGCATACTTCAAATGTTTCCTGCAATTTACTATATTGGTTTTGTAAATGCGCAAAAGCCTCCTCAATCTGTTGAACTTTTTCCTGTAAAATTTCATTATTATTTGTTAGAGCAATTATTTCATTTAAATTTGTAGACACATCAATAGCTGCTTCTACTATATTTTTCTTCTTGAGAATTTCTAGTTCACTTTTAAGCTGATCATTTTCCCTTTCTTTTTTTTCCAATTCCGTTTCAATCTCAGAAACAGCATCTGCATGGTTTGACCTACAATATTTATTGTCATTAGTACCTACTAATGATATCAATACCAGTAATTTTAAGCAAAAAATTGTCACAGAAGCTACCCATATCTGAAAACTTTTTTAAGTCAAGAATATAGATCCAATGAACAAAAGAAACAGCATACTATATTATAAAATGAAGAAAAAACTTAACAAACCTTAAAGCCGCAATAATTTCCTGCAAACCAGCAACTTTAGCCTCGTGTTTTTCATTCTGTGATTCCTCTCTCTTTTGTAATAATTCAATATCACTTATATATTCATCCAGTAGAGCTTCATTAACTTTAACCTGTCTTGTAGTATCACAAATGGTTTGCCTTGCACTATTCAACTCTTTTTTTAATCCTTTGTATTGGTTTAGGAGTTCATTATAGTCATCTGGAATAAGTGTTACATTCTCCATGTTAAATATAAGTAAAGGCCTGTAAATAAATAAAAAAGTAAATTCATGCCTAGAACAAATTAACCTGCTATAGATCTGGTGATATTAGGTATTTAAATATTACAAAACTAATGGTAGTAATGGTCAATGTAGTATTTTCCAAAGGACCTACCTTACCTTGATAGTTCTATTCCTGTGCTAGTTATGCCTATTATTTACCGTTGTATTTACACTACTGCAGTCAATTTATAATTTCCTCGTTGTTTCTCCTTTTTACTCAAATACAAGTTTTACGTGGTTTTACTTGTACACGGTACAAAAACCGAGAAAATCGTTTACTTTTTAAATTTAAAGCAACAGCAACGTAGCAACGACAAAAGCCCTTTAAATGACAATCACAGAACAATGACAATTGGAATCGGCAAAAGAGTACTCGTATTCTTTCCATGGTGTGTTCAAACTTTTCAAGATTCAAGAGTGATCGGCTTGTTCTGTGAACTAACTAACCTTGATTGTTCTGTGGTCCGCTGTGACCTATAATTTTGTTAGGTTAAGTTAAATATTTAAAAAGTTCAAATATTCCGAATAGACTATGGAATTTGATCTTGATTTAGCAAAATAGGTTGTTGTATTGTATAAAGATTTCCTTACTCTCGATGTAGAATGAGTTCTACTAGAGACAAGTACGGGCCCTTGATTGGGTCTATCGACGAAGGAACTTCTAGTACTAGATTTTTGGTAAGTTTTAAATTTTAGACAACAAACAACATTTTATAACCAACTCTTTATAATTATTAGGTTTTTGCATCAAAGACCGCAGAAGTCCTCACATATCATCAAAAAGACATTCCACATATTTGTCCCCAGGAAGGATGGTTCGAACAAGACCCAGAAGTTATACTTCAGGCTGTCAAAGAAACCATTGAGGTTACTTGTGACAATCTTAAAAAACTTAATATAGACTATGAAGATATTGTGGCAGTGGGGGTCACAAACCAAAGAGAGACAACCGTTTTGTGGGATAAGACAACTGGAAAACCACTTTATAATGCTTTAGGTAATAGTTGTAGTACTAGAATATCAAGAAATTTGTATTATTGAAGGTACATTGATTATAGTGGCGAAGCGGGTTGCTTAGATGATATTGTTTAACATAGGTAATAATAATAATAATACCAACTTTATTTTAGTATGGATGGACATGAGGACGTCAAGCACTGTAGATAAAGTGCTTCAGAATGGAAAAAGGTCCCAAAACTTTTTACGGTATGCCTGTGGACTGCCAGTTAGTACTTACTTTAGTGCCTTGAAAATAAAATGGATGATGGACAATGTGAAAGGGGTTAACGAAGCTATGAAAGATGGCAGATGCCTTTTTGGAAATATTGACAGTTGGCTGATTTGGGTAAATAAAGTTAAACTATATAGGTATAGGTACAGGTACCATGATTAACATTACAATTAATAATGAGATAACACCATATTAGGTATATCACAAGCAAAACACCATTTTTATTGACCAGCACTTCAAATACTTTATTATTATACTTTAAGCGGGCATAGATTTTGTATCCTTGCAAAGAAAATCTGTACCTACGCTTAGTTACATGTTTTACATGTTAAGAGAATTTCTAGACACACAATTAATAACAATTATTTTTAAATCTCCAGTTGAATCTCAATTTAGGTATGGATTATGGATTGACTGTTTGGGGTGGTTCTTACAAAACTGACTTGAAACCTCTACAGAATGATATTCTAAGATAAATGTTTAAAAGTATGGGACTTTTTTACAATACAGAGATGTAACCTTCATTTCTTGTATAATTAAGTATTCTATTTGTTCATATGATTGATGAGAAATTGTTCTGAATCTTTTCTTTACAGAATATATTAATACGGTTCATGTTAAAACACTTGGTAGTTAACAGTCAATGTTCAGAGCAATTAAAACTTGCATAACAAAAGCAGACAGGTAGCTTTATCTCTCTTTTCTATTCAGCCGCACTGGCTTTTTTTAGCTTCATCAGAAAAAATAGTAAATTATTTTTCTTTTGAACTATTTCATTTATTGATAAAACGGAATCTTGACCACAAAAGCATTTTAAATAATTTAGTGAACAGGGTCCCACAGCAAATCTATGTTATATCTGATTCCACCACCACCTTAGAGCGTTGAACTCATACGTCAAATCAGTTAGGCCCTGGAATTCATTTTATAGATTTTTATTACCAACAGCTTTTAAACCAGATCTTTTCTAGGAACGGAAATAACTTATTCCCCTTTCGGGCCTCTCATCAATGACTTAGTGAATAGAAGAAATAGTGTTACACATATAAGTTTGGCTTAAAATTATTTAAACACAATTAAACATCACGATAATATCGAATCTCCTATAGGTAATTGCTTTTATGGATTTATTCTCCATAGATTTTCTGGTTTCTTGCAATAGAAAGGAAAAATATTATTTCAATACCAGAAGGAAATTCGCTTTGTGAAACACAAAACAGCTCTCATTGTAAATTGCGCGAAAAAAATTGATTACTTTGAACCGGGCTTTGAACTGACTACAGTTAGTTATCTATCAAATCTTATGATTTTGCATGTCCCTGTTAATTACTGTTAAAAATGGCGTGTCCGAATGTTGGGTAATCACCACCAGTCTCAAATTTTGGCCTCTTGCATTTTTTTGATAAAACCGTTTTCGAGAAAATCGCTGGTGAACAAAACGGGGAGCATATGTAGCTTGGAGGGAGGCATTTTAGGATACTTATTACATGTTTTTAGGAAACTCTCTTAAATCTTTGTAGTGAATTTTGAAGCACCTGGTATATTTGTAGCGGAACTATATTTTTTAGAATTTGGCTGGTGGTAAAAAAGGAGGTTTACATATAACTGATTGTACTAACGCATCTAGAACGATGCTTATGAATATAGAAACCTTAAATTGGGACCCACAACTTTGTAAGGTTTTTGACATTCCAATGAATATACTACCTGAAATACGGAGCTCATCAGAAATATATGGGTATATTGCTGAAGGTTTAACATTATCTGGAGTTCCAATATCTGGGGTAAGAAAATATTCAGACTAATATTTGGTTTATTCCAACCCGACCAGAAACCGTACCTAGTAAGAGTACCGTCAATAGCTCCTACAGTACAAGGACACTGCGCTATTTGAGACGTCATCACTCGAAGGCCAACGAATAAACGAATACGATATAATATATGCGTTTTGTTGGGTTTATGATTTTGTGTGATTTCTAAATTTACCTATGCACTTTAGACCCTTGTTAATTTAGTATTTAAATAATGCGTTAATATGGAAAAACCTAAATGAGGACAACTATATGTAGATATTGATTTTAAAAATAACTATAGCCTGCCCAGAGATATAAGAAAGCTACACTTTGCCTTTGAATGGGATTATCCAAGGGTAGCCATAAACAAACAATGAATGAATGAATAAATGCAGGTAAATTATGGTCCTACTTAACAATGTCTTAAATTAAACTGCAAATCCGGAAGACGTACTTTCATTATTAAAGTAATAGTTTGGTGATTTTAAACCGATTTTTATATTCAAAATGAGAGGGTTAATCCCATAAAACAAATTATGTTCTAAAGACTGTATATATAGCCACTCTAGTTAGTTTTAAGCTTATTAGTAATTATTCTTACTTTGTGTGTGATACAGCGTTTGTTTAATCGTGTGTGAGTCATGGAAAATATGTGCGAGCCCAATGTATCTCAGGAGATAACATCGTCGAAAAGCAGAAAACACTTTTCTGTGGAAACTATAAGGAAGTTATAAACAATGTTTATATAACTCTCATTGAACGTGCGGTCAGCAAGCAAGCACCGTTAGAAGAAACGGCCACATTAACAAAAATTCCAACATCAACTGTATGGAAAATTGTGAATAATCCCATTTTAGCAAGGAAAAAAAGAACCGATACTGGCATTTTCTCGAAGGTAGATGGAAGTGATCAAGATATAATACGGCGTAAAATTTACAAGTTATACGAGGAACAAAGCGTGCCTACATTAGATAATTTAATTAAGAGGCTTGAAAAAGATGAAACCGGCGTTAAATGTGGCAGAACAACGTTATGGAAGTGTTATCCAACACATGGGTTTTAGGTTTAAAAAAATCAACAGAAGACAAGTTTTAATGGAATCCAGTAGAATTCGGGAATAGCGATCCGAATATCTACAAAAAATTAGGATTTACAGGGATCAGCAAAGGCTGATCATTTACTTGGATAAAACCTGGTTCGACACATATGATACCCCGGAAAAGGGTTGGGTTGACTCAAGCGGCAAGTGTAAAACAAGCGCGCCATCAAAAAGAGGTAAACAAATTACGATTTGGCATGCTGGATCTAAAGACGGATGGATTCCAATGGCACCATCTGAAATCTGCCATTCGTCGTAACAATATTTGCCCTACTATTAACTCCAGTGTACTTGAGCTTATAGAAACTGAAGTTTTTAACATCCCTTCACAAAGTTGGGCAAATTCTGTTACACATGTTGAAGAAGTGGAAAAATCCTATATTCATATAAACAATATAGCACAAACAATAATTAGAACAGATGATGATAGCGATAGTGATATTGATATATTAAGTGAATAACTATTATAAGTACCGAATAATTTGTATATTTTTGTAATCATAAATATAATTTTTAATAATAAAATAACTTGTAATTTCACATTTAAACATAAATAAAATAATATTTAATGTCTTACTTATTTTTATTACAAACCATGATTAAATTCTAAGCAAAATACGGACCTGTTCGGCCATATATCAATTTTACAGCTTATTATTATACTTATATTATACAACATTTGCATTTTGATCACTTTTACATGGATAAAAAAGGTGCATCCTTTTTTATCGCGATAAAACCCTCTCCAGCTAAAAATTAAACGGTAAAAACCTCTCCAGCTCAAAATCGTGTAGCTTTTCTTTTTCATGGCTCGGCAACCTGACATATTGTTACAAATTAATTTGATGCTGTCAAACATTTTTTTAGTTAAGTATTATTTTTTTTTAGTATCTATTCATGCCAAAATTCGTGAATTTCTCTAGCTAAAAATCACTCGATCTTTTTTTCAAGATCGGATAAACTTTTATTTTTTAAACTCGAACTAGATCACTTTTTAGAAATTTAAACTCGAGCAAACGGTAATAGATAAAAATGCTCCAGCTTCCCTGTCGGGTTTTTATCATTTCATTTGTTCTCGTTAAATTTCTAAGCAATCTAGTTTTCGTAAAAAATAAAAGTTTATCCGATAAAAAAAAATCTCTTGTGGTTTTACGTAGGTATGATAAATATGTTAAGGCGAGTAAGAAGGTAAGTGTATTAATACAAATTGTAAAAAATATAATCACCATCAAACTATGAACCCTAAAGATTATCTTTCGGATTTTGTGTACCTACCCGGTCTCCTGATAGGTACCTAGCAACAAAATTTTAAAAAAATGTATTCAGAAGTAACTACTGAGAAAAATTTACTGAAATTCATCATTGTATTACCTCACCACTACTACTAAAGTATGTACAATTTTATGACCTTTGCATAATCGGTTATTTTTTTTGCTATGGTAATTTTTATTGAAAGTGTTAGTAATAGGTACTGCTAAGTAAAGTAAGAATATGTGTGTATTGAAGCCATCAAAGTATGTATATTCAAAATTCTTGTTTAAGGATATATTTAAATTGACTCTCATAGTCACAAAGTATTTTCTGGAATAAAATATATGAAACAATAACGATTTCAACTAGGTACATAATTTCTAGGATATTGCAAGGCGCCTCAGCTTAAGTTAGTTATGAGATTAAAATAGATGGACAGAATGAAACCAGTAAAATAAAGGTTTTTTTTTGCAACGACAGGATGTGGGTAAACTATATTAAGGTTCCTTGTTTGGTGAGAAATTTGACAAAGCTTTCCCATTAATTGCATTGCTGTCACTAAGTACATAAAAAACTTTAGGGATAATTGTTGTCCAGCAAGTGATTAATTAAATATCTGTAAACATGAGGATCGATTAGGTATATACAGGGTGTCATTTAAGTACGTGGCCAAAATTCAAGGGGTGATTCTTGTCCGGTAATGTTTCGGGTGTCAAACTTTAGAAAAAAAAATCGTTTTTTTGGTAAATATCTTAATAATCCTTCAGCCGATTTTGTTAAGATTTGGCAGTGTTATTTAGGGTGGCGAGGGGCTAATTTAGCCCTGACTAGATTAAAATTTTTAAGTTCAGTGGCGTCCCGGAAGGCATCTTAACTAAGATTTTTGACAAAAAAAATGTGATCAGATAAGACGTACGCCGGGAATATTTCAACATGCTCGGCAGTCGATGTTAAGACGAGGTAATGCTTGCATTGAAGTTAAAGAAAGACATTTTCAGCAACTATTGTAAGTTTCGTGTTACTTATTGTTAAATGTTTTCTTAATAAAAAAGATAGCGTACCATTTGTTTGAGTGTGGTTTCAATAAAGCGTTTTTTTTTTGTTTGTTTGTTTAATTTCCGGCGTTACCACTGTTCACGCCACTGGCAGAATGAGACAAACGATTTTTAGCTTAAAATATTCATTTGTATTCAATAAAAGCTGTCACCAAATTTCAGCATCATATTACTTTGCGTCTTACTTGAAATTTTTAAATATTTCAACATCCTGTAAAAAACAATTTTTTATTATGTTGTCCCAGGGACGTGCAATAAAGTGATTTTTATGTTTTTTCTTAAAAACGAAGCAAGATACGAAAATAATGCTAAAAATAAAAAAGTTGTAGTTTTAGTTGCCTAATGCGAAAAAAGTACATAAATTGCAAAGAAATCAGTGGCGCACATTTTTTTTGTCAAAAATCTTAGTTAAGGTTCTTCCGGGACGCTACTGAACTTAAAAATTTTAATCTAGTTAGAGCTAAATTAACACCTTACTATACTAAATTTCTCGGCCAAATTTCAAGAAAATCGGCTAAAGGATTATTAAGATATTTATAAAAAGACTATTTTTGTTTTAAAGCTTGACACCCTGTATCTTGAAAACGAAGCATTACCGGACCTATCTTTACATAAGCTTTTCGTCTTAGAATCACCCCTGGCAGTTTGGCCACGTACTTAAATAACACCCTGTATACAATTATTGAACAAAAACCCAAGGTTGAAATGGAATATCAGTATTGATTTTTTGGCAAAGTTCTTTATTTTACTTATTAGGAGATAAATTGCAGTCCTTGTGTTAAAATACCATTGTCTACTTTTAAGTTATTTGTCAGCAAATCTGACACAAAGTTCAAAATATTATTAATTTTTGACATATCCATGTTCCGTGTAGTTGTTGCTGTTGTCATATTCATTGGTAGGTTAGTTCTCAGAGTTATTGTTTTATTCGGAATTTAAACGAACAAATTTCATCAAACAATCAATCATTTAGTACATTAACTGCTCAACTTACTGGTTGCCCATATAAATACCATCCTTCCTTTAAACTAAACATATTGTGAAATTGTATTAGACTTGTGTTAATGTCTAAGCGAAGGTGAAACACATTACTTAAAGAAAACTTATTTTAAAGCTCATCCTACCTAATTAGGAATTATGGATAATCTAACAATGTCGCTTCATTGCGCCTCAACGACAAGGCTCTAAAGCCGGCAATACTAAAACACATGCTGACCGCGATTGGCCTCCGAACCGTAACGTCACTAGCAAAATTCACTTGAGCACTTTGTCCTTGTATTGTAGGAGTTGTTGGTACCGTCCCCGAACGGCCGTGCAACTAATTACCACTGCAACAATCGATTACCTAGATTTAATTGACAGGCTGGAAATGATTGTTCAGGAACGGTTTTTGGTTATAAATGGTGGAATAAATTTTACCCCTTCATAGATGTTTTTAAGATTGCGAGTTTTATTTTAGATTTTAGGTGATCAACAATCAGCGCTAGTGGGACAATTGTGCTTTAAAATTGGTCAAGCTAAAAGTACTTACGGCACTGGTTGCTTTATTTTGTATAATACCGGAACTAGTGTAAGTAGGTTTTAACAGTCTGATGGTGGCGTAACAATGCTGCCACGAACTTGTATGAAATTAAAAATTAGGTTTTATAGGGCAGATTTTTCAGATTGTGCAATCATCGCATGGACTTTTAACCACCGTGGCTTACAAGTTAGGACCTACACAACCACCAATATATGCGCTTGAAGGTTCCGTTGCAATAGCAGGTTAATTAAATGTTAGGTATATCATTGTTTAAATGTGCCACGATACTTCAAAAGCTCACGTTCATAAATTACTTCTAAGGCAATCGAAATTTGACTAAATTTAAATAAATAATAAAAATTACAGAATATAGAGTTAAAAAATGCTTTGTAAACAAGACTTTGTTCTTCTTACAATAAAGCATATTTTGACTTTGACTTTTACTTTAGGTGTATCAATAAGATGGCTAAGAGATAACCTAAATATTATTAAAGATGCGTCTGAAGCCACAGATGCAGCTTTGAGTGTTGGAGAAGAAGGAGAAGTTGTATTTGTTCCTGCTTTCTCCGGATTATATGCTCCATATTGGAGAAAAGATGCCAGAAGGTAGATATTAATATTCTTTTAATTTAATATGCTTGACACATTTATTAAGGTAGATTAAAGCATGATGGGTAATAGTAAATACTGTTTTCTACAAACACTATTAGAAGTAGGCTTTTGGGTTTACTTAGCATTTCACTTACCTACAGTTTTGAACCCTTTATCTTATTTAGTTGAATAACTCTTAATAATTTTTTCTTGTAAGTGTTATATGCGGTTTAACAGAAGAAACTAAACCAGGTCACCTAGTAAAAGCGGCCCTCGAGGGTGTGTGTTACCAAGTACGAGATGTGCTCGAGGCTATGTCCTTGGACTGTGGCATACCATTAAAAAAACTTCTGGTAGATGGAGGTATGACTGTCAACGATTACTTAATGCAGATGCAAGCAGATTATTGTGGAATCCCAGTAGGTAAGATTTGTACGTTTATTCATTATTTCCTATAGGGTATGTACAAGGAGATTAATTATATAATTGATTCACAATAAATAGCATTAATTAGTTATAGCATTTCCAAAAATATTTTTAAAGCGTTTGTTTCCAATATACATATGTAAATGTTTTTATTTCAATTTTATATTTTTTTAACGAAATAATTTTCTTAATATTTGTTGGTAAATAATCGTTTAAATAAAAGCATAAATATTTAAAAGTTTTTTGTCCTACGGACTTATTTATTTTAGGTTTTATGGATATTTCATTTTTATAACGTGTATTATTGTTATGGTCTTTAAATTGTATAATGTTTTTATTTTTAAAAATATATATTAAAATATTATAAATGTAAATTTGTCTAAGGTTCATCATTTTTGTTTCTGAATATAATTCTTTTGAAGGATAAAGACAGTCTTATTAAATATAATTTTCAAAGATCTTTTTTGTAATACTTCTAATTTTTTAACCAAAGTTCCGTTCATTCCTCCCCAACCTAAAATTCCGTAATTTAAATAAGTTTTGACTAATGCATAGTATAATATTTCCAGATGTTTTATATCCAGAAATTTTTTAATGATTTTAAAAACTGGTAATAAACTTCTTAATTTTTTAATCAAATATTCTACTTGAAAATTCCAATTTAATTTACTGTCAAAAATTATTCCTTAATATTTTACATGATTTACTTTTAAAATTTAAATGTTTGATCCTATTTATATTTTGTGGTACATTATTTAGGTTTAAAGTAATAGGAAGGTAATTTTTTATAATTTTAAAATCTTTTAATTTTCTTATTTAAATTGTCCCAATTCGTATCGCTATAAAAAATAGCAGTATCATCTGCAAAACTAGGAATTTTCCCATCGCAATTTATACTAAATAAATTATTATTATAAATATTAAAAAATAATGGTCCTAAAATTGTCCCTTGAGGAACACCATATTTAAATACGTTTGAATAGCTTTCTTCTTTATCTATTTTAACATAAGTTGATCTATCTTTAAGATGGTTTTTAATTAATTCTAATTGCCTTCCTCTAAATCCAATATTTTCAATTTTTTTTATTAGTAAATTATGGCTAACCGTATCAAAGGCTTTTGCTAAATCCGAAAAAATACAAATACAAGGTGTTTTATTATCTAATGCTAATTTATATATTGGTTCTGTTAGATAGCAAATAGCATCTTGCGTCGATTATTTTTTTTGAAACCCAAATTGTTTTTTAGAAATAAAATTTATTTTTTCTAAATAATTATCAATTCGCATTTTTAAAATTTTTTCAAAAACTTTAGCTAATGAAGATGTTAATGTTATAGGCCTATAATTACTAATTTTACTTGAATCTCCATTTTTAAAAATAGGTTTTATTACACCAATTTTGAAAACTTCTGGATATATACTTGTTTTAAAAATTTATTTATAAGAAAAGTTAGTGGCCTAGAAATAGTAGTTTTAATAGATTTTAATATTTCTGTGGTTATACCATCGACACCAGAAGATGTAACGCTATTAATATACAGTAAAAACAAAGCGGGCCCCAAATGAGATTTCTGTAGCATACCAGACGAAGGAAATTTATAATGTATAATAGTATTTTAATATGTCATGCCACATCCTATACCAACACACCATAAAAAATTTTTTCAGTACGGCCATCAATGTTAGAGACTACAGCTTTGGGAGCAGCAATTGCAGCTGGAAGTGCTAGTGGTGTGGAAGTGTGGCATCACGACAAAATTCAAGCCACACCACATGATTTGTTTTTACCTTCTATCAGCACTGATGGTATGTTTTTTAGTAGTAGAAGTGCGTTTTTTTTATTGCCAGGCAAGCATTTACTTGGCTTATGTATAGTTTATTATACTACGATCCCAAAATAATTGGCAAAACTCTGTTCTTATCACCATTGACTTAGATGTACGCGTCGAAGTCATGGTAGAACCTATTATTATAAATCTTGCAGATGCAGTAGCGACAGTAATGAAATGTTTTCATCGTCAGATAGTGAATAATCGCTGTAATGGTAATAATGAATTTAAAATTGTAACGTATTGTCATTAGAACACTTGTTTATGTCGGCGTGGAATATAATTTGTCAAATTATCATCAATTAGTGTTCATTAGGTAACAATAGTTAGGAAATTTATAAACATTTATAATTTAGGGTTAGGTTTTGCCCTTAATCCACTATTATATGTTTCTATTATTATGTAGTATAATAAAAACATTATAAAAATAACATATAGGTACCGTTGCTTTATTATTCTTTTTGGATTTTATACCTGCGTAATTTAGTTTCTCTAATTACTTCATTAGATCACCAAATGTACAAGCTTAGTTTATTTTTCAGTTTAATTTATAATATTATGTTTATTATAAATGTACATATATTATAATAATAAACAAAAAAATTCATATATTTTTTGAATTATTATTGTTTAAAATGACACGCCTCTGGAATTGGCGTTCCCCTTACGTCTTGCACACCCCGGTAAAAATGAGTCACTGCCAATTATTTTGGTACCGGAGTATACATATACCGGGTGTTGCATCGTCGAGCGGGACATAGGAAATCCCATGTAATTTTAAATGGGGTCAATTATTGGTTTCCCTAATTATTTTAGAGAAAAATTCTATTTAGGTTTATTAAAGAGCACTAAAACCCACATTCAAAAGAATAACTTTAGATATTTTTGATGAGCCCGTTTACGGGTTATCGCCGATTTCTTTTTAACTATTTCTCCTTTTTATGGCCCCGTATTTGCGGGCACCAGTCAAGGTAAAAGATGACTGTCAAATAAAGTTGTCATTTTGAAATGTGTGCTTTATTGTTATAAAAACTCGTACATCGAAAATATTAAAGGTGTATTTATGAGTACAAATTAATCTGAATAAAACTAAAATAAAGTATCCAATTACAAGGTTAATTATGACATTTTACATGTTTCAATATTTTACTAATTAATAGGTAGGTAAGTACTATTAAATTGTTAGAACTTCAGGATTTAAGAAGGTGTTCAAATATTCCTCCATTGACTGCTAGACAATAACCGAGGCGATCATAAAATTCTCTTCTTACATTCGCTAGTTGGTAAACTGAAATTCTATTGCATTCGGCAGAAATAGCATTTTTTAACTCGTCTAGATTTGGGTATTTTTTATCTTTGTATATCCTGTTTTTTAAATGGCCCCAGAGAAAGAAATCATTTGGCGATAAATCAGGAGACCTGGCTGGCCAATTTACTGTATGATTTAAGCCAATAACATTTCCATTAAAAGCACGGTTTAAATATTCCCGGACAGCCAGGGTACTATGTGCCGGGCAGCCATCCATTTGGTACCAAACTTCCTGATTTTCCCTGGCGGCATCATGTAAAGTAGGTAAAATATGATCTTCAAGTAGTTCCAAAAAATATTCTGCATTTAAATTTCGTGTAAGAAATAATGGCCCGATAATATTTTCTCTGAAAATCCCAGCCCATACATTAACTTTTTGTGGATATTGCGTCCTTGTTTCCACAAACCTGTGTTGGTTTTCTTTGCTCCAATATCGATAATTTTGAACATTGGGTTCATTGTTTAAGGTAAATGTGCATTCGTCAGTGAAACAAATGTTTTTTAAAAATTCCCTATCCATGTTTGCTCTTTCCATCATACCAAAACAAAACTCCTGTCGTCGTATTTCGTCCCTATCTCTTAGCTCTTGGTGCTTTTCATATTTGTATGAATAATATTTATGTCGTTTCAAAGCTCGTAACGCTGTGGTGTGATCTAATCCTATGTCATCCTCAAGTTTCCTTGTGCTGATCTTCCCATCATTTTCTTCCACGCACAATAAAACTTGCAAGTCCCTCTCATTTCTTGCATCTCTTCTTTGTTCCTGCCTTTCATCACATCTGCAGTTATTTATTACAGTGCCTTTTGTCTCAAATTTCTTGATAGTCCTTTCGACTGTAGATTTTGCAGGTATCGGTCTATTCGTATACAGAGCAGCAAACATGTCTGACACATTTTGATAACTATTTCCTTGATAATACCATTTAATCATCAATATTTTTTCTTCAGAAGTGTAATTCATGGTTAATATTTTCGATGTACGAGTTTTTATAACAATAAAGCACACATTTCAAAATGACAACTTTATTTGACAGTCATCTTTTACCTTGACTGGTGCCCGCAAATACGGGGCCATAAAAAGGAGAAATAGTTAAAAAGAAATCGGCGATAACCCGTAAACGGGCTCATCAAAAATATCTAAAGTTATTCTTTTGAATGTGGGTTTTAGTGCTCTTTAATAAACCTAAATAGAATTTTTCTCTAAAATAATTAGGGAAGCCAATAATTGACCCCATTTAAAATTACATGGGATTTCCTATGTCCCGCTCGACGATGCAACACCCGGTATATAAGTTCATAATATGTTTATAAAAGAAAATGCTATGAGGAAAGCATTGAAATACTGCAAGCCTTTTATAGTTACTGGGATACTTTAAAAACAAATATTAATTACTATATCAGTTATATCAGGGTTTCATGATTATTGTTTTTTTTTTTACTTGTTTAGTACGCGACATGAAATATACGAGATGGAAAATGGCAATTAAGAGAAGTTTAGGGTGGGCCATTGACAATGGGAGAGAGACGAAAGAAGAATCCGGTAAGAAACATTCAATTTGTTTTCTGTGGAAACGAATATTTTAAAATAGTGTTTTCTTTGTCAGATCTTCTCCCCCAACTATCAGTTGATGAGGACTCGTTCCCAGGTCTGAATAATTTTAAGGATTCATTTTTAACTCAACCTCATTTAGTTTATACATCATTTATCCTAATACTTCATTAATAGTTATTTACGTAACATGTTCCGAAAGTGCTATTTTACTGGACGGGGCGAGAATAATAATTCCACCTAGAACTTTCGGTCAGTGTTACGTACACTACCTTCTTCTACAATAATTGTCGTTTATTAACTTTGAACTTCTGTTCTACATTATCTATAGCGACTGATGTTCTAGCCTAGGTAAATTAAACTTTCTACTACCGTGGAGTCAGTCAAAAGCCCAATTAGTTAGAGCGCATACAGCTTTCATTATTTATATACGAAAAACGGCCACTACAGAACTAAATTGATATACAGGTCCATTTAGTGTGTAACCCTTTGATATCTTGTTACTAATGTTAGTTAAACGTTGTAAGTTCGTAGACCTGAACATTTTTCTATTCACATTTTTGTGATTTTGAAACGGTCATCTTGTTCAAACGGTTCAAAGGGGTTTCACTCAATAACACCGATAATACCAGGACTAGGTGCTGTGACGTCAGAGTTACAGTCACAGCCAGGTGTACGTGTCGCGCCTAATCGCCTTGTCTGTCAGTCACCCGCCATTATGTTCTCGTGCGCGAGAGTGAAGGAAGCCCTTACTTCTTGCTCGAGCTTTAATTAAAAATGATTAAATTTTGTGATATTCTTGTGTTGTCGTGTGTTTTACCGGTGGTACCGGTATACTTAAATGGTCTGCAAAAAGTTACATTGCTTAAGTTAAATATTCTTCTGGGCCTGTAATAACATATTCTGTAATCATAAATTCTGATTTAAAGGTAGAAACAGTTTTGTATGACTGCAAAATACAAATACACCAAAATGTCCCTAAACCTGGTTTAAAGACACCGACCACCAGATAATGCTGTAAACAGTAAAGGTCGATTTATAAAACTTTTCATCGCTGTTCCCGTTCGTTGTCACTGTTCCCGCTCGTCGCCGCCGTTGGATAGGTATTTATAAAAAAGTCGAACTACGAACTGCGCCGCAATAACAAAAGAAGGTTTAAGGTTAGAAAAACAAAGTAAATAATTGTATTTTCTTTTAAAAAGCGTGATGTAAGTACCTTATTATATGATATTAATGTTTTTTTGTAGTAAAATCCACAAAACAGCAAAACACTCCAAGTACTCTAACCCTAAAATTACTTCCTTCAAAACTTCAAACCATATGGTCGAAAATTTCTTTCTTCTCATTGGCCAGAAGTGGGAACGACGAACGACCAAGGTCAGTGGGAACGACGCGATTTAAAAATTGGCCAATTTAGAACTACCAACGGGAGCGGTGGCGGATTTTCTGAACGTATACGCTGTTTCCCCTTAGGTTAAATAGCGACGGGAACGGCGGCGACGAGCGGGAACAGCGACGAAAAGTTTTATGAATCGGCCTTTAAGCTATGAGCTAGTTTACTGACAACAAAAGATTAAGTATTGTTTATCTTGACCCTACAGATAAAACACGTCCTCTTTTTTTTTATTTATTTAACTACTGTACATTTGCTTAAATGTATTGGAAATAACTGGCTTAATTCAAAACAAAACCAAACATTATAATATCCCGATTTTGACAGCAATTTCAATCAATTCAATTTCTTAAAAACACTTTACCAATGCGAAAAAGGGCTCAGTTGACGACGGGCATGCTCTTTCAACCAAAGGCCCTTTAAACGTTTTAGAAATACCAATTTTTTAATGCTAAAACAGCGAAAAACTAATAAAGTTTGCGGTCAGCATGAGCTGCCAAGGCAACGCGCCACCTGCCTTTGGTGACGTCACGCGAAAGCACCGAGTCCTTGTATTCTCGGTGTTGTTGGTTCACTGGTTCAAATCCAACCTTCGACAACTTAATGTGAGCAAGTGTAAGGTCCTTCGATTTTACAAAGACAATTCTCCGAAAACTTATACCTACGAAGTGGAGAACACCAATCTGGATATTGAATTTCCTTCATCCTACATGTGGACAACATCATTTTGAAGACTTTCAGATGGATTGTACCGATTAAATTTTATATTAATTTAAAGATTGGTTCCGTCTATAATAGCTTAGGAGATATGAAAGAATTACACAATAAATAGGTATCCTGTACTGCATAAGGGTCTAGGTGCTGCATTTGCTTATCATTACAAATGTTTCCAGTTTTTTGTGTTTGTTGTTTGTTACTTTATGCTTTCTTAGCAGCAAATGAGATGACACAGCAAAATTTACAGGTGTTTTTTAAATGTTTAGAGTCTAAAAAGGAACTATCTTTTTTTTTTAGTTTTAAGTCCATTAGCGTTTTAAGGTTTTTCATTTGCGGTTCTTTGTATAGGATGATGCTTTCTATACAGCCTTATATTTCTTATAATGTTCAGATTACTCACTGAGACAACATTGGGATTATTTTAAGAAGACATGTTATGAATATTTTTTAACAGTCGTCCAAAAAAAAAAATACCTTTTCGTTAATGGACCCGTAATTTATTTACTTTTTTCTAAACATATTTTTTTTATTGCAGTGGCGCAAGGTATGTTATTAGCCGCATTGCCAGGAAGTTGGTTCCTATTTGGAAGTGTTGTGATATTAGTTATTGCCCAGTTACTAAAGGAAAAAGCAACAGGGTAATAAAATATTAATGCCCTAATGTTTTCCGATCATACAAAGCAGGACAACTTTAATAGGTCATTATTTGTTTGTATAATTACCCTAACCTCCTCGTCCACAAGATATCCTTTATTTTTTCCGAGATATCGAATAGTCAGTTTCAAATGGGGCACCTTGTTTAGTTTCATTATTGCATCTTAAATTCCTTTTGTAATGAAGTACGAAGTGAGGTTGTTTTTTATATTAATTAAAGTTCATACTCACAACCAAAGAATTTGTACTACTAGAAGAGGTATGGCAATATGTATTATGTATGCAGATGTTCTTTTCCTTCTTTAGAAGAAAACCCTCAAGGATTTTTGACAAATCGATAGTTGAATTGATATGCAATCACATTTAAGCTTCCTACATTATGTCGTCGTTTTTTTTTTAAAAGAATGTTTCTGTATTTTAAGTGAATTAAAATGTTTTTGAAAAGAGCCAAGAAAGTTTTTTTTTTTAGTGTTTTTTTTTCAATTTTCAGCGACGCTTTACGTAGTACATGTTATTGTTAATTTTTTTTTTACATCTTCTAATGTGGGTCATAAACAAACTGTGTAGCCAAGTATTGGAATTACTTCTAGTAGTAAAAGTTCTTTGCGTTTCAATTCACTATTTTTAGCAGCTATAATTTTTATTGATTTATTTTTCGAATGTGAAAACACTGTGCCTAACGTAAGTTTAGGTTGTTTCTTATATTTTAACTTGTGTTGTTTTGTTGGCTGTGGTTTTGGATTGTTATGGTTGACATTTTTTTGTACTTAATTTTACTAGTGTAGCGTGTAGCTATCCGTTTAATAATAATAAAAAATAATAAATTATTTCGACTGTTTTTTTTGTGCGTTTTAATTTTGGATTTTGCTTAATGGGAGGGATGAATGACAACGTTTAACAAACCCTTAAGGGGAAGGATGAATGGCAGCTCCGTTTAACCAACCCTTTCCTCAGATAAATATTTTGAAGATGAACGAAGGGCACCTTTTTCACGTAGGATACTTTGAAATTTCCTCATTGTTAAAAGAAAAAAAAAACGACTAGTTGAAAAAATGGGATTATTTTAACCCCTAAGGTATGACGCCTATGGCTAAAAGTTTAAAATTCTGAAACTGACTTAGCGTCAACATATAGTTTATACAAAAATTTTAGTGTGAACTAGATCGAAAATATTTAGAAAAGAACGATACTTCAGGGTTCCCCATTTGAAGGGGCGTATTTCCCTTAGCAAGCATTTCCGCACTTATGTTCATATGAAAAAATTATATTATTTTTAGCCGGAGAATGTGGTGGTAATTGTAAGTATTGCTCCTTAATTTCGGGACACCCTGTATATACCGTCAAAATCTATAAATTGTAATAGCTACCTGGTATAGGTAATTAAGTGTTTCTAAAAGCACCTCTAAGAGTGCAGATGTATAAGGAGAGACTACCAGGAGTTAGATTACCTCCAAAACCTGTAATTACCCGGTGGGGAACATAGATTAAGGACGAAATATTCTACGCAGAACATTTCGAAGCCATTAAAGAACTAATTTTGGATTTAGATGACGATTCGCAGTGTGTTGTGCAAAGTAAAGAGTTGTTCAAAAGTGCAAGTGTAGTTAAAGATCTTGTTTTTATTAATGTTAATTTCAGTTTTATACCGGACATAATATCCTCGTTAGAGAGTAGAAATTTAAGTTTAAGAGAGTCAATTAGTATTGTCGAAACTTTTTCCGCTAAATGTAACAACATTCCCGGTAAAGTAGGAGGTCAAGTAAGGAACAAATTGAATGTAACTGTAAAAAAGAATGAAGGATTTAAATACTTCACTGCAGTAAAAAGCATTTATGAAGGTAAACCATACAACGAAGTTGTACCTTGGCCTTATGCTTTACTACCTAAGTTGTAGTATTGTCCGATTACATCGGTAGATGTTTTAAGAAGCTTCTCCTTGTATATACATATTTTTACTGATAGAAGACAATCCTTTTTAGTTGAATATTTTGAAAAATTTTATACAATTTCAGGTTAAAAATTTGTTTACTTTTATTTTTCTTTGTTTTTTTTTGAATTTTTTTTTTTTAAATAAACATCTTTTTTAGAACCCAGTGTGTTTTTTTACTCTATTTTACTATAACAAATTAAGAAATATTGCATACCAGTATGCATATTTGGTCAACAAAAATGCATATAACTGCATATTTTAAGCGAGAGGCGAGAATTTTCAGCCTATATAATTAATTGGTTAGTTTAGGTTCCTATTAGAAATGGTGGTTGAATTTCATGCAATTTGACCCATCCAGACCTGTGTTATATTTTTCGATATCCTCGTAAAAGCGAGCGACGTCTAAATCATCGGAAAATAATTGAAAAAGTAAACCTATACGGATTTTCCGTTCCCTTTCCAGCATCCCGCTAGATGGCAACGCCTCCTTGATATCATTTATCCAGCATCAAATCTGGATCCAGAGCGAACATCACAGAAAAATCGATAGCGATTCTCCGTCTTTCTCCTTCTCTAAGCAAATCCTATGTCTTGACTTTTGCAAATTTTGGCTAGACGCGCACAACGGTGGATGGGTTGTACCAAAAGATATTTTTACACACGCCGAGAGTTCACTGATTGCAATTATATTTTAAAATTAAAAGACGAGAATCAGAAACAGTGCAAGCTGTGTGTTCGCGGGATTTCGAAGAGCGCGACTGTGTTGAAAAACAGTGTTGTTATATTGAGTTTGAGCTTATTTTAGTATACAGTTCTAAAAACGTCATTTAAAATGTTATTGCGGATACGTATGGGTTAGCGTTTGTACCTGTTAAGGTATTTATCGCTTCTTTTATCCAGTTTTGTTTGTGTTTTTATATAATCTGTATCAATGTGTGTATTTGTAGTATTTTCTGTTAGTTTTTCCGTAAAACAATATAGTGCTAACGACTTCGCCCTTTTGATCAGATGACATCTACGTTTTTGATAGGTGTGATAAAGGGCAAAGAACGTTTCTACACCCTACATTGTGTTATTGTTCTTTTTATTTTAATTTTTCAGTTTTTATGTAATGTTTTAATATTTTAGTTCTCTATCCTTTTGTTTTACTTAGAAATTAGTTTTTTATTGTTAATTTTTAGCTTTTCTTCAGTGGGCACTCGAGTTTTCTTTATGAAAGATTTTCAATCTTTTATTTCAATGCTTTTATCTGTTGCAATGGGTCTGATTCTTGTCAGAAGATAGTAAAGCCCTTGACGTCAAGTTGCTTATAAGCGAATATCAGAATTATACTCTGTTCCTTAATTCGTTAGAGTAATAAAATGTAAATTTGCAATGATACTTTTTAACAGTTCCGTATTACAGATATTTAAGACGTATACACCCCGAATCGGTCCTAAATTAGGGTCGCCCTAATAAGCATACAATAGAAAGACCAGTTTGGCGAATGACATGAAAACTACCTGTAGTAACAGCGGCGCTACTACAGGTAGTTTAAATATTAATATTCATGATAGTCTCCAGGCCGTTTTGATTTAAATGCCAGTAAGCCGCCATCGACAACTTCATTTTTGCTACCAATGTGAGTAATTATTAATATTTTACCTTTTTCCGAGGGTGCTTTTATTCCATTGGACCATCCTTTCATGAAAGCTTGCCTCGCGCTTTTCATATGGTTATCCTGCCATAACCTTCATTTAACCAAGTTTCGGCCACATAATAGATTTTCCCTTCGAAACTGTCTAACTGCCCTCAAATATCGTCGTCGCCAGCAGATGATTTCGTCTTCCTCTATTAAAGTGATTTTCTGTTTCGAAATTTTTCATAACAAAGTAGGTATTCTTTTTTTTTAAGTAAAACGAGTGTATTATTCTTCTGATGGCAGTGAATTCGGGTTCTTGAAGGTATTTTTACGTCAGGATTTTACCCTTTGACATATGTTACTTATTGCGTACGGTTTAGGTATTGTCGTTTATAGAAATTTTGATATCGGCTTTTGCCTTAATTAATTTTGGTTCGTGCGTTTTCTTTTAAAAGTTTTTGTCTGCAAAGTTTTGGCGCCTTTTTCTATTATACAGTGAGGACATCGAGTCTGGAAAACTACCTTTTGCAAGTAAACGAAGCACCTGAATAAAAAACGCTCGGACACGTCGATTTTATTTAATTGTCTTCTATCTTTTAAGATTTCTGAGATATATACAGGGTGCTTCAAGAAAGCTGGGCAGCTGTTAACTTCTTTTTTTTTAATGGAACACCCTGTATATTATTGCATTTTTGGATTCTACGGACAATTCTAAGTATATTTCATATAGGATGTCCTATATCTAAATTCAATTGTTTTTAAAATAAAACACACCTTACTAGTTTACTGAATTTTTAATGACAATAACTTAAATGACACATTTTAACGTAACAAATGCTGAAACTGTTGTCCGTTAACTTCCTGGCAATATCCTAACCGATCGATGAACTCTTGTTGCACGTTTTGAATGAAAAAAGGTGGGATTTGTCGAATTTCATCTCTTATACGATTTTTCAGCGCATCGATATTAGGAGGTCTGTTGAAATAAACTTTGGTTTTTAAATATCCCCACAGAAAATAATCTAGGGGAGTCAAATCCGGAGACCTGGCCGGCCATTCTACGGGGCCACGACGTCCTATCCACCTGTTAGGAAATATCTCATTGAGATACTGCCGAACAGTAAGCGCGTAGTGAGGTGGTGCTCCATCTTGTTGAAACCACATAGTTGGAGTTGGTATATCAGGCTCATTACCTGGATACAGTTCAACTAAGGCAGGAATCAACTCTAGTTGCAGAAAGTCAAGATAAATTTCGCCGTTTAAGTTAACGTCGAAAAAATACGGACCTATAATCCTGTCTTGAAATATTCCAGCCCAAACATTGATTTTTTCGGGATGTTGCGTATGAGCCACTTGAGCCCAATGAGTATTCTCTGTGGACCAGTATCTACAGTTTTGTCGGTTGACAGTACCATTAAGAAAAAAGGTAGCTTCATCGGAAAATAAAATATTTCTACAAAAAAATGGATCTATATTGCACCGCTCTTGCATATTTTCGCAAAACTGAATTCGGCGGTCATAGTCGTCTTCATTTAATTCATGTATTAATCTTATTTTGTATGGATGATACTTTGCCCTTTTTAAAATATTTTTTACCGATGTTTGACCAATGGACAAATCTGATGCTGCTTGACTTGTAGGTAAATGTGGATTTTCGTTATAACTGAGTAAAACATCTAATTTCTTATTATCATCTAGTTTCGGCCTACCTGTCCTGGGAAGATCTTTTACACAACCATGTTCAAGGAATTTATTGACAATTTTGCTGACTGTAGATATCGTAATTTCTTGTGCCGCGCTCTGGATATGTGTTATTAAAAAGTTCACAAACTTCGCCCAAATGTCTTTGGCGATCTCCCCAGCCAAACATCATCAGAATTTCCATTCTTTCTCGCTCTGAGAGCATTTTTAATAACTTTACAGTAACAGAACTGTCCTACAGTATGTTAAAAATTGGCACATCAGTTGTCATAGTGACAACGAGTTAAAGTGACATCAAGTTACTACATTTCTCCTAGATTTTACGTTGTATCATGGTTTTTCTCTTAATGAAAAAATGTATAATTTCAACTGGCAATATTTTAAAAACAATTGAATTTAGGTATAGGACATCCTATATGAAATATACTTAGAATTGTCCGTAGAATCCAAAAATGCAATAATATACAGGGTGTTCCGTTAAAAAAAAAGAAGTTAACAGCTGCCCAGCTTTCTTGAAGCACCCTGTATATATCTCAGAAATCTTAGAAGATAGAAGACAATTAAATAAAATCGACGTGTCCGAGCGTTTTTTATTCAGGTGCTTCGTTTACTTGCAAAAGGTAGTTTTCCAGACTTTATGTCCTCACTCTATATCATATTATAGTGCCTCTCTACTATGGATTTGGATTTGGACCAACAGAAAGCCAGTCGATACTTCTGTGCGTCGGTAATAGTCTTTAATAATTTTCAAGAAAGTCTCGTTTATCGTCTGCATTTGAAAGTCACGGTGAAGTACTCTGTTGGATGTATATCTAGGTACGTCCGCGATAGTTTTTAACACCTTGTTTTGAATTACCTGGAACTTATTAAGCTCCGTCTTGCTTATGTTACACCACGATGACAGTCTTTTCATCCTCATTTATTATACTTTCTTTTCTTCCTGTACTTCTCTTTGGTGACCTGATGGGACCGCGTTTATCCTCGTGCACAAGTCGGTATATTGTTGACTGTCCGACTCCAGTCATATTCGAACACATTTCAACTATTTTTGCAACTCCGAATGTTATATGAAATAATAATGATTTATTACTCTCTCGCATTAAGCAACATACTATAGTATTATTTTGACCCTGTACGCTGGCGAAATCTTGCCCTATACTCACCGGACACACCCTGTATTTAAACATTTTAAGTTTAAAAAATTCTATCGCATGCGAAATGTCAATATTCAAAATTTCCTTGAACCAACTATACAGGGTGTCCCAATAAATTAAAAATAGTTACAGACAGGCAATATTAAAGAAATGTCTTTGGGTGGAATAAGACTTATTGTGGGATAGGAGGGACAGTGCTGGACAAGACTTTGTTGGTGGTTCCAACAATTTTTTCGTAAGTAAACTTTATAAATATTATTATGTCTCGTCCGACATAACAGCGATAAAGTTTTGTGTATATAACAATCAAACAAAACCACTGTAAGTGATTATTTCAAATTGACTACTATTAAAATAAACACTTTAACTTACTACACAACACACGATTGAAAATTAGTAAAATGACGCAAACCCACGCCAGTACGTAAGCGTTCATCTGTCTCGTGTTTATTTACACCTACAGTTCATTCCGTTGTCCGATTTTGAGCAACTTTTAAATGGTGTAAAAGTAAAAAACATAATTTTCTACTATTTTTATTGCAAAAATCCTACATTGAAAAGTTTGTAAGCTATATTACTTAATATTTATTAATCAATAGTAAAACTGTTTCAGTACACAACTATAATTAGGTTAGGATAGTTTTGCGTTTTGGCTTTAAAGTTGGCACAACACCCGTTGGGCCAAAATTTTGAGGTGTCGTTTTACAGAGTTATAGTTGATGCAAGACAAAAACCGATGCACGTCATATCCTTCGAGTGACGTCAGTTATTGACAGTGTTGCCAGCTTGTAACCAAAATATCCGAGTGAGTTTTTTTTTTTACAAAAACAAGATGAATATACAAGAATTTCCCATAGTCTATATATTTGTTTACTGCATAATACCGTTTACTATCAACTTTAGTAGATCTAACACTTCTTTTATTTTCATCTTGCCAAGATCGACCAATGGTACCATTCTAAAAAATCCATGTTTCATCCAAGAAAACGAATTGTTTTTTAAAAAAAGGATGCTTCTTTTTCGTTAAAATATTCTTTCAAAAACATCAATCGTTTGAAAGCTACATGGGAAAGTTCCATAGGCCCTCGCCTCGGTTCATCTTTTTTCCATCCGAAGCATATTTCCTTTAAGAGCCTTCTTAAAGAGTTAACACAACCAAAGAGTAACCCAACTAATAAGAGGCGAAAGCTTTGTCGGCTTCTTTGATGTTGATGTACCCAAATTCTGTGCCCTTGATACCAGCAGCTACACAGTAAAAAATAGGATACATTTATAGGATAAAAATTTATATCCGAATACGGTCTACACGGGAAAAAAATCGGTCCTGTTACAGGCAACAAGCCAGGCTTTACATCTAAAAATATAATTAAATTAATTGATTCTTAATGCAAATAGTATTCAAACTTAGGCCTGTATTGTGTAACCTTATTTCATCTTATTTATATAGCTAAATGCCTAGTCCTTATGTGCGTAAAAGGGCATGCTGACTTCCAGTTCACTTTATGATCATTAAATAAAACAAACTACTACAAAGTTAAATACGATGAACTAATGTTGCATAAACCCAGCTTTGCTTCAATACAAAATTGTTGGTTTGGTTGGTAACCTTGTTTCTATTCATTGTCTATTTAAAAGGAGGATTTCTTTTAATGATCAGTTTATGTAAATGCTTACTACTTACATTTAATATGAATAGATTAACTCTTTCTTAACATACCTTCCTGTATCCGTTGGAAATCTGAAAAATGAAATTCCTTTGCCGGTTCTGTTCGGACACCCATGGTAAGCACACGATGTACCACCTTTAAGCTTCGTTTCCGACATTTAAACAAATAGATTTTAACCACCGACAAGTCACAAAACAATAATAAGTTTTGGAATTATTAAAAAATACGTCTTAATACACTAAAAACACCGATGGAAAAAAATAAAACAAGAAAACCACAAAAATGATCACTTTGTTTACGTCAAAACACGATTGACAGTGATTGATATAACAAAATATGACACATTAAATTTGACTGAAATACTACTAACTTCGCGCATGCGCATACAAATTTGGTTTCGCCGGACTAGCTTTCTTTCGCCTCTTATTGGTTATGTTACTCTTTGACACAACCATCAAACAGTTGTCTGTCTTTTAATTTCTTACTTAAAGTTGTCAAAGTTACATGATGTTCTAAACAAAGTTACAGCTTAAGCATAACCAATGTAAAATATTAGTTTTTGAATAATACAACTTCATATATTCCATAAATAATGTGACGGATAGAACTTATATCCAATCTTGACACATTTACAACTCTCTTTAAATAATAATGTTTCCTTTTAGGTGACTCCAATTTATTTTGCTTAACTGTTGTTGAAACTCCGCTTGCAGTGGAGATATTCAAATTTAGGGCAGCTGCTACACGCTAAAAATTAGTAAAGTAGATATAAAATAGATAGACCTTAACACACTCTTTAAATTTACTTCTCTAACTGCTGTCAACGGCAACAATGGGCCATTCTTGTTAAGTTCTTCCTGAAAAAGGCGTATTAAAGAAGCTATAAGCTCTTTGCACCGGCTATTTAAATGCTTCGGCATTTTTCACAAATAGTAAACAACGTAATCGACAGAGATATGTATGTGCACTTTTGTTGTTCTTAAAAGAACAGTTTTTAATGCTATTTATGAAAAGATCTGGAGTGTTTGGTAAAAAATAGACGGCACAGCAACACAGAACCACAAAACAATTATGGTTAGTTTTCCATGAAACGTCAAACAAAACCAACGAACGAGCTGGCACCACCGCACCGTTTACAGTCGTGTTGCCAACTATCGGCCAATAAAATTCAAATTATATTAATTTTTACAAGCTTAAATATACAAAATATTTCCTATAAGTGGGGTTGTATTAAACAATAATATTTTAAGTTTGTAGTAAATTTAAAATCGCATAAAGTTTT
Source organism: Polydrusus tereticollis (assembly GCA_963920685.1). Classification (NCBI taxonomy): domain Eukaryota; kingdom Metazoa; phylum Arthropoda; class Insecta; order Coleoptera; family Curculionidae; genus Polydrusus; species Polydrusus tereticollis. The sequence goes on from OY987330.1 coordinate 18,339,839, forward strand.
AATAGTTTTTGCCAAAATTTAATTTTCTCGTGTTTTCTTACGGATTTACAATTATCAGCTGATTGATGACGTGCATCGGTTTGTGTTTTGCATCAACCATACTGTGGCCATCCCTCTTTAAAAAAGATACTCTACATTTGTTTCGACAAAATTAGCCGTTTTCGAAAAAAATATTTTTTTTTGTTTAACAATTTTAAGCAATGACTTTCGAAATTTATTTAATAATCAAGTTTATTAACATAAGTTATTTAAACACAGTAACTAATCGAATAACAACATAACTAACAATTCGCATTAAAATAATAAAATTTGTCATTAATACATCTCATTAATGCTCACATGCATCTAACTAGCACTCGGCAATTGTGTGGATGCAAGAAGAATTTATTCTGATACGTTTCCAAATCGAAGCAGGAACCATCGAAAGGGTTGACATTTCGGAAATCACTTAAACGCAAGAATGTTAAAAATGTCAAAGATTTGCTTCGTCTTGGTTACTACAGCATCTAACTTATGGGCACATGTTAACCATAAACCTTTGTTGGTGCTTTGTCTGTATTGTTGCATGGGGATTTTCTTCATGCCAGATACGCAAATTATGGCAATTTATTATTTCATCTCGGGTGAAACTGGCTTCGTCCGTGAACAAAATAGGAATAATCCTCCATTACTTAGGTCTTATGTACTCAATCAATCAGACAATTTAGAAAAGTGTTGTCAATAACACATTGTCAAAATTTTGGCCCAACGAATGTGGTGGCAAGTCCGTTCCTGACGATCTACTATAGTATGGCTTTATGAGCCTTTATGGCCTACATTACATAATATATTAAACAAACTATTTTGACGTCCACTATACGCTCCCGTGAGTACGCCATATTCTTGTGGACACCCTGTAGGTTACAGTAGCATTAAACTATTTAAAATACATCATGGCATGGCAACGTTGTAAGGTTCCTAAACCGGCACCTACGTGTTTCTGTCTGAAGGTGGTACACAACATGCAATTAACAAAATGCGAATGTTATCGGAGATGAACTAACCTGGATATCCATTCTTTACTTCGTTTTGACAATTACACCTTTCTGGTAGAAAAATAAGAGCTAATTCAAAGATTTTTTAGTACTCGCAGCACTGCAAATGAAATTAAAGCTATGATTGGCTTCTTACAAATGTCAACAAGCGAATAACAATTCTTGTTGCCATACTAACTGTACTTACGCAACAAATATTCATTTTTTAAATTCCAAAAAACAGTAATGAATTAACAACAAAGGTATGGACAGGGTCACAGGGACGTCCATCACAGATTTAAATTTTTAAACAGTAAATCGGGGAGCATTTAAAAGAGAACTGTTCAGATAAATAGTTAAGGATTATTGATTTTTTAAACATTGAGATTATTGACAATACGTACAAGGTGTTCAGAAATTAAAGTAGGTATAAGAATTTGACCGGGTGCTTAAAAAATGCCATAAACTCTGTCTTGAATGATAAACGTGTTTTGACGTCACTTCCATTGTCATTATTTATTTTTCTCACAACATTTCAACTGGTAAACATTTCCAGTCGTCTTCAGGTGAATATTGAACAAGCTAGGACGCTACAAGAGTATTTATACTACCTAGGGGAGCATGATCCAGACGGGTTCAGTCATGGTCTTAATCTAAGCTTACATTTACTTGGAAGACTGCTGGTTTCACCCTTGCGCCGTGCTTCTTGTCTCTCTCTTAACCGGCGCGCGATGCGACCCAGGCTATTTTTCGCTCAATAGGAAGCTCGCGTCCCAATGACGTTTTAGAAGTACCGCCGCGACGCGTTTTTGACTAGCTACGGGACTAAATGCCAATAACTTCGTTAATTTACAAACAAAAATAGCAGAGATTGAAATCGCACGCACACATCATTTACCAACCTATTCTCTTTGACGTGTTGATACACGTTTTCCCAACAGAATATTTGGAGCATTGTTGACTTTATGTGTACTATTGTACAGGCGAGGAAAGTTATTTTCTTTCGAGGCTTTTCGCCCTGGAGCAGTTCTTTCTCTGGCATGCAAAGTCCGATCAGGCAGCAAATTCCAGAACCATGCTGATGAATCTGCATTGTATTTTTGGCTTAGCAGTAAGTTCAGCTCATTCATTTTTTCGCTGAGTTTTCGTAGAAAAGGTTGCACGGCAGATGAATCACTAGATATTTTCTCTGCAACTACTTTCAATTGTATTAGTTATAGTCTCTTGTTAAACCTGTTTGCCCACCCTCTGCTTGCAATAATTGGTCGTCATTACACTAGTTAGAGCAGGGATGCACAGACCTATAGGGAACAGGGGCCACTCGGGAAAAATATAAGCCAGGACGGGCCACTACAAACAATACTTATTAACACGAAAGTTTTTATTTTTTAATAGTATGAAATACAATGATAAAAATAAAAGAACCTTCAAAAATGTTTGCTGTAATTATATAATCGTAAGGTTTTCTAATCATTACAATGTAATATTTCATGTTTTATTATTTTGATGCATGACATTGCATTGAACTAACAAGTTTTTTATATTTGGCTCCACATTACTTGTCGCCACACGTAAAATTACTTCCTAATTTTTATTTGCCCGACGGTTTCGGTTTTTCGTTTTGTTTAGTTTCATCACTAAAAACGTTTGTTCACAAATATACGTCGATCCAAATAAGCTTGCGCATTTCAATACATTTATTCGCAACTCTTTATAAGCGTTTTTTTCAACGCAACGGTAGAAGTTGAGTAAATTACCTTCATTAAATTTGTTTTGTAAACTATCATTATTTTGCGTGTCTATTCCAGCTGCATTGATTCCGGCGCATTTTCGGGTGAAATGTTGAAAGGCTTGCTGAAAATGTCCAATAGAGGTTTAACTTTTTTGAAGTCTACAAAACGATTTTGAAAAGCTTGTATCAAAATATCAATTTTTTCAACATGAGCGAAATTGACGTCAGTTTTATTGACTTTCTCCATAATTTTTTTGTAGTTCGGAAAATGGCTGTAATTGGCTGCATTCTCCATTTCTGGATGTTCTGCTTTTCGTAGAATTTTCCTACGCATTGGTATTGTGACACAACTTGCAATGTACCGACCGGGTGATCTGTTATATTTTGACCACCCACCTAACTCACTCATTTGAAAAGACATCAAAAAACAAATTGCAAATATTTTACAATTTAATGTTTTCTTAAACGCTGGTGGTAAATTTTATTCTGGTTTCCAATATATATGGTTTGTATGGCCCATTTTAAAAGGTTGTGTTAATAATTACAATTTTAATAAATAACATAGGTAGGCCTAGACAAAATAATAATGGCATATGGAATATGCTGTAATTGTTTATATTTTACGCATCTGCCAAATCACTTACATTTCTTCACAAAAATGGGGTATTCGGAAGAAGAAAATCTTTGAGATTTACTTAAAAAATAATAAAAATAAATACAAGGCGCCCCAAGAGTATATTAATTTATATGGTGAGAATCTAATTAATAGAATACCAAGTCTTAATACTTTTAGAAATATATACAATTTGATGCACACTAGGAAATCATTAAAAAGAAAAAAAAGAACGGTGATTATAAACGAGGAGGAAGAATTGGAAATTCTTCTCTATTTTCAAGGTAACATAAAATCGTTAGTTGTTGCTAGTTGATTGTGTAACTCAGATTCAGGGCCGTAGATAAGGGGGGGGGTTTAGGGGGTTCAAACCCCCCCCCCCCCCATAACAACGAATGTTCAGTTCTACCTTGTTAACCACCGTAAATTTTAATAATAATTCTAATAAATTGCCAGAGTTTTCTTACCTAAACCCCCCCCCCCCATGGGTAACGCCTAGCTACGGCCCTGCTCAGATTTCAATGTTTCTAGAAAATCCACTGAATTCTATACGCGGATCCATTGCGGATTTAGACAAATCATATTGAAAAGTCTTTAAACTTTCAAAAAATATAACATGCATCCATATAAATTCCATAGACACCCAAAATTAGGTGAAAGCGACAAAGAAAGAAGGCTTAATTTCTGTAGGGATATTTTAGCCAGACTAGAACCACTTTTTTCACCTCGGGATCACCCAATAGGAAAAATTGCATTTTTGGGCTGATGTTAATCCACAGAAAATCCTGGAAGGCGTTCCTTACATGTATGGTGCGGTATATTATGCGACAAGATTATTGCTCCAATATTTCTTGAGAACAATCTGACAGGAGCAAGATATATGAAACTTTTAAATGCTGTAGAAAATCGTGCAGATGAGTTACCTTTAAACGTGGCTAACTCCATAATTTGGCAACAGGATGGTGCACCTCCGCATAACGTTGCCCAGGTTACTGAACGGTTAAATGCCAATTTCGAAGTTTGGAATGGGAGATATGGTGTTATATCCTGGCCGCCTAATAGTCCCGATTTACCACCACTTGACACGTTTCTTTAGGGAACTTTAAAAAATAAAATATATTTTAAAAACAGCGATAATATAATAGAAATTCAAGCACGAGTGATCAACGAAATAAATAATATTAATACTAACCATCCCGATTGGATAACTGCGGCAATTAATGAATTAAAAACGGGGTATCAAAAATGTATCGATGCAAACGGGTGTCATTTCGAGCATTTATTATAAATGGATTGTTATTTTGTTGCTTTTATTAGGTAATACATTGATTTACAGGCAAGGGCCTAGCGACCCTTGAAGCACCGGTTCCCGTCACGGCAATAGACGACATTATTACGTATATACGAGACATATCGGACAAATTTTACACTTACAAATTAGACGCATCACCGCTAACAAGAGACATAACAAACAGACGAGCAGAAAATGACGGACATACAGTACACAAACCTTTGTACTACAGACTACCGATCTACAATCTCCCACCGCCTAACGTATGATGACAACAGAAAATACAAAACAAACAAACAATACGAAAAATAAACGAACAATCACAAAAAGACACAAAATTAACAAACAGACAAAATAAATTTATGCGGAGGAAAGGCTGTGAAATTCGCTGAACTTCCAGCATTGCCGGGTCGTTTGGCGATTTTGCAGCCTGGAATCCGTTAAAACGCACAGTTCAGACACGAGAAACGGCGGTGGGACGGACTTACCAGACACCGACCGCCCCAGACATAGACACGCCCCCAAAATTTTACCTCTTTCCGCCCACAGCGAGAAGGAATAATTCTTGCATTTACAATCATCCGCTATAGGCAGATGTAACATGAGTTGTGATAGCCAATCTGACTGGGTTTTTTGCAATTTTTCCCAGAGTGTTTCCATTGCATTCCATACCTGTTAACTGTTTAATGAATGTATGGTAGTTCGGAGAACTACGTTATTCGCCTTGTGCGAAATGTTTGCCTTTAACACCTCGTCATGGCACTTGCCGGCACGAGTGTGACAGTGTTAGTGATCTAATTTCTAGTGTTACAACCACAGGCCAGAATATCGGCCGCCTGGCTCCGCCAGGTTCTTTGGGCGCATTTTGGGCCGTATGCTTACGGTCCATATGCGCCCAAAATACTGTAAATAGGCTAGTTTGTAATTAGGCTAAGCTAGTATATATTAGTTGTAAGTTAGAAATGTAAATAATAGGAAATAAAGGATTTTATAATGGAAAATGGGTTCCCGTCAGATCACCGAAGTTAAGCGGTGTCGAGCGCGGTTAGTACTTGGATGGGTGACCGCTTGGGAAACACCGCGTGCTCTTGTCTTAGGGAAGAGTGTAAAATGAATCGACATCCAAACCATCCTATTCACGCCGGACAGGCCGGATGAGATCGGATATCTCGTAGGATGAAGGTGCCGTTTCACACTCCCCAGTCGGTAGACCGCACGATTAAAAACCGTACGGTCGATGACCGGTTCAAGATGGCCTCTGATACGCCGACGACTGTAAAAAATAGTAAATAAAAAAAAACATTGATTTAAACAAAAAAATTTTAAATATAGGTTTATCATCCACTAGTACCTAGTATCTGCAAAAATTTGTTTTTCTGATGGGGATATAGGTAAAGTTTGTCGGTTTTTGTCGACATTCATATTAAATTTCATTAATTTTTTTCTATATTTTTTTAGTCATACTATTTTAAACAAGAATAGTTTGCCTGTAGACAACTTATATCTAGTAGACAAACAAAGACGTAATAACAATTGCCGCACATTCAATACGCCATTATTATTATTTTGCCCACGCCTACTAATATTATTTATTACAATTGTAATTATTAACACAACCCTTTAAGATAGACCATATAAACCATATATTTGAAATCAGAATAAAATTTCCCATCAGAAGAGCGTGTAATATATAGGGTGTTTCATTTAAGAAAACATGAAATTGTAAAATATTTGCCATTCTTGATGTTCATTTGTTTCTTCTTATATTATTTCCTAAAAATTCATGAGAGGCCCTACAACTTTATGAGATAGGTGGGTGGTCAAAATATAACAGATCACCCGGTACCTGTCAATGCACAAACGCACCATTAATAAACTATCCTTTAATTGTTCGTGTACCCCATTATTTGTTCCTTATTCTTATTAATATCCGAAATTGTGTATGTGCCGAAACACAAACACATAGGGATGTGCTATATATGAAAAGTCGCCCCAAATTTAGTTTGGTTTAACTATCAATAAGTATATAATATTATATTTGCCTTCGGTTCCTTTTTTTGTTCTAATCAATAGTGTGCATTTAGGTTATAAATTTGCTTTAAGTGTTCTATTTGGATTAGCCCCAATATTCAAGTACCTATATTTAATTAATAAATACATCCGTCATATTCGGAAGTAAACTTTATTGGTTGGTGTCTTTTTTTTTTTCGCCTATTTAGCGTACCTAATGTTTCCTGTTTTATAGCATCATCAAGCACTGTCTTAACACATAGGACCCCAAAACAGGTGGTGTAGTTATCTGCTAGCGCTTGCCACTGACAACACTATTCGCTTTTTGCAATATATCCTGTTTTTGCACCGCACGTCCCTGGTTCATACACAAAATAAACCGATTTGCCAGACATCTGGACATCCACCACAATAAAATTGTTCCTGAACAGCTTGACTTTGGTCACGGCAAAAGACAAAATCTGCTTTATATTATCGAATTTGTTTTTGTTTTGAAGCGGTTTGTTCGTACAGCAGGACGTAATTTCGCACATATTCAGAATGCTTATATTTCTGGCGTGAAAATGGAATTAGATAATATATGAAAATGCTGCTTTTATTTTTTTTTAATTTTTGCTGTTTAGAATCATATACAGATGGTGCCCCTTAATGGGGTTACCTATACCACCAATGGAGTTAATTTTTAATTCATTGTAAAAATGTTCGCTTTAAGAAAAAACTGTGTGTGATTGGAAAATTTAGTTTTTGGATACAGGAAGGTCAAAATCTTAAAAACTATTAATTTTACCTATGACTCCTATGAGGAAACTAGATCCTTCATTTTTAAGGAAAATGTTTGTTATAGCATATCTTTAATCATGCGAAGTAATAAATCAATCAAAACCGTCTTCTCCATGGGCGTTTGGGCGTGCAGGATTTTTCGGCATGTATAGATTGAAATAGGCCTGCATTTTTAATTTGTGCAGAATTAGTACAAGTATCGACATTAAATTCAAGTATTGTCTTCAAATATATATTTTAATATTAAAATTTTTGGGCTTAAAATTATGTACAGCCAATTTTATCAAAACTAATTAGAGTCTAGATCCTTTTTCCGTTTTTGCTCTAATCATTTTATTCTTTTTTTCTGTACCTAATCCTGGTTACCTGTTTGCTAATTATGTGGTTATTATGGCTTTATGGGTGCCTCTATTGGAATAATACACCTATTTATAATACATACCTACCTTGGGTGTTTGTTACTCAGTGAAGCTAGTGAAAGTGTGAAGTGACAGTGTTTTTTTAATTAAATATGGAGAATTTTCAACAATTGCCTAAACGCCCTAGAGTCGGTCCATGTACAGTAAATGAAAAATAAATTAATTCTTAACTGTTACTATTCTATTAAAAGTAAGAATGCGGATTTAGTGTTGACTATGCAGTGCAATTTACAGCAGATATGCTTAACGTTGGGAAAACAACAATATATAAACATTTAAAAGAAAAAAGTGTTGGCGTCAGACCTCCAAAAACTTCTCCAGAGCGGCCAAAACTTGAGCTGGATGACGTTTTAATGCAGAGATTTAGGCGAAAAGTTCATAGATTCCTTTTAAAAAAAGAAATTCCCACGCGGGACAAAACTTTGTCCTCAATCCGAGAAGACCAGGACTACCCATTTATGTGTAGAAATACGCTTTGGAAATTATTAAAAAAAATGGGGTTTCAATGGAAAAAAACATAATAGGCAATCAATATTATTAGACAGAATTGCGACATCGTCTGTTGAAGAAGAAATTACTTAAGAAGCATCCGAAAAGCCAGAGAAGAAAAAATTAAGGCCACACTGTGACTAAATTTTGGCAGGATGATAATATTAAAAGTTCAAGGCAAGCTTTTTTGGAAGGATTATCCATAGGATTAAGACCGCCAACTGGAAAAGGACATCGACTTATCATAACCCATATAGGTTCTGAAGGCTTCGTTAAAAGTGGTCTACTGATGTACCAATCTAAAAATACAGGAGACTATCACGAAGATATGAATGCCGATGTCTTTGAAGAATGGTTCGAACAAATGTTGGATCTTATATCAAAAGATCAAATAATTGTATTGGATAATGTTAAGTCATCGCTCTAGGCTGACGGAAAAATAACCGATAAGTGCGTGGCGTAAAAGTGAAATAACAGAATGGCTAAGTTTAATACAAATAGAATTTCCATTAGATTCCTTAAAAAAAATTTTACATAAAAATGCGTTAAAAAAATATGTAGTCGATGAAATCAAAAAATCGACTTAAACAAGACATTACTTAAATTTTATCGTTCATCTTACCATGATTTTCAATGTATATTGAATTACCCGAAATTTGCGTAAGTAGACGATTATTTAGATAATTTAATAGCAACTGTACCACATTTTACTTTACTGGGGCAAATATTTGTCCCAGCAAAAAACGCGTACATTGAGTTTCCCAGACAACCATCAATCTTTAATTAATAATATAACAGTTTATTTCAAAAGTCATAAAAGAGACAAATTAAAACGTGTCAAATGATATACAAATCTAAATATTACTATTTTTGAAATAACAATTTTCCCTTAAACGTCGCCGTCGTGTTCTTTGAATCGGGATTTCTTTCAACATTTTTTAAACAAATAATATTTATACATTTTAGGTTATTGTTTTAAGTCCTGGTTTAATGAGAAATCCATTGAATACATTTATAATTTAACAATATTAACTAGAGAAGTAAAATTAGTACTCCAGAGTTTGACACCAGGGACGCCCACTTCATGGACGCGCACCATGAATAAATTCGATAAGGATAACACCCCGCTACATATGAATTCTGTTATAGTTATACCTTCCGATGTATGTTTGTGTTTAATGTTTAATATCTAATACATATTTATGCATAATGATGTTTTCACCCCGATTGTTATAAATCGTGTCATATACACATTTCATACGCTTCACTTTCAACTAGTATGTTTATGTCCTCTTATCTACAACTCGTACGTCTTGTCTTGGTGGTGGTGGCAGTTTCAAATCGACAATTTTGCATTTCTTTAAAAGTCGAATATTCAAAGTTTCGAATTAATTCGACAACTATTTAGGCTATTTGATGAGATAAAATTTGAATATACGGGGTGTTTCGTTTAAACCTAACGAAACGTCAAACTCTAAGTTTAAAAAGTTTCGTATAAAGCACGACAGGGGCTGCAAAAGTTGATTGAACGTTTTGGTATTGTGGAGAACCGTTGCCTTCCAAAGTCTATTGAAATTCAGCCAGATCGGAAGATGGCAAGTATTTTATCTTATTGCTTGAACATTCAAAAAGTGGCCCTTTCTGAAATTTAATAACTCACAACGGAAAAGTCCTATCGGAATGCAGTTTAGACTGTCAGATAGATCATCTCAAATACTTTATACAATACAATCAATACCTAAGAAATTTCGTTATCGTTGATTTTGGATAAAAACTAAAAATTACTATTTTGCTGTGCGTGCTCATCAAAAGACGTAAAATGTATATTTTTAATTTTGCAGTGTGCAAAATATTGAAATTTCTCATTTTTTTTTAACTGAACATGTTGCTATTGACTTTGACGCTTCTAATTTTCAATACAAACAATACCCTCAGCACTAGCAACAAAGCAACTAGATTACTTACAAACATGATTTCTACAATGAATAATTCGTATCTTTTGGTGCTGTCGAAATGATATTTACTGGTAATGTAGGTTGTCATGACAACGGAAAGAATGTGTACTGTAATTTTTTAAATGTCCACTTACTAATTCAGTATCTGTTATATGGTTACACAATGTTTGCATGTTGCATGGAATATGAACCGTAATATACCTAATAAAATTGGCGTTCTCAAAAATCCTATGTCCTATCTACATCGATGGCGCAAGTCTTTTGTTTTTGGTTTGAATGTTTTTTGATGAGATATTTAAATTTTACTGGTTAAAATACATTGGTTACCTATTTTGGATCTTTTGAAAATACAGGGAAAGTCAAAAATGAGACTGTTCAGTCCTCGCTGCGGTGCCCTTGGTCCTTAGGAATCCGACGTTTAGTACCACATTTTATTACACCTTGACCCTCAAGATTAAGGCTTTAGTTCAAGGGTAGGTAAAGTTCTAACGGTGTTCTGTTGTAGGAACAGGACGAGTCTTACTATTTGCTAATAATTCCACCTAGAATTAAAAACTAATGACTGATTTTCGGAATTTTCCTGTCCTTGCGCTGTGCCAAATTTCAAGATTCAACCTTCACAATACGTGACTTACCCCATACATACCAACCACTAGCACCATACAAACAAGAATAAAGTAAAACTAAGTAGACATCTAAAATGTACAATTAAAATATGCCTGAAGAGAATAAAAGCTGTTATTTAACAACAGTTTAATTTTAAAAATATTCCTGCATTTCACTTCCCTAATGTGCTTACGCAGATGGTTATATATCTTCATAGACATTATCCCTTACATGAAGAGAGTAGTGCAATATGTATATTGATATTAAAGTAAGAATCTTTATATAGTTGACGACATGAGAACGTCATATTTTTTTAAACATAATTGTTCTGTGATACTAAAACCCCATTGATTCTTTTGCTATTACCCCAGCCTACTGTTCCATACGACAGTGTCGAGTTAACATAGGCATACTAATAGGACAAAAGTATTGGTCTAATAACATATGATCTTAAACGCTATACCTAATACAAATGAATAACGAGACATTTTTTTGTCAAGATATCATTTATACTATTATTCCACGATAGTAGCTAGTCCAATTTCAAACCGAGAAACTTAGTGCAGTGTACCTGTTTCATCAGACCAGCTTTCTATTTTATTAGTAGGCTAAAATTACATTCCCTTGTAGAGAACATCATCGTCTCCCTCTTTGATAGATTTAGTAAGAGTTTACTTTCGTCACTGTTCGAAGCATACTGCATAAGTACTAGCATTATAACTGAAATCATCCACATCCAATGAGGTTACTATAGCAGATATATCGTCTGTAAACATTGTGAGACGTTTCACTTGATTTATAAATAAAAGAAAAAGAAGTGGTCTCAGGACACTTCCCTGTGGGACTCCCATAACAACATTCAAAGGCTTAGAAGCATACTCCCCACTCCCCGCTCTCAGGACTACCCTCTGCTGCCTATCACTTAGGTAGGAGGATATCCAATCATAAGACTGTCCCCTTACTCCGTAAGGCTATAATCTAGGTTTAGTATTGAGTGATCCATCATTTGAAATGCCCTTGAATAGCCAAAAACAAGCCAGTAACTAGCTTCTTTTTATTTAATTTTTATATTATACTGCATTATACTGTTGATAGTTGCTAGGATCGCATCCTGCGTTAATCACTCTGACCTAAAACCATACTGCCCACAAAACAATAAGTTGTATTTATTCAAGAAGTTGACGAGTCTTGTGCAGAATGCTTTTTCAAATATTTTTGAGAATATTGAGAGTACGGACACGGCCCTATAATTTTCAAATCTGTCATTATCACTTTTTCTATATTTCTTCTTTAAATGACTCATTGACTCAGGACAGGAGACTCCAGCGAGCAGTGAGCAGGGAATACCATCGGCACCTGCAAAATTCTTTACTGCCATATCTTTTATAATTTTATGCACCCCATCGGGGTCCGACGGGGAGAGAAACAAGGACTCCTTAGATGTCTGTGATACCTCTTGTACAATCACAGGTTCAATTAAATTTGAAATTTGTTTTGTGGAAATTAAAAACTAATGATTACATTTGTTAGCTGCAACCTCATAAGAATTTATGATCCCGTTGTCCTCCCCAATCCAGGGCACAATTCCTCCTTTGTTCTTAAATTGACCTCACCCTTTATTATTTGCCAAGAAATCCTAGACTTATTCTGAGAATTACGATAAAGATCATCATTAAAGGTTCGCTTCTTCTGTCTTACTGTTTTTCTATGATTCTTTAAGCGCTCCTTGTATTGATTTAACATTACTTCATTATTATTTTTTTAACATAATAGCTTCAGACTTTCTTGACAAAAAGGGTATTGACGGACAGACAGACGGACAACAGAGTGATCCTATTAGCGTTTCGTGTTTCTATTTAAATCACCAATTCTAAACAGTTAGTAAATCAATGCCGCTGAATTTGCTGGAAGGTATATTTTTCAGGTTTAGTTCATTACTATTACAATTATTTATCCTCAACAAGTCCCGCTGCAGCAAGTACTAGTAGACATCAGTTGAAAATAAATGTAAAATACCTTTCTAAATTTATTTTTTCTTCCAGGGCTCTACAAATACACTACAGGGTTTAAAATAAGCAACGCACTCGAAAAGCTGCAGTCACAATGTGGCGAAAAACTATAGATCTTTAAATAGTGCCAAAAACAAAGTACAAATCGCCCACAATGGCTGCATTCAAGAAGATTCTTACACTCCTATTGCTCTATTTGTTACGTCTCTCTGCGAGCGAAAATAGACTGGCTGAGCAGAATAGGACTAACTCAGTAGCTTTAGAAGAAACTAAACGTCCAGAATTTAGCAATATTAAATTTGTAAAAGACGATCTGGATAATCAGATTGATTACTACTTTAGGTACGGTATTTTTGTACGATTCAGTTGGGGTTTAAAATTATAAACAAATAAAATTAGTTTCTTGTTCTATGGTGCATCTTAACACAAAACATTTTTAATAGTATCAAAGAGTACACTTGTCTTTATGCATCATAATTTACAGATTTAAAAGAGGGTCTGGTACTAGTAGAAGTATAGCTGATATCCAGGCCAGGTTAAAAAAGGAAAAAGAAGCGGAGAAGCAGCTAAACTTGATGACAGCTGAGGAAGCAGGAAAAGTAAAATTACAGGGAAAACTGAATTTTACTGATACTGGAGATTACAACTGGGAGCAGGTAACCAACACTAGTCGTTTAAGAGTATCTTTATATGTTACGTAGTACCTATACCTAGATTATTTCAAAGCAGTGTGGCTCTCTTACAGCTTGTTTCTACAGAGGGCATCAAGACAGGATTTAGATAAAGAAACGGATCAGCCTTTTATATGGAAAAAAATCAAAAATCGCTCAGACCCGTCAAATTTATTTTTTTGAAATGCATTTTTTTTTTTTAAAGATATTGTACAGGGTAGATCATAAAAGTGCTACATGTATCAACTTTAATTTTTTTAATGAAACATATTGTATATTTTTACATTTTTATATTCTACAATCAATTCTAGACATTTTTCATTTACCATGCCCTATACTTGTCTTCAGCCGTTTACGAAATATTAACACTTCAATGCTGATATGCACCATTGGTATGTTTCTCGACATAGCAACGTTCTGAACTTAAGTCACAATCTTTTAACTATGACAATTTCTTATTTAAGTTTGAGACGTCAAAAAATGAATGTGAATGTTAATCAATTTGAATTTTGCTCTGCTGATATTTCATCAAAATGCGCCTCGCCGAACATGAGCGCTTTGAAATTTTAATTATGCTGGGTTGTGGAGATAAAGGTAGACATAGGGATGATGATGATTCGTGATATGTTTAATGAAAAATACCCAAATCCTCCGCCTATTGGCTAATCAACAGTGTCTAGGGTAGCCAGTAAGTGGAGAACTTCCCGTACTATTAAAGATAGTGTTAAAAGTGGCCGTCCTGGTATATCCGAGGACAAAAAAATAAACATATTATTATCACTACAGGAAGATTCTCATAGCTCAAGCACACAACTTGGACGGGACTACGACATTCACCAAACCACCGTATCTAAATTTTTACAAAAAGAGAAGTTTCATCTACACAAACCAGTATTTGTACAAGAGTTATTGGACGATGATCCTGATAGGCGAGACCAATTTTGTGAAGTAATGATTGAGCTAACAGATAATAACGCAAGATTTGTCCAAAGAATTTGTTTTTTCGATGAAGCTACGTTTTGTTTAAATGGTCAGGTTAATAGACAAAACTACAGATACTGGACACAGGAAAATCCTCACTGGTTCATAGAAAATCACACCCAGTATAATGAAAAGGTTAATGTTTGGGTGGGCATTTTTGAAAATAGGATAATCGGACCATTTTTCTTTGATGAGAGTCTCACTGGACAAAGATATCTAAATTTCCTTCGAAATAATCTGGTTCCAGCTCTTGCCACTCTGTTTCCAGATGATAATGATCCTGATTTACCAAGTTTAACCTAATGGTTTCAAAAGGATGGTGCTCCCCCGCATTATGCTGTTCATGTAAGGGAGTACTTAAATACAATTTTTCCGGGGCGGTAGATAGGTAGACGGGGGTCAATAGAGTGACCACCCAAATCGCCTGATCTTAATCCACTGGACTTTTTTTTTATGGGGCTACGTCAAAAATTTAGTTTATAAATCTAAATCCATCTCGGTAGATACACTGAAGGAGTCTATTCGACGAGTAATAAGAAAAATATCTCCACAATCCACAAGTAGTACTAAATGTACAACAGGAATTTCTAGATCGATTGATCTACTGCAGAACAGTTGGTGGAGGACATTTTCAACATCTTATAAAATAGTTTCTTTTCATTCTTTGTTGTTTGTTTATTATGTTTTAAAATTGTTAATATTTCGTAAACGACTGAAGATAAGTATAGGGCATGATTAATGAAAAATGTCTAGAATTGATTGTAGAATATAAAAATGTAAAAATATACAATATTTTTTATTAAAAAAATTAAAGTTGACACATGTAGCACTTTTATGATCTACCCTGTACAATATCTTTAAAAAAAATGCATTTAAAAAAAATTAATTAGACGGGTCCGAGCGATTTTTGATTTTTTCCATATAAAAGGCTGATCCGTTTCTTTATCATAACCCTGTATATATTTTAAGTTGAAAAAAAGCAGTTTCGTCTTTTTGACTGATACAGCTTTGTCAGATCTAACAGCCCGGATCTCAAGTTGTCATTTATAAATGGGACACCTTTAATATTTTCCATATTTTAGTTCTTCTTGCTCTTTCTTGTCGCATTTGTGACTTTGTCTTATGTTATCTCGAAAACGGTTAACAATAGGCATATAATATAGGTAGTATACATTTTTGATAAAGTTGAAGTTAAACATTTGACTACGGAAAACCTGAACCAAATCGGGTAACACTGTCACATTCAACAAATGCAACAATGCTACTTAAAAGTTGGTAAAGATCTTTTCACAATAAATGGTTTTGACTTTTTAACTGCCATAAAACTAAAGGGTAGATCCCATTGTGTGGACAATAAATATGTAAAGTATAAAGAAATTATCTTATTTTAATTTAACCTTACCTAGAAAGTATTATAATCCGACCCCAAAAATGAATACTGGGAATTTACGACCGCACTTGGCACCCATTTTATTGCGGTCATTAAATCAGAACCATTTTTCGTAAAAAGAACTTTACCTTGTGTACGGAAAGACTGGTAAGATCGAGCCACAATCTTTGTTTCGTTTAGAACTACAACAAAGCGACTGATGTACTGAGGGAACTCCGTTTGCAAAACATGAAAGAAAAACAATTCGTCTCAGAGTACAATTGCGATTTTGAAAACGATTGCAAGTGGACCTGGAGAAAAGACATCGCAAACGGATTCTTTATCACTTCAGGTGGAAACTTAAAAGGGAATGACACTGGGCCTAAAAAAGATGCTAATGTTAGAGACTTTGGTAAGTTTTAGTTTTAAGAAGCGCTTTTCGGGGGGTCTAGACGAAAACTTCTTTTACAAAAAGTCAATAAGCCCAATTGTGAGACAAAAAATAACTCTCTCTATATTATTCTATTAAAAAATATTTCGTTGCTTGTCTGAGATGTTAAGAGGGAGACTGTTTTGTTGTGCTATATTGGATGTGGGCGTTTGAGAAAGAGGTAAGAACGAACAAAACAGACAATGTATTTTAACAATACATATTATGTATATCCAAGTTTTTATTTAAGAAATTCTTTTATTAGGTGTCTATGTGTCTTTTAAAGTATATGCGATAAAGAGCTTTTTACTCTTCAGTAAATAACCTTTTCAGGCCCGTATCCAGAAATTCGTTTCGGGGGGGGGGGGGGGCGGCCCAAGGACGAAAATCATTCAAAAATGTGGACTTATTTTAATTAATTCAGAGCAAAGCGAATCACACATTAAAACTTAAATCATTATGTGACGATTAATCCATTATTATTTATAGTGCAATAAAAAGATGCAGTACAAGGTCTACAATAAACAAAAAATTTTCAAATTCTCGGGCCCCCCCCCCCCTGGATACGTGCTTGTTGCTACTGCGGCGCGTCTAACGAGCTAGGGCTTTATGAATATTTTTTTCTACTATTAGAAAGGTATTAGCATTGTGAAAATAATGTTACAAAAATCGTGCCTGCCAGTGTAATCATGGCAAATGAAGGAATCTTTATAATCTCGATCGCGTCTAGATAAAGGGCGATAATGGGTTGGACAGAAAATACAGACACATCCGGTTTTGATAGGCTTAATAAGCGTTTAAAACATACAGGGTGTCCCATAACTTATGGGCCGTAGAGCAACTAGAGATACCTGCCATAAAACTAGACCGATTAAGTCATATAAGTTTTTTCGAAATGTTACTCGTTCTAGAACAGGGTTTTGAAAGTGAAAGTTTATTTTCGAAAATAAGCCATAATTTCAAAACGGTTCAATGAATCGAATTGAAAGTTGGCAGTATTATGTTTTTATGAGTAAGAAATAAGAATTTCTTTTAAGTTTCACACTAGAGGGCGCTAGTTACATACACTGGGTTTCATAAATATATGATCTTTTTTCTTGCCTGTGATATTAGGTGTGTTTGAATTAAAGTTTCTTAAAGAAGGGTAATTTCTACGTTAAAAAGGTATACTCGCTTGATCTTAATGTCTCTAACCGTTTTCGAGATATTTCCGTTTAAACATCACAAAGCATAAAAAAAAACAAAGTAATTAAATTCATAAATTTTAATTATCACAACGCAATAAATTAGAATCAATGCAACAATAACAAGAAGCTCACTTTAGTAAATGTTGAAAGTGGCCACCGTTGACCTCAATTTACTTTATTAAACTTTTAACTAAAAGTGACACCTCACTTTTGGGAAAGTGTCTTGCTTGTTTTTAATCACATTAGCGGCTTCCCCCGTTTTTTGCAAAAGTTCATTGCGTGTATTCATTTCGTCCTTATAAACTAATGACTTCATGTGTCCCCACAAATAGAAATCAAGCGGGTTAATATCTGGGCTACGAGAGAGGCCAGGGAAAGTCACTACCGCGACCAATCCACCGATGTGGAAAGCGTTGATTCAGGTGATTTCGAACTACAAGTGAAAAGTGAGGTGGTGCCCCATCTTGCATAAACCACATATTTAGTCTTATCAGTGTAAATACGTTGAAATATTTTTCGATCTGGTTGAATTTTGTTTGGATATAACCCTAAATATCTTCTCGCAGCAAGCAGCACCATTATAATTTTCTTGAGCATAGACGCAGAGCATATCTCTCAATTCTCTGTTAGCATATTGATAATGCCGCAGCATATTCGAATAAAATAAACTTAGTATATGAAATAACATAAAACTCTTTATTAAATTTTGCTAACATTGGTTTGACATAAATTATTTCGTTGCTAGGCAAAAGTCACAACCAATAATCAATTGTTTCAATTGATTTTGTAGTGCACAGCCAACCTCGTCAATTAGTGTTTTTCAAAAATATGGCATGTGATGAAGTATTAATACACAATTATCTTAAATACTTCTTATTTCTAGTGTGAAACTTAAATAACGTTCTGAGTCAACGGTGGCCATTTCAACATTTACTAAAGTGAGCTTCCTCTTATTGCTTGCATTGTTTCTAATTTATTGCGTTGTGATAATTAAAATATGAATTGAATTACTTTGTTTTTCTATGCTTTGTGATGTTTAAACGGAAATATCTCGAAAACGGTTATAGATATTAAGATCAAGCGAGTATACCTTCTTAGCTTAGAAATTGCCCTTCTTTGAGAAACTTTAATTCAAACACACCTAATATCACGGGTAAGAAAAAAAAATCATACGATTTATGAAACCCAGTGTATGTAACTAGCGCCCTCTAGTGTGAAACTTAAAAATTTCTACAAATTCTTATTTCTTACTCATAAAAACATAATACTGCCAACTTTCAATTCGATTCATTGAACCGTTTTGAAAATATGGCTTATTTTCGAAAATAAACTTTCACTTTCAACACCCTGTATTTCTAGAACGAGTAACATTTCGAAAAAACTTATATGACTTAATCGGTCTAGTTTGATGTCAGGTATCTCTAGTTGCTCTACGGCTTATAAGTTATGGGACACCCTGTATTTAGTTTGATTTACCTTCTGCTTTTAATTTATTAATTTTTTTTTTCGATTTAATTACAATAATTTTAATAGATTACTAGGTCGTTTCTTTATTTTATAATGTAGAAAGTACATTTCAACTCACCACAAATTATAATTAATATTTACTCCCGAAGTTCACGGTTTATCAGTAAAATTTAATTTAAGAATTCAAAGGCCCTGGATATTTTAATTTAGAGGCGAAACTGAGTAAAAGGGAACAGCATTTTAAGATCGGCAAATTTTAGAAATGTTGTTGACAAACTTTAATTAGCTGAGTTGGAAGAATGGCGTCGAATATTTTTATTTAGAAATCATAGAAGTTTTTAGTGTAAATTTTCAAAAGAAGTTAACCCAAAACTTGGTACATGAGAAACACCAAAGAAACGCGTAGCTATAAGTTTCTTTGGAAACACGTACGTGCGAAATATCTTGGCAGTATTTTAGCAAGTGGGACAAAACTACTCAAATACAACTTAAATCAAAGAAAAGGTGCTAACAAGTTCCCAATAACTGCCCTTTAATCCAATAAATTGACAAACTGATTGAATGAATCGGACTGCATGACCATATGATTGAAGTAATTTTAGCTGAGTAAAACAGCTACTTTTAACATGTCCTGGCGAGCAAAAATAAGAGTGCGTGTTTGATGATTGTCTCAGCATTGAGCGCCAAAAGGAAGGTGGTTAAACACGCACGTTTAACCACCTTTTAACCCATTTAAACTTGATGCGCGAGATCTTACAGACCAGTGCTGAAGATGACAAATTTCTACTGCATGAAGTTGTTTTGCATTCACCATCTACTTCAAATCCTGTTCGCTTGCGATGCCTTGATGAGTTAATTAATAAGAAATGTTTACCACTATATACCATTAATCCTAATGACAATCATCCTCCAACCACTCGTTATTGACGTTCGGATTTCAAAATTTCTAGAAATCCATCAGTTTCTACGTTACACGATCACTCAGATTCGCAATCCTTGGTCGCTGTTCCTTTAATTGAATTAATTAGGGAGACAATAATTGTATACCCTCTAACAATTGATATGTCAATGCAAGCAGGATATTTAAGCATGCCCTGGTTGTTCCCATATACAAAAACAAGGGTGATAGGAACGATAAGGGTAACTTCCTTACTTAAAAAAGTATATTTTTGACGTCTCGGCATATAAGGACATCATCAGGGTGTTTGTCAGCAAGACAAATCCATTGTATACAATTAAGAAATAAATTAATTTATGGTGGTTCGTTGGCAGAACACTCATAATTTATAGCAGGCAATCTAAGCAATAAGCGTTATTATTAGTAAGGGGGTCGTGAGGTGCTTAAGTTTATTTTTGGTCTGGAGGTCGTGACACTAAAAATGGTTGTGCAAGGAACCATCTCAAAGAAACATTTTTATTGTTAAATTTAACACCATTTTGAAATAGTAAATAAGTGATTTAAGTTGGAAAACATTGTGTCTCTAGAGTTCGCTTTTTTTTCCACTGTACAACTACATTCAAGGAAATTCCTTCTAATATGAGATTTTTATTATTTTGTAAAGAAAACTATGTTGTCGTTTTTGTACTGAAAGATATTACTGCTGTTCTTGAAAGGCTTCTCCGCTTCAGTTACTGATAATAATTAAAATAAGTTTCCACTGAATTTTTCATATATTTCTTTTCTTGGAATCAGTTGTTTTTGTTACATTATATTCTCATGGGGTAAATTAAGGCAGTTTAATTGTGGCTTATTAGTTTTTTAATGTCTTTTGTTATGCTGTTGAAATGTTGTGAAACAACCTTTCACTTTTTTAATGCCTTATAACGCAGACAACACCAGATAGAATATTAATTTCCAAAAACATCAGAAACAACATTGAAGATACAGAACTAATACCAGATATAGGTTCAGACCATCTGGCAATAAAGCTAAAAATCAATAAGAACACCACTCCCACCACAACAAATAAGGTATATAATTGCAACAAATGCAAGGTGGAACAAGTTAACAACGATTTGGAATCATTTATAATTAACAGCGACTCATCAATCCATCTCCAAAAAATCCAAATGGTCAACCACAAATTCCAGGATACTATACACAACAATTCGCCAGAAACAAATCGCCGATTCTACTCATTCCCACTTCCACCATATATAATCAAGCTGATTAAACAAAAAACAAGGATGCTAAGGAAATACAGGCCAATCCACATGACCAAACAAAAAGAATACTGAACAATTGGAACAAAAATTTTCAAAATATGATATTCTAGTTTAGACAGAACAGATGGCTGAAGACTTGTCAAGAAATTATTGAAGCCCAAGGGAGAAACTTTTACCAAAAAGTAAATCGGCTAACCAAGTACCGCACCAAAGCAGAGCTCCCAGAAATCGAAGAAAACGGCATAACCTACTCCACTTACGCATTACACAGAAGAAAATAACCCCAATTTTGACGCCAACAACTAAGCAGTGATTAAAGACTGATATCTAGAGTACTTCAGAGAAGAAAACAGACCAATGCAAGTAAAAACGATTGAAGAACCTGACACACCCAAAAGAACACTGCAACTGGCATAGATAATATCCCTTGGATTATACTCCAGTAACTAAAACTGGTTATTCACAAATACATAATAAAATGTTACAACTTTTGTCTGCAGAAACAACTATTTCCTAGCACATGGATGGACGGAGTCAGTCATCATCAACATACCCAAACCAAATACAAATCACCACCTTACAAAAAATTATCGTCCAATTACACTTCTCCCAGTGTTAAGAAAACTATTGGAAGAACTATTAAGGAACAATGAAGTAAAAAACAAAATACCCACACATCAATACGGATTTAAATCAAAAAGCTCAACTTTGCATCCGCTATTCTCCCTGGTATCTAATATACAAACCGAGAAACTTAAAAATTACAAATCGGCAGCAGTCTTTCTTGATGTGAAAAAAGCGTTCGACAGTGTTTGGCATAGAGGAATATTATACAAAATGAAAAAACTAGACGTTTCCGATAATATTATATGGATAACCAAACAATTTTTAGAACTCAGAAAGTTATGTGTGAAGATCAACAATAAATTCTCAGAAAAATTTCAACCAGAACAGGGAGTTCCAACCTGAGGAGAACATTAACTCATACATACTACAATTTCCTGACGATACAGCACTGATATCTTATGGAAAATTAATCACAGGAGCAGTAGTAACGTTGCAACGACAGGTCGACCATATCATATCCTTGACTGGTTTAAAAAATGGAGACTAATGGTAAACCCAATCAAATCACAGTTCTTAATTTTCAACCATCTGCAATGTCACCACAACTACTACTAGACAATGTAAATATTCAACCAATATTAACAGCGAAATATCTCGGAATGATCTTGGACTCAAAACTTAATTTTAACCAACATACAGCAAATGCCAAAACTTTTAAAAACCAAGGTATTTTAACGTCCAAAGCTGTTCAAATCTATAAAACAATATGCAGACCAGTTATAGAGTACGGTTCCATTTTACTTAGAAATGCAAGGAAGCCAGCATGGAAGAACTTATCAATTGGAGAAACAATTGCATTAAGTTTGACCAAAAACAGACATCCAAACAATCCAATGCACAATCCATCAAACAACTATTTAGACACGAAAACAGGAATACAACAGATTTTCAATAGAACACAAACATTAAGTCTTAGATTTGAAAATAAACATAAAAATCACGAGTTATTAAGAACAGTCTGCAGAACACGGAACAGAGAAGTTGCACAAAGATATAAATATCCAGAGACAACGTTTTGGGAATGGTTTATAGCAAACAGGCCTCAAACATAAAGAAACAAACTACCGACTTACTTGTTTTATCAATTTTAGAAATCTACGAACAGTTTAATCATATTTATATAGGTTTATTTAATTTTTGTTTTGTCTATAGTATATTATATATTTGTTATCCTACTTACGGAACTAAAACATAGGCTAAGATATATTGTAAATATGATAGGCTGAAGGACCACGGTCAATGGCCTTCTGGGAAACCAATAAAGAACTTGTAAATAATATTATTCAGTTTGCACAACTTACAATAAAACAAAAAATCATAATAAAAAGGATATATTACTTTAACTAACTCAAAGAATATAAAAATATAGTTTACTTGAACTAAACTCACCCATATTTCCACTAATTCTAAACAAAATACATTCTAATAAGAATACAAACAAAAAATATTCTTGCATGAAATTAGATCATTTTCTTTTAAATTTTGAAAGTATAATGTATGTGTAAACTATGTAAGCTGTAGCTTGGGTCTGTGAAGAAGCCTAAATAAACATAGGTATGTATCAAAACTTACAGTACATTTCTTACTTAATTCTCTGTGTTTTGAAAAAAATGTGCAAATACTAATGGAATAATAATAGTCCTATGTAGCTTTAAACAATCAGAAAGCTGTTACTTAAATACATCCTATTTTTCTGCCTGATCAACTGTTTTTTCCTTTTTCACAAAAGCAGCGGCAAGTTTCCTTTCTTTTTCCTTATATATTTTGTGCTCATCATCAATAACTTTGAATTCACTTAAAATATCAGGATTTCTTGGCTCCAATTCAAATGCTTTCTTTAAACGTGCTTTGGCCATGTCATAATCACCAATCATTCTTAGACACTTTGCATTATTATAATACGCTTTGGCACTGATTTTTAAGTCGGTTCCTTTTGTCAATTCATTTATTTTGTTAAAGTTAATACAACCCTTTTTCGGCTCTTGTATTTTAGTGTAGCACACCAGCAAGTTAGAGTATAGTTTCAATTTTAGTTCTTGCCATTTAATTTGTTCTTCATATTCGTGCAAGTGTGCATTTTCCAATGCAGAAACAGCCAAGTTATATTCCCTTATAGCGGAAGTAATGTTTCGACCAAACTGGTCTTTGGCTAAAAAATACACATTTTTTAGTTCCGATACTTTCATGGCAAATCACCCTCTATAAGTAACCCTTTTCTAATTCTACCCTATAGTACTGAATTACCTTTAGCACATTGGGCCATACAAAATTTGTACACCTCTGCGAAATCAGTCTGTTTTTCCTTTGGAAGATTTTCAAAGTTTTCTGCAGCCCCAACTTCAATAATTTCCAGCAACTCGATTTCGAATAACACTGTAGAATTTCCTGGGATTCTATCCAAGCAACCGATAGGGCCATAAGCTAGTTCCGGCTTAATAAGAAATTGAGATTTTTCATTTAGTTTCATGGATTTTACAGCAATATCCAAACCTTAAAAAGCAATATACCTCAATTTTCTAAATTATTCTTGAAAAATAGTCAAAACTGATACTATGGTTTGATTTAATATGGAATCGAGCCTTGTAGTTTTAAATGTTTAAATTACTTACCTGGAATGACTTCTCCGTTTCCAATTATAAATGTATGGGGCTTCTTACGAGCGTAAGTGCAATCAAAAGGCTCCTCATTAAACTCAATATATGCATTGTAATGTACTTTAACAACGCTCTTATCTTCAGGTTCTTCACTGTAACCTTGCCTTAAAACTCGTTTTTTAATAACCCCATTGCCAAGCAGATCATTCATCTTTTTAGCAAGTGCCTCAAAAGGTTCGGAGCAATCGTACACTTCATCATCAGCAAACTCTCCGAGACAACCTAAGTTTGCATGGTTAATAACTTCTTGCTTATATTCTTCCGTGGTAACTTCATCTTCATCGTCATTGTCAATAATGTCGTTTGATGGGTCAACTTGAAAAGTTACTCCTGAAGAGATTAACTCTCTATGGAGAAGTAAAATTCGATATAGAAAAACAATTGTAGCTAAGTACCTTTTTTTATAAGAAAATTTTACTCTTGGAAGCTTAAAAGTAAAGAATATAATCGAATAATAATAGTTCTAATAATACTAATAATATCCCTCTTCAAAACCATGCAAGATGCATTGCTACCGAAGGTACTAGCAACTAACCATTTATAAATACATATATATTCAAAAATCAAATAACTAAATAACTTATGCACCCAAGACCTGTGATAAAATCAATTAATCAGATCAGGCCTAAAACTTAGTAAATGAGTACAGAAGTCTAAAATGTAAACACTGCGGAGCAGTTTAAGCTCGGGTTGAAATATTAAAAAATTAGGAAGTTCATAAATCGATCTTTACTTATAATATGTACAGTGTACCTAGTTTAAATTGGTTTGATGTCGGTTGCAAAGTTAAAAACAAAGCCCAAGCAAGGGCAGGAAAGGATCAATTCATTCAGTGTTACTTATCGCGTATACCCATAATTATTTATACTTACTGAAAATTGATTTTTCCCTTCAGCATAGTGTTACTCAATTTACGCGTTGATATGGGGTTGCTACAAAATATAGTAAAAAATATACCACCGGTTATTTAGCTCTGTACGGTTCACATGAAATTATCAGGAATAAATAGTGAGGTTATGTCTTTCCTTTGAGAAATGTCAAAAGGTTTACGAAAGTCTGGTATACAAGGGTTATGCAAGAAGTGAATCGTGTTCAAAGTTTAATATGCAGTACATTTATAAAATTACATTTACTCATGATTCTAAATCTATCATTTGTCTTTAAAATTTATTTAAAGATTATACCAAATTTTTGCCTCTGGTTTTCTGATTTTTTCAGATTTAGGGTTATTCTTGTGGCGAGTTTAAGGGGCAAGTGGGGTAAAAGTAAACGAATGGACTTTAATTAGACAATATTGTTTTGTTTCCCTTTTCTAAAGAACTTAAATACTTGCCCAACTCATTATTTAAAAGCTTGTTCATAGTGAAGTCGTGTGAACTAACCTAAACTAACCCAAACATTAACTAATAGCGAATTCCATTGGTAAAAGTGCGGCACCGGTATACCACTGAAACAGTGCACAACAAGTGTTGCACTATTTGAGTACCAATGGTTTTCAGATTAGACCTTGCGTGAACTTTTCCAACAAAGTTGATGATAATACTCCTCAATCCTCATTGATTTTACTTACCATTGGACAAAGTTTGAGACAAAATGGTATTTTAAAGATCGAAAAAATCAAAACACATTGACATTTTCATACAGTTTCGGTGCTGCACGGTCTTCAAGAGCACGTGCTGAACTGATTGCACTCGGTGCAACGGTTTCCAATGGTTTACAAATACTTTTGCACTGAAATGTCCAATGGCTTTCAAATTTTGCACTCGTGCCGCAAACCAAATATTGATTTGTTATATCTTACGTTTGGTGCAAGCGCGTGAAACCCAGCCAATGAAACTTTGATTTTCTTTTCGCATTCGCAGCTACGCCAGCATTAAAATTACACTACTCAATGTACAGGGTGTCCATTTTTCGATGTAATTGCAGGGTATCTCGGTAACTAGTACAGATATAGACTTGCGGTTTTTACGTTACTGCGCGAATTTTTCGTGAAACAAAACAGAATTGTCATAGCTTTCTTAGTTTTTAAGGTACAGGGTGTTTTCGAAAATGTTTGCTTTTCGACCACCCCCTGTATTTCGGTTAGCCTTTAACTTATCAAAAAATTGAAAATTGTTTCCAAGACAGTTCTTTAAGTAGGTATAATTTAGTGGCGTGCTTATTTTTTTTCTGGGAGTCTTACTTTTCGAAATTTAAGGCAAACATGTGTTCTTAAAAATGACACCCTGCATATTTTTCTCTTATTTGATTGGGCTATTTTTAAAGTCAAGAATTCAACAATAGGAGATCTACAGTGATACCATCATAAGGCGTTTAGAGGATAATGTTATGGTATTCACATATGTCGTAAAAATTGTTTTCAAGATAGCACTTAATTTTTTTTAAAACTTTTTTCTTGAGAAAATTCGGAAAGGGATTCTGATAGTGCATTATATAATCTGCTGCAAAAGCAGAACGGGTTTTTCTGATATGATGATGTTTTGTAGCCTAAAACATAGATTTTATTTGAGTTTCTAGTGTTATGGTCATGTATATCTGAAGTATATTGAAACTTGTAGGAGTGTTTTTTAACAAACATCAGTGCACTAAGAATCAGAATATCAGGAAGTGTGAGAATCTTATGCTGTCGAAAGGTTTCTCTGCACGACTCAAGTGGGCATAAGGAGTAGATTTTACGAATAACTCTTTTTTGAAGAAATAATCTTTCAGGTTCTGTTGTTTGTCCGCAGTAAAGCACAAGAAAAAAGTGACTTAGGCCAAAGCATAATATATATTTAATAATTAGATATACATATGTGAGATGTTGCACGTGGCGACATCTCGTGGCAATCTAGCTATCCACCCAACAAGACCAAACTTCTTTCTTTTAATTAATGATTGTTTGGGGTTTATTAAGGTTTTAAAGTTGACAATGGCATTGTCTACATGGGCTGTCCGCTTTAATTGTGAGTCTATGTGGAGACCCAGAAACTTGCATTGTTCTACTCTTGACGAGTGCATAATTGTTCTACTCTTGCCGAGTGCTTGTCCATAAATTAGATGCATGTCCGCATATTCACTAAAGGAATAATCCTCCATTACTTAAGTCTTATGTACTCAATCAATCAGAAAATTTAGAGGGGGGACACTTTAGGAATTATTTTTCTATGACAAATTAGGGTAATAAAATTTGTATTGAATGTGCTTACTGTTAATACTTATAAACGCTAATAAGTATCTTTTTTTGTATTCGTTTTTGGTAATCTGTTTATTTTGATTTAGGAAGCTACTTAATACTACGCCTGCCACACAAATCAACAGAATTTCACGTAACCAGTCCATTATTAGGACCGACAGCATCTTCTTGTAAACTTAAATTATTTGTTCACCAAGAGAACATGGAAGGTGGTGAAATACGAGTGGTGGGGGACAAAACCACTGACACTGCTCGAGTGCATACCATGAGCAACCACACTCAATGGTTGGTAAATATTATTCATGGAAACAATCGAAGAGTGTAAGTATTATAACACTATTTACCTATATTGCCAAAGATCTCCTGAACGGAGTGAGAAATAAAACAAATTTAAATAAAGGAAGAACGCATATCTAGTTAATGGTTTTTAGGTGGAAAAAATATGAATTATCAATTGGAAAAATAACCACAAACTTTACGATACTTCTTGAAGTAGTTCCTGCCGAAAATATGACCCCTGGTGCGACAGTTGCGTTTGACAATCTGCAGCTGTATGAGTGTTTCGTTAAAACCGACGACACTTGCACCCCTCATCAGTACAGGTGTAACGGTACCAAAGATTGTATTAATGCAACGAGTGTTTGCGACTTTAAGCAAGATTGTCCTTTGGGTGATGATGAAAGACTTAATTGTCGTAAGTATAATTTTTCATGGTAATTTTTTAATCACAATCGAAATCTAAAATATTTTACAATTTTGTTTTTAATCATATGTGGGATTCTTTTAGATTTAATGCCCTACGGTTCACGGTGTACATTTGAAGAAGATGATTGGTGTGGATGGACGAATTCCGACGATAAAAATATTTTAAAATGGACAAAGCATAATGGTTCTACCCCCACCAACTTTACAGGCCCCAATTTCGACCATACTTTTATGAATTCGACGGGAAACTATCTATACGTCAACATGCTAAACGAGAAGTCTTCCTTTGCCAGTCAGGCGATTTTAAAAAGTGTTATTTTTAATCCCCCTCCTAATGTACATGGAAATGCCTCTTCTAGATATTTTAATACTTGTGCGGTAAGTCATATATAATTTTAATAGTTTAAAGGATTTTATGTCTACATCTGACATGTATGTTAGGCAAAGTGATTTTCTAACGTTAAAGTAAGTGATGTTTTGGGGACGTGTGCCCTGTAACACAGGTTACCATTCTTTTAAACGTACAGTAAAAGTACCGTGAATCTCGCAGTCAAATAGACTACATTCTCTTGTTTAGCTGTGGTGGAACAGGGAAGTTTAATCGCGGGACTATAATATCCCTCTCTCTTTTTGAACACCTCTATCATCTCACCACGCTCTTGTTTTTCTTTCATCGTAGTTATGTTGAATATCTGTAGCCTTTTGAGATAATATGGCGAATGTTTAGTGGTCTCTGGTATTCGTGTCCGTCTCGTCATCATTTCCTCTGTGGTGATCAAATCATCTAAATTATTTTTCTCGTTTTAAAATTAAATGTTGACAAGCCTAGTTTAAACTTTATTATATATTCTTTGGTATCAATCACTTTAGGTTTCATAAAATGGTAACTTAACTTTTTAAATCGTTAAAATAATTAACTAGAACTGTTAATAGACAATGGTTTTTATATACAAGGGAACCTGCTATTTTATATTTGTAAAAAACCGGCATACTTTTTTTTAGATAAGATTTTATTTGCACAAAACTGGCAAGCACAAGAGCGGTATTTTAATACAAGTCAACGAAATCACACCCACAGAAAATAAAACTACAAAAATCTTCTGGAGTTATATGGAAGACCATGGAGACCAGTGGATAAGACAGGTTTTCATTCTTCCCAATATTACAAACAGGTAAGATTCTAGTCGACTGGAGATTCTTAATATTAAAAATGTGGAAGAATATTAATGTCAAGTGTCAAATATACAGTGTGTTCGCTTAAGTTCTGTACATATGGGAAACTTTTTTAATATTAATTTTACGAAAAAAAGTTACACTTTACATATAAAAAGTTCTGCTTACTGAAAAAATAATATTAGACTATTCAAACTTGAGATAGTATGTACAGGATGGTCAAAACGTAAAAAAAATCTAAATTGACCTACGAGAAAAGTACCCTTCATTTTAATTTGAGAGCAAAATGGAATAAGAAAATGTTGATTGGCATTAAAAATTATATCTGTTTCTACTCTTAGTAGACTATTATTGAAAATAAATTTGAAATGATTTATAATTAATAATTGTATTTATTATGCAATTCAAGCTAATAAACATTTATCAATTATTTTTATTCAAAACGTAACATTTCCTGTTTTGTAGTAATTTTATGACCCATTTAAATAATTGATAGAAACATGATAATTTATTTCGGAAAAATACAATTATAATAATAAACATTAAAATATGAATTTAAATAAAAATATTCATTAACTTTCCCTTACTGTACAGGGTTGTTCCTTATATTTTGACAGCGTGTGGCGACTTTATGAAAAGAGATAGAATATATGTTTAAATGTAAAAGTTGTAAAGCTTCACTTATATCGCAAGAATTTGTTAACTACAAAAACAAATAAAAATCGCAAAGCTGTCAATCACTCACAACTTCGGTTTTTTAAATTGAACACCGTGTATATTATTTTTTAAAATGAAGGAACTTTTTTCTCTGATTTCAAAAATATATAAGTTGTTGATATTTGTATAAGCCGTTTTCGAGATATTTAGGTTTGAAATTGATTTAAATCTCTTTTCTTTTTAAGTCAAAAGCTATAAGATTCAATTTATTTTAACAATATTTTACAAATGTTCAATGTATGCGCCGATATTAATTATACATTTTCTATAGTCCCCGTATACTTTTTCAACGGTGTGAACGATAAATTCAGGATGCTCGTTGTTGACAATGTTTATGCAGTCTTCTATTTTGATTTTTAAATCGTTCAAAGTAGCACTCTGCTCTTTATAAACTTGCTCGTTTATAAAACCCCATAAAAACGAATCCAAAGGTGTAAGGTCCGGGCTGTTGGCAGGCCACCCTATTGGTCCATATCTTCCAATCCATGAATTAAATTTATTATTTAAATAATTTGTAACTGGAGCTACGTTATAAGGTGGAGCCCCGTCTTGATGCCATACTAAATTTCCGTATTCTGCTAGTGGTATATGGTCCAAAAGATTTTCAATATTGTTTTCTAGGAAAAAAATATATCTCGCGCCTGTTAAGGATCCTTCATAGAAAATAGGACCAATTATTTTATTTTTAAGAATCCCACACCAAACATTTGTAGTTCTGCGTCCTTGAAACTGAACTTCTGAATACCCATGAGGATTTTCAGTGCTCCATATATGGGTGTTTCGGCGATTATAAATTCCTGCAGTACTAAAAGAAGCTTCATCACTCCATAAAATCTTCTCAAAATAGTGATTATCCTCATTATATATATTTACCATTTGTCTGCAATATGCTACCCTTTGAATTTTTTGATTTTCTGTAAGTTTCTGCACCGGCATTATTTTATATGGGTGGTAATTATATTTATGGAGAATTGTTAAAACCTTTTTCCTATCTTGTCCCAAATATTTACTAGCATTCACTGTCGATTGTTTTGGGTTTTCTAAAGAGGAAACATATTAGTTTGTTATTATGTTATTATGCTCTTGCACATAATATTTTACCTTGAAAATACAACAGTATTTGTAATTCATCATCTTCATTACTGGCGACCATACGTTTTTTTCTTTGAAGAGTTTTCCGTTCTCTAAAACATTTTTCAACATAATATAACGTGCCCCGACATGGAACTGGCATTCCAGGATGTAAACGAATATATTCTTCTTGCGCTGCGACAACATTATTATTATTTTTATAAAAAAGCCGGACAATTTCAAATTTTTCAGCTTCGCTATATCCCATTTTGGTATAATAAACGCGGCAGATACGCAACAATACGAAGTTATGTCGCGTTTGTGTCACTGTCACCCAAATAATTATAATTGACATACTAGCTTTTGACTTATATTTAAAGTGAAAATATATTTAAATCAATTAATTTCATACCTAAATATCTCGAAAACGGCTTATACAAATATCAACAACTTATATATTTTTGAAATCAGAGAAAAAAGTTCCTTCATTTTAAAAAATAATATACACGGTGTTTAATTTAAAA
This sequence comes from Polydrusus tereticollis, assembly GCA_963920685.1. Classification (NCBI taxonomy): domain Eukaryota; kingdom Metazoa; phylum Arthropoda; class Insecta; order Coleoptera; family Curculionidae; genus Polydrusus; species Polydrusus tereticollis. Next base: position 18,371,673 of record OY987330.1, read on the forward strand.
AACCGAAGTTGTGAGTGTTTGACAGCTTTGCGATTTTTATTTGTTTTTGTAGTTAACAAATTCTTGCGATATAAGTGAAGCTTTACAACTTTTACATTTAAACTTATATTCTATCTCTTTTCATAAAGTCGCCACACGCTGTCAAAATATAAGGAACAACCCTGTACATTTGCCTCGACATATCCTTCCTCCATTTCAATACATTTAGCCGTTCCTGCAGAAAATTCTCTTAAAACATTTCTAATCATGGCAGGGGTTATATTTGTAAATTGTAAATGCTCAACATTTTGAAATGGCCTTTGTAGGTATACATTCTGTTTTAAGTAGCCCCACAAGAAATAATCGAGGGGCTCAAGTCCGGAGACCTAGCGGGCCAAAAAAGGTCAGAATATCTATCGATATATTTTCCATTAAAACGGGTATTTAAGTATTGTCTTACATTCTTCGCACTGTCGCATGGGGCACCATCTTGTTGGTACCATATCCGTAGTCTATCGGGTATGTGAAGTCCATGAATAAAATTAAACAAATAATTATTTAAAAAATGCAAGTAACGTTCACCATTTAAATTTTGTCGGGAAAAAAGAGTCCTATTATTCTATTTTTGTAAATTCCGCACCACACATTTGTTTTAAATTAATACTGATCACGTGTCTGTATAGTGAAATTTGGATTAACGTCACTCCACCAACGACAATTTTGTGAACTTACAGTCCCATTCGAGGTAAAGGTTGCTTCGTCGGTAAAAATTATATCTCTTGTCATGAAAGGGTTATTCTTTATACGTTAACTCTCCTTGTATTAAAAAACAAAATTCTAAGCATCGCTCAAAACCACCTGGTTCAGGGTATGATTTTTTTTTAGGATCTTCTACTACAGACAACATTACTTGGTCCACAGTTTCATTATTTGCAACCCTTGGTCTACGTTTCTTATTGTAGTTATTTTCCACACTTCCAAAGGTCTTGAATTTAGTCACTATGTTCCCTACTGTTGTAAAAGAAATCATTTTATCAGGATATCTGTAGTTAAAAATTTCGGCAGTTTGCCGATACGTTTTGTAATTTTCACCAACAATTAAAATTATTTCAATTTTATCTTGCATACTCAATGTCAACGGCATATTTATCTAATTAAATATTCAAACTGATGTTTCAGACAAATAACATAGCTGACAGTTAAAATTCAAATTCAGGTGGAAAATGCTGGCAAGATAATGGACATGCCATTAAAAATTAAGATTTAAACTTTTAAGTTTATTTTCAATAATAGTCTACTAAGAGTAGAAACAGATATAATTTTTAATGTCAATCAACATTTTCTTATTCCATTTTGCTCTAAAATTAAAATTAAGGGTACTTTTCTCTTAGGTAAATTTTGATTTTTTTACTTTTTGATCATCCTGTACATACTATCTCAAGTTTGAACAGTCTAATATTATTTTTTCAGTAAGCAGAACTTTTTATAAAGAGGAACTTTTTGTCGTAAAATTAATATTAAAAAAGATTCCCATATGTACAGAACTTAAGCGGACACACTGTAGAGTTACAAGAATTTTTTATTCAGCAAACTTTCGTAATTAAATTAACTAAATTATTACTGAACGCTAGTGAGAATTAATAAAGGATGTGTTACATGATTGGCTTATTTTTTAGATACTTTATGCATTTTGAAGCCAAAAAGGGGTACAGATACCTCAGCGACATTGCTGTAGATGATATTTCTCTTAGTCCAGAGTGTTTCGGAATCAATATACCAGAAGAAGAATTGCAAGGCTACAACTACTGGAATCCGAAACTTGATGTCATTAGCGTTAAAGACACCGTCGATGATTTCAAGAACAAAACTTGTAAGTTTTTGACTGGCCTGTCCAAAATAGTTGTTGGCGTACTTAGGTGCAAAAACCAAAAGCCGACTACAGAGTGGTATTTTTGTTTTGGGGTCACATTAGTACTAACTTTTTCATACATTGCACTTTTTTCATATCTTATGGTTATTTTTGGATTGGATCGACTGATATTGGAAAAAATATGATTTAAAATATATAGGGCTCCATTTTTAATCTGATCCAGTAAAAAATTATCTAGGTATTGACATAATATAGAAAAGCCTGATTCACGCAATTTTGGCAGAAAACGGTCCTAAGACTTGTACCCATTTTCAATGAATAGGTACAACTGTACGATAATGGCAATGTTATCTTACAATAATTGATTTGATTATTTCGAATCCAGCTACTTAACAACGAGTCATCAATCATTATGCAGACTGTGAAGCGACCTTTTTTCTACAAGTATTTGAAAAACTATAATAAAAATTTTTTTTCTTATTCTTGAAGAACACATAATTTTTCTTAACATTACTACCCTTAAAAAATTCCCTAAAATTGATTGAATATTTCCTTCGGCTGAAGGTATTAGGTAAGTCTGTTCCGAAATATAAGAAAGTGACTAACTGAACAGGTCCGAATTTTACTTAGAATTTAATTATGGTTTGTAATAAAAATAAGTAAGACATTAAATAATATTTTATTTATGTTTAAATGTGAAATTGAAATGAAAAGTTATTTTATTATTAAAAACTATTTATGATTACAAAAATATACAAATTATTCGGTACTTATAATACTTATTCACTTAATATATCAATATCACTATCGCCATCATCATCTGTTCTAAGTTTCTATAAGCTCAAGTACACTGGAGTTAACAGTAGGGCAAACATTGTTACGACGAATGGCAGATTTCAGTCGGTGCCAAACATGTTCAATGGGATTAAATATACAATGGTATGGTGGAAGCCTTAAAATTGTATGCCCTAGATTTCTTGCATAATTATCACAGAAGTATTCCTTTTGTAGTTTTAAACTTTGTAAAACCTCAATTAATGGCCTTTTTGTGTGATCTTCCTAAAAATAAATGTCATTATCATACATGTAGTTTTGAATTGTTGCTTTTGTGTCATTTGAGGAGGGAGTCTTGGTCAACTGCCTACTATGGTAGCTTGCATTGTCCATTTCAATTTTACGCTGTTCGGAGGTATATTTGGAATTAGCTTGTTTTTAAACCAATCTTCAAATAAATCAGCAGTGGTGGAATCCATCCGTCTTTAGATCCAGCATGCAAAATCGTAATTCGTTTACCTCTTTTTAATGGCGCGCTTGTTTTACACTTGCCGCTTGAGTCAACCCAACCCTTTTCCGGGGTATCATATGTGTCGAACCAGGTTTCATCCAAATAAATAATCGGCCTTAGCTGATCTCTGTAAATCCTAATTTTTTGTAGATATTCGGATCGCCATTCCCGAATTCTACTGGATTCCATTAAAACCCATGTGTTGGATACACTTCCATAACGTTGTTCTGCCACATTTAACGCCGGTTTCATCTTTTTCAAGCCTCTTAATTAAATTATGTAATGAAGGCACGCTTTTTCCTCGTATACGTACATTTTACGCCGTATTATATATTGATCACCTCCATCTACCTGCGAGAAAATGTTGATGTTAGAATTTTTTTTAATGTGGCCGTTTCTTCTAACGCTAAACATTGTTTATAACTTCCTTAGTTTCCACAGAAAAGTGTTTTCTGCTTTTCGACGGGGTTATCTCCTGAGATACATTGGACTCGCACATATTTTCCATGACTCACACACGACTAAACAAACGCTGTATTACACACGAAGTAAGAATAATTACTAAGCTTAAAACTAACTAGAGTGGCTATATATACAGTCTTTAGAACATAAGTTGTTTTATGGGATTAACCCTCTCATTTTGAATCAGGTAAAAATCGGTTTAAAATCACCAAACTATTACTTTAATAATGAAATTACGTCTTCCGTATTTGCAGTTTACTTTAAGACATTTTTAAGTACGGACCATAATTTACCTGCATTTATTCATTCATTCATTATTTGTTTATGGCCACCCTTGGATAATCCCATTAAAAGGCAAAGTGTAACTTTCGTATATCTCTGGACAGGCTTTACCAAACCTGAACTAACCCTCTAACAATATTCATTATGTTAGGGATTCACATTGGTTCATGGAATTTATCTTTACTTTTAAAAAGTATATTGTTTTAAACAAAACAGTAATTTAAATTTACAAGTGGATAATAACTTTTACAACCAAAAATCAGAAAATATTGCTCATGTTACTCTAAAGGATTACTTTTTTCTAGATTATAAAATTACAACATGCAACGTAACTGGCAGATACGGACCCAGGAAAGAAAATTGTACCAGTGCTTACAACGGTACTTCGACAAGTGTCAAAATCCTTCATGATGCTGGTCTTAGCGGAGTACAGCAATGGATTACCCCCAAAGATGGGTACTACACGTAAGTATTTTTAAATGAACTTCAATAATTGATTAAACCTTTTCCATTAATGACAATAATTATTAAATTTCAGATTTATATTGGCGGGAGCCAGTGGCGGAAAGGGAAGTTCTGGCATGGGCTCTTCCAGAGGTGCATTGGTCAGGGCAGTTATGGAATTAAAAAGGGGACAAGAACTATTTATGTTGGTTGGACAAGAAGGGACCAGTGCTTGTATGAAGGTACGTTAAATTGCTGTGACTTTGGGCCCCCAAATTCTATTTTATTTATCGAATTGTTGAATTGAAGAGAAACTTAGGGAATTTAGCGTTCTCTTTATCTCTAACTTGACAATGTATCTATCAGCTATCAGTTTAGTTTCTCAAACCTAAACGAATTATTAATTTATTTCAGTTTATTGGACAAACAAACAACTGTTCAACCACAATTGATAAAAAATCCGGAAGCCGCTTAAGGGATATACTCACATTAGATATTATCGACAACGGCGGAGGTGGTGGTGGTGGTACCTATCTCTTTATGGTGAGTTTCTTTCTTTTAATCCAAGCATCACCGCGTCATATTATTTAATGTTGTTATTCAAGTTGCATATTTAATGCAATTGAAACTCATCCTTTAAATATCACCTCCATCCTACTTAAACTAACACCTTGGTATTTTATTATCTATAGAGAAATAGAACTAGACACCGGATTCCAATCGCAGGTGCAGCTGGAGGAGGTGGCCTGGGTCTAAGTCGCTTTTTTGAGAAAGATACTTACCACGGCCAAGGTTTAAATGCAAACATTTTACCAGTATCGGGAATTATGTCTGGGTTAAAGTAAGTAAAATTGATATTGCTGTTGTTAAAACACAAACAGATAACTGTTAAAGCACATTTAGATACATTTTTTGAGATTTTTAACTACAAGGATATCTAAAAAGTCTTGTGGTCATCACTGTGAATCCACTATATTTTCATTTGCAGCAATAATTAACAATGCTTTTCCTGTTACAGATCAGCTGGTGCCGGCGGAGGCTGGATCACCTACCCCGGAACGGTAGCGCATCCACCCATGATGGGTGGTTCAGTTGTGATGGGAAGTATAGGCGGGAAGGCATGCTACAACTCTACGGACGGAAAAGGCGACGGAGGCTTTGGGGGTGGTGGTGGGGGCTGCAAAAATGGAGGTGGTAAGTATATATTTTACTTACTATCTTCCACATAACACAATATTATTATTTCATAAAAATGTAATTTTGGTGTTTGTTTGTTCAGTTCAATTATATACTATTTGCAATAAAATAAAGAAATTGGATACACCTCACCAATAAGTCTTCAGTTACCTACAGTTTCAACCCAAAAAATCGATATTCACGTGCCTCATGTGGGTTATCTTCAGCCCATACATAGTTTTTGTACAGTTTCCTGCATTTATTGAGATACTTGCTTTATCGGTAAACATAATCGGCGACAGTAGTTGAGAGAATTAAACCAATGTCTGTCAAAGCCACTAAACATAACCTGATGGAAAATCAGCTGGAATAAGTGCTTGGGCGCGCTGCTTTAACGTTATATTACTTATAGTTTCCTCTATCATGTTCATCACAGTTTATTTCAGATCTACTGCTGTTAAATTTACATTAACGTTTTCCAGTTTTTTTATTATTCACTACCTTGAACTTCGCGGGGCTGGGGGTTACGGTAGGGCCAGGGGCCAGCCCTAGATTAAGGCCTTTAAAGGGCTTCCGACCTACGAAATTAAAACGCCTTTGAGATTAAATAATTTAGATATTACACATTAATTAACCCAAAAATGCATTTTTACTTACTTCTCTTACTTTTGAAAAGCAAGAAACATCAATTAAAAAAAGGCGTAGCACCCAAAAAAAAAATTGGTGGCGCTTTTTTTTTAAGGGGCCCCACCAAATATCTTTCACTGAGGCCCTTCGACTCTTGCTACGTCACTGCGAGTATCAGAAATTAAATGAGCCCCAATATAGAACATTGAGAGACGCCCCTATTGACCTTGATAACCCTTGAAAAAGTATCTTGTTGATTCGAAGGAACACTAATTCTTAAGTACGATTACCAATAAGTACCGTAGCACTGTAATTTGCGTATCAGTAGGTACCTACGGCACAATCTATCACGTCAAAGGCTTAACTAAGGTCTAAATATAACCCCGTATCATCATTCCTCTGTCAATATGTTCTAATATATAGTTGAAAGACTGAAAAATTGCTGGTATTGTCAAGCGCTTCGGAAAGCCATGCTGTCCGACATAAAATAGGTTGTTTTTTTATAAAATAATCCAAAAGCCTGACTAAACTATTCTTTCAAAGATTTTTGAGAAAACTTATATTAATATTACCGTCTCCTTTTTTGATCGCATCAATACCAGTCAAGCCATCAATCCCACTTTCGAGTGTCAGTGGCCGGTCCATCAGTTTGAGTCGAAGTCCAAGTCCAATGATATAATAAAATGATAGATCACTAAACCTAAAAATAATGATTTACATAGTAACGAGTCCTTATACCCAAAGTAGGGAATTGTTAAGAATCCCTAAAAGTAACGAAAGTTGACATCACTATATTTAAGACCTTGTAACTGTTTAAACTGTTTTAAAGCCCAAGAAAGAGCAATTTATGGACTATCAGCACCATTTTTCTGGAAGCATTCGCACATAAATCATCAATAATACAGGGTAAAGAAAAGGACTGCATTTTTTACGAGTCGTCTTTCAACTGTACCTTTTGGTGAAAGTTCGAGGTGCCGTTACAATTCTGGTGAACTATATTTATATACTAGGCAAGCAATTTTACAATAAGCCAAGTAACTATTACAAAAAAAGAGACATTTTAGTTCTTCCTAGATATCAGCCCTGATGCATCACAGAAAAATGTAATTTTTATGCACATATTATAGAGTTACTTACAGCTATATATCGTCGATAACACTTTCTAATATATTTTGTAGGCTTTCTTGTCATATTGTGCCCAATAATTCACCAAGAACACGTTAAAACAATTAAAAATCATCCAAAACACTAAAACAGATTCACAACAGTCGCCCATGTTTGAAATTTTTGTCAGAAAAACTATGAGAAAAACTGACAGCGTTCCAGGCCGGTGGTGGCGGCGTTGCCGCTATTCTTCCTCGGCGTGTGCGCCATTATCCAGAAAGAGGAGGGCTTTAATTTCCATTCATGCGCGGCATCTTTTTCCAATGGGTAAAGAAAGAGAGAGAAAACATGAAAACAAAATAATAATCGGGGAGGGTCCGCAAATATTTTATCTCTCTCTGCCACATTAGAGTTTGTAAAGCAGTGGTCGGTGACCCCAATTTTTTGTTTGAATTCTTATGTAATCGGCTTGGCGTCGAATTCGTAGTACTATGAAGGGTAGTTTTTACTATTCATGAATGAAAAAGGCACAGAGGAAATAAATCATTCCTAATAGGGAACTTCACTAACAAAAGTTTACTATCAAAGATAGACGATTAAAATGTTGGCAATTTCTAATCTATAAAGAGATAAAATAACAAGTCACGATGGAGGTTGTCTTGGTCGCCTGTATTATAATTATATTTAGGTACTTATTGTTTTTACTATTTTTTTTAGGTGGTGGAGGTTACTCCGGAGGAAATGCAAATTCAACCAACGGCGACGGTGGTACATCGTTCGTGGATATTTACAAGACAGACGCCCGTTTTGCAATTGCCTATATAGGACACAATGTTGGACCTGGTTATGTCATCATCATACCGGCAATTGATGGTTGCGATTGCGATTATCAGTGCGTCGCTTTGGACGATAAGAGGTCCGAGACTGCTTGTATATGTCCGAAAACATGGAGGCTGGCAGATAATAAGAAATCCTGCATTCGTAAGTCGTATTTGTTTTTATTTTGCAACATTTGTTGTCGGTTAATTAAAGTGTTTATGTATTAAAATGAATTCAGAATTTAATGTGTGTTCTATAATTTTATTAACAAGACTGAAGGCACATATTACATATTTTTGGACACATGATCAAAAAAATTCAAATTCTTTCCATTGGTAATTTACAGCTTTCGAGAAATACTGTTCCACTGACCTCAAATCTGTTCCTGTTACTTTATTTGGTATGTTGTCTTTGCTTAGCAAATGCAATCAGACAAATATAGCGCTCAACGATGGCTTTAACTAGAAATTATGACAATAATTACTGTCAACATTAATTTTTTAATTATTAGTATTATAATACAAATAATTTACAAATTATAACTATACATGAAAAAAAATTATGCAAGAACAAAATTCTTGGAGTGGGTCGTCATCAATGTCTAATTTCCCATCAAAGATAAATATTTTTTTTTAGCTATCCAATTTCACATGGACTCGCAATATCCTCCTTGGTTCGTTGTTGGGCTAATAGTGACAGTGTTTTGTTTGACTGTAGCGTTTGGGATGGTGTGCTTTGTACTCTGTAAGTTTTAATTTTTAATTTTATTAATTTTTTTAAAATTTATTATTTAATTATAGGTGATGAATATACAAAATGTACTTATATAAGTCAATCCATCAAATGAAATAAAACAAGTCTAAGCACAAAAAAATAATAAAACGTAATAATATACAAGCGGATATTCCTGCACTGCTTCCCCGCCTGACACTAAATTAAATTGGCATTTTAAATGGCATTCGCTTGCCTTACTCTTTAGGTAATTCTTTAGATTAAGCTTAAACATGTTTTAATTTAGATCTGTAAACGTACTTGAAAGTAGATTAAACATCTTTTGACTATAATAGTTTCTACCGTCTCTAGTTGTGGCAGTCCTACTGTGTTATAATGTGAAACAATCTCGGAATCTAGTTCTATAGTCGTGAAAGTCACAGTTACGCATAATATCGGGAGTACCTCCTTACGTGCATTAAACAACTAAGAATATAAATAGAGGGCAACGTCAAGACTCCAGGAGAAGCAAAACTTTCCATACAGAGCAGTCCCTAAACCCTAGATCACATATTATGATTCGTAAGCACGTCTCTGCACTGCACAAACCCTAGAAGAATGCGATAAATGTCCCCCAGCATATTATGATAGATGGGAGTGTATGTGACCAGAGTAAGCACTCATAAGAACACTGTCCGACACTAAATTCTTCAGATTGCGAATAATAAGTGTTTCAACTAAACAGAATTGCAACATGTTCAGCATGTTGTACCCACGTCAGTCTGGAGTTATATGCTTAGTTCCAACTCATATTGAAAATGTTTTACCTTGATGGCATGTGGATTTTCATCCGCATAAACATGTTCATTATGAAAATTTGTAATCCCTCTTCTTATGAAACATGCTTCATCGGTAAACAAAATATTGTTGGCAAAGTTGGGATTCTCTTCTCTCTGCCTATGAACAAGCCGACTAAAAACCATGCAGGCGCATTTCAGGATTATTAGGTAAAGATCTTGAACTGGCATCTTATGGTATGGATATAGCAACTGTTCTTGAAGTACTTCATGAACAATATCTTTGGACACTCCTATTTCCCTACCTAGCCTCCTGGTGCTTATTTCTGGATCTTCTGTAACACGTTCTAAAATGTCTTCCTCGACTTCAGGAACCCTTACAAAACGCTGTCTTCCATTGTCAATGGCTTTAGGAATAAATTGGCCGTTCTCCTGCAGGCGTCTTTCAACAGCAGCAAACGTCGGGTGGCTTGGTATACGAAGATTTGGAAACCTTTCGGAGTAGACTCTGACACATTCTCGACTATTTCCTTGGCAACGCCCAAATACCAATATCATATCGGTATATTCTGCATTAGTGTATTGCACCGCCATGATAATTCACGACAATTAAAGTTTTCTAATAATTAATGCAAGCAGATAAAATGATTGAACGTTAGCAACAATATTAAATGTTACAAATTTGACAATAATCTTATGTTGTCAGATGAAACTAATAATAACCAACAATAACAATCGTTTGTGAGGTGTAAGGTCGTGTTGTACATACCTAAAAAATACCGTGCGAACAAAAATCAGATGATAAGAAAACTGTTCAAGAGGTTTTTTGTAGTAAATAAGTTGATTTATTCTAAATTTTAAACTTAAACCTCTTATCTTCCATTGGCGTAGAAATCAAAAACAGAAAGATTCTATAAAACCTAAGTACTACGTGGTAACAGTGTTGCCAGATGCAAATAATAAATAATGGTATCGGGCACCTCCAAATAATGGTATTTTCTTGGAAAAAAATGGTATCCCGAAACAACTTGATTTTTGACAAGTGCACTTTTTACCACGAGTATGAAGGTCCCGGAATGAGGACTAATAAAAATTACGGACCATTTCTGCTTAATTCTTAATTACTCTTTGACAATACACCGTAACCCTTCGTTGTCAATCAATCTCAGTTCTGATTAACAATGCGCTGCCGGGACGCTGGGTGCGGAAGTGTAGTATGTTCTCTTAGAGATGTATAAATTCTTATAAATAGAGATGTGTTATTAATTATGATTGAAGCTGGGTATGTGGGAGAAAATAGATTAAAAATATTGAAAGATTTAAAAGATTAGAAAAATGGTAAAAAAATGGTATCTACGGCAAAAAAATGGTAGGAAAATGGAATATGGTATACTAAAAAAGTAGCGGGTATCGCAGGTGAAAAAATGGTATAGATACCATTAAAATGGTATGTCTGGCAACCCTGCGTGGTAAAAACTACTACCACTGCAACAGAAAAAGCACTCTACGGCATTGATGACTTTCTAAGGCTCAACTTTGATATGTTTTGATAATTTAAATATGTTTTAAGTTGGTAACCTTGTAATGTTTTAATGACTTTTTTATTTGATTTGATTAACTTGAAAAAAAGGAAGCAGTTCAGAGTACTATTGTATATAAGCCAGGATAGGTTTCTGTTTCAATCCGATTTGGTGTGATCTTCAGCGTCCAAGATATAAATATTCTTCAGATAAAAAATCACTTTTCTTTTGTCAATGTGTAGGTATAGATTGTTACTCAGAGTTTTAAAATCACCTAGTTTTTTCAGATAACCGATACCAGCAGCAGGTATCTGGGCTTCTCCGAAGAAAAGGCTGCCCGGTCTCCGATATGCAACTCAGCAGATTGCGACAGGCGTCTGGTAGCGTAACTACCCAGTACAATCCCAATTACGAATTTGGAGGCATTGTCACAACCATCGCCGATCTCCAGCATATACCCAGAGAGCAATTGAGATTAGTAAAGTAAGACACCGCGTCACACCTGTGACATTAAAAATTAAAAATGATATTAATTTTTAGGGCTTTAGGTCAAGGCGCCTTTGGTGAAGTATACCAAGGCTTTTACCGGCAAAGACCTTGCGACACGGTGGAAATGCCAGTGGCAGTGAAAACGCTTCAAGAAATGACGGTTAAACAAGCGGAAGACGACTTTTTAACGGAGGCCCTAATAATGTCAAAGTTTAATCACCCCAATATAGTTCATTTCATCGGCGTGTGTTTCGACAAGCATCCGAAATTTATTGTTTTGGAGCTTTTGACTGGCGGCGATTTAAAGAATTTCTTGCGCGAGTCGCGGCCAAAGCCAGTAAGTTGTAGATTTAAATTGATATAAATTAGACACAGATTAAAATTACTATACTTATCTGTTTTTTTTTTTAGGATCGGCCCAGTCCTATTACAATGAAAGACCTAGTACTTATATCGTTAGACATCGCCAGAGGTTGCAAGTATCTTGAAGAAAAAAGGTTCATCCATAGGGACATTGCAGCAAGAAATTGTCTTCTCACGACAAAAGGCCCTGGAAGAGTGACGAAAATTGCCGATTTTGGCATGTCAAGAGATATTTACAGGTAATTTCCTTATTTCTTCCTACACACTGCACAGCGTATACAGGGATAAATCAAAATAATTTTAGAGATATTTTAAAAAATAGTAGAAACACGATTACACCAATTTTGACATTTTTTTAAGCAATAAGAAATGATAAAATTTGTCATTATTACATCTCATTAATGCGTACACTCATCTAGCTTATGGACAAGCACTCTGCAATTGTGTGGACGCAAGAAGAGTTTATTCTGATACATCTCCAAATCGAAGTTTGTCGCATAAAGGAACCATTAAACCTTTTTGACATTTCGGAAATTACTTAAACGCAAGAATGTTAAAAATGTGAAAGATTGCTTCTTCTTGTTTCCTTCAATAGATTTTCAAAATGGGCGCTCTGTACCTCTATACATTTTCTTAGCCGACGGATGGTTCCTTGTTGTACTTGAAACAACAGGATTGCCTAGAATTTCGAGAAAAAAGGGGGGTTTTATTCTTTCCATCACATCTTCTCTGGTGTGAACTGGCGTCGAATATACAAGCCTCTTTAAATTTCTCCATAAAAAAAATCCAATGGAGTCATGTCGGGCGACCTCGGTGGCTATATGCCCATCTCGACCTATCCATCGATTATCAAAAGTATTTGAGAAGCGCTGACGAACTAAATTGCTAAAATGGGGCGGTGTACCGTCGTACACATTTTCTAATAAACCGTTTAAGTTTTGTTGCGAGAATTGCAAATATAGTTGGAGTCAAGCAAATATTTGACGCGTGACACTTCCATCTTGTCATATTTGTCCAATACTAGGTTATTTCGATTTCACCAACTTTATTACAGCTGATACTTAGTCGGGGCCGGACTGACGAATATTGTTATTTATAAACCTTTACAGAAAATGATTGCTGGGGAATTCGTCTAAGAATATGAATTATAATATAAATAAATTTGTTTTGATAAATTCTGTGCATAGTAATGGTGGGATTCAGGATTGACCATTAATATCACAGGTCTTAACAAAAGGAACCTTAGTAGTGTATAACGATTAAATTAATAAATAAAATGCGGATCTGCAGCCCATATGATTTGACCAAATCGACGAAAAGGTAACTCGGTTTATGTATATCTCTTTTTAGTCATATAAAAGAATAAAGATACAAATACTTCGAGTGGGTGGTAATTATTATAATATAAATTAGCCATTAGTAACTTTTGTATTATAAGTGGCCTGCCGTATTTGACACCCATGACAATATGGAAGTGTCACGCGTCAAATATTTGCTTGACCTCAACTATACCTGGCACCATTTAATCTGCCTTGACTAAAGAACGGTCCAATGAGATGATTATTAATAATACCCGCCCACATGTTAACCATGAACCTTTGTTGGTGCTTTGTCTGTACTGTTGCATGGGGCTCTTCTTCATGCGAGATATGCAAATTATGGCAATTTATTAGTCCGTCTGGGATGAAACCGGCTTGAGAAGGATGTAGCAGTTCTTAAAGTATCTCATAAACAACCCACTTTGTAGCATGAACTTGGACCGACAGTTCTTACTAGGGGTGGGCAAAATAATCGATTAATCGATTAAACAATTGTGAAAATTTCAAATATCGATTATTCTACGATTAATCGGCTATGAATTTTCATAATTCTAATAAGCAGCCTGCTAAGCGAATTCTCTTGTTGGAATAAACTATCTAATATACCTACATATTATAAACATAATTTAATATTATTATTTTTTTTTTCTTGAAGAAAGAACAGTATTATAACGTTAAAATAAAATTTGTGCCCCGTATTATCTTTACTGTTTGTTGGAATTTTTGAAAGAGGACAAAGTAATAAAAGAACCAGGCTAACCAAGTGAGGCAAATATAGAAAATTTAATAAAAAATTAAATCATAATGGTATAGAGTGTGCAATTAAAAAAAATGAATAATTTGTTTTTACAATTTCTTCATTCATATTTTTTCCAACATCAAAATTTGAAAAAAAGAAACTTCCTTTTTTGCAATTTTGGACAGATTATATTATAAATAAATTACAAAATTCAAGAAGATATACCTATTGTTCTCCCAAAAGTTAGAAATACTGCATAATATAATTATTATGTGTGCGGACTCACGTTTGTAACAATGAAGTACACAAAACTTTAATCTATATCTCCATAAATCGACTGGTTCAAATTTGTTGAAAAATTGGAAAATAAAATCCTTTTTGAATTTTACTGCATTATTTCTTTATTAAACGGCTAATAACACTCCTCCCCTCTTCACCCTAGCATGGGCTACAACAGATAACAACTTTTAACGTGATGGCTTTATCCACTCACGAAGCGGCGACTTATCTTTCTAGACTTTCACATGACACTTTAACACTTTCAACTACTTTTACCAACTTTTAACGTGATGGCTTTATCCACTCACGGAGCGGCGGCGACTTAACTCTGTAGAATTCCACCTGACACTTTGTAAACAATAACAACTTTAACGTGAAGGCTTTCTCCCTTCACGGAGCGGCGACTTAACTCTGTAGAATTCCACCTGACACTGATTTGTTTACAAACAACAGAATGTAATATAAACCTATTCAAACACTTTGACCAATCAAATCTTAACACGTCAAAACCAAGATGGCAACGTCTATATCAGGCCACTGTCGATCGGCCAATCAGAATAGCTTCTCCTTGTTACTACGCACGTGGCTTATGTCTTACTTGGAATTGCGTTTTAGAGAATATTATAAAATAGCAGACAGTTTTTTACATTACAGGATTTTGTTTGAACGTATATTTTTATAGATTTGTACACCGATGCCACCACTTTGATATGCGGTGTTGCCATTAATATTGCCTTTGAAATTAATGTGTTTTTCTATTTAATAGCATTTGGTTGTTGAAGAAAAACATAGTACTTTTGCACGAATGTGACGTTGCCGCTTGGCTTAAGATTGATTTCAACCTTTTTACTTTGCTTTCCTACTGGGTCACGACAGAAATATGAAGTGTGTCCCAAACATTATGTTTGAAGGTTAGGGACTGTTTTGGACTTCCACTGCCTTTATTTATTTTGATCACAACGTTTCAACTGGTAAAATATCCAGTCGTCTTCAGGTGAATAGTATTCAGTATTAATCGATTAATCGATTCAATCGAAATAATCGATTATTTTTAATAATCGACAATCGATTGTGAAAATTCATAATCGCCCAGCCCTACAGAACACTATTCGAGGGATTTTCAGCAAGCTCATCCAGAATTTCTCCCTCTAACGGAGGGTTCCTTGCTCTTCTTGAAGGCCCTTTTGCATCAAAGAACTTCCTAAAATGGATTAGCAGAAGATTAGGTACTTCTAGTATTTTTTTTAGCTTCGATCAACCCTTTAAAAAGTTTTTTGGTGCGGTAATCGTCGATTTGGAAATGTATCAGAATAAATTATTCTCGCCTCCACACAATTGCCGAGTGTTTGCCCATAAATTAGAATGCATGTCAGAATATTTACTATAGGAATAATCCTCCATTACTTAAGTCGTATGTACTCAATCAATCAGACGATTTAGAAAAGAATTGTCAATAATACACTGTTAACGAAATAAAAACGACTGCAGTTTTATTGTAGTTAATATTTCAATAACGTTATACAACAAAGTTATTTTCTTTGAAAACGGCTAATTTTATCATAACAAATAGTTTTCAGCACTGTAAAATGACACCTGTCAAAATTTTGGCCCAATGAGTGCGGTGGCAAGCTCGTTCAATGAATCTCAATGTAAAATTATTTGCAGGGCTGATTACTATAGGAAAGATGGCAAAGCTATGCTGCCAGTGAAATGGATGCCACCCGAGGCGTTCCTCGAGGGCATTTTCAGTTCGAAAACGGACGTTTGGTCCTTCGGCATCCTCCTGTGGGAAATAATGAAAATGGGTTTCATGCCGTACACTGGGTGTACAAACAAAGAAGTCATGGACTTGGTTATACAAGGTGGAAGGTTGGAGCGGCCTGAAAATTGCCCTGGTAAGCGGTTAGTTAGTTGTGGTAGATGTTTGTAAGCAAATATTTGTGATAGGGACTAGGGACTTTAATTTTTTTTTTGAGTGACACAACTTATCTATACAAGTCCGAATCTACGTGAAGAATTAATTATAGCTTGCTTTATAAACTATGGTTCAAAAATGTCGCGTTACGAAAATACGGAGTGTTAAAGTTTTAGGAAAAAAATGTAAATTAATTAATATTTTCGAAACTACTTGAGATATTTTATGAAGTAACAGATGGGACGCCAATGGTTTCTTCCCGAATAAAAAATATTTTTGAATTCTCCGTTCAATTTAAAACATAAGAGCTCTCCTAAAAGTTGTGCGATGCGCCATTAAATGGCAATAACCCAGGTCATTATTAAATAGCAATTTTTTAAAAATTGTTTAGGTCCCATATATGGTATAATGGCATCATGTTGGCATCCGCAACCAGAGGATAGGCCAAGTTTTGCGACAATTCTGGAGAGATTGGGATATTGCGCCCAAGATCCAGATGTAATTAATGCCACCTTGCCCATGTTTTATGTGGCTTTATCTAGTGAAAGGGACACGACTGTAATACGGCCTAGTGATTCTAATGACAACTGTCTACAGGTACGTGTATAAGTTTTGAAAATAATAGTAAAATAATAATCTCCCTCCGACATTTATAACCCCACTTTTAACAAAACCATGTAATTTGGTAATTCGTTGAGATATGTCTGTGTTCTGTTGGTCTTCAAGTACTTTAAACGTCAGTGACGACAACTAACTAAATATCAATTGATCCTGTACGGATTTTATAAACCTAATATCGAACTCCTTAAACCTTCCCATTTGATTTCAACAATTGTTTTGATTTTTAATATTAATATTTGGTTATACGTCTTTAATGCCTTTAAATTAACCTCACGTCAACAATCACGTTGCAGTAGTTAACACGGTTGTAGTTAGCACAGGTTATATTCAATTTTTTTATAACCACCTACTCCTTTTCTTTTTTAAATTAATATTTCTTAATCTTCATATAAAAAATCTAAAAACTTTTAGAAATAAAAAAACCTTTTCTCCTCCAATAGGTACTGTTAAAACTCAATTTATTATTTTTCATCCATAATGTTTCTTCATTAATTAAAATTTCACATTTATAATTAAAACTTCACTTATATTTAAATTGTAATACAATTAATATGTTAATATGACTAGTTAGTACACTAGGTCTTCAGTTTAACATTCCTCATCCTGTTAAGTTGTACTCATTAATTTGAGACAACTTACATTAACAGTTTCACTCTTCCTTGTGGAGGAAGACTGTATTGTTTTATTTACATTACGTTGACTCCTCTAAAAGTATGAACTATTTCTTCAATTTCAAATAAATAACAGTCAAAATACCAAATTAACACAACATTGTAAATTAAGGTGCTACCAAATCCATCGGACTACTTAGTACCAAACCATACAGTACCCACGACGCCAGATCCCATAGAGTCAACATCGTCTGTCGAGAAGTTGATCCCGGATTCATCTAACGATCATTGGGAAACTTCGTTTATAATGCCCAATTCGAAGTCTACCCAACCGCTGTTAATGGATAATAATAAAGATGAGGAGAATAACCAAACTGTAAGTTGATTAACTCAACTACTACTACTACTGGACTATTTAAACTAGGCCACTTATCAGTCAATCTAATGATAAAATTTTGAAACCATTCCCATTCAGTGGAGTGGCTGGAGAGCTCTATTCACAAGACTGTCATAATGGAATGTTTTCACCAGTGACCCCGTGTAAATGCTTCATTACGTTATAAATTCGAAATGTAGATTACCTTTAATTAGACAGTATAATAATTAATTATGGTTAACTATATTATTTTGGTTCTTTTTATTTATTTACATTGCGTTTTGGTTTATTTTTCTTCATCTTTCGACTCCATTTATTAGAAATTTAAAGCTAACATTTCTTTAATAGTTTAGAATCTTATATATATATATATAATGGCTATAGTAGAGATTATTTAAGAAGACCGAAACCCCAATAAAACGTGCAACAAAGAACGCTACAGGGTATTCATCTTTGTTTTCATACAAATCAAAAGCAAGAATAAATTAAAGGGAATATCCATTTCAAGGAGAGTAAAATAATAAATCGCATAAGTCTTAGTGTTCTATCTTTTACCAGGTACCCAAGCGTGTACCTAAGGAATAGAGGCATAATGTAATATGAGGGTGTATTTTGTATACTTTTATAAACTGATTGATATCTGTGGTGAATGCTGGCGGGATATTGGGTCAGATCCGAAATGTATTATTTCAGAAAAGTTAAGTAAAAATTAAAAATGAAACCAGTATTATTGAAATTATGTTTTATCTTACATATAATTTATGGCCTAATGTGGAGTTCCTTAGGTCAATAATTTGTTTGGCATGCAATTCCTCTTTTAGCTTTTGCTGTGTGACATACTTATGCGTGGCAATCATATTGTAAACTACGTTCCTTATTTGAGTTTTCCTTGCGTTAAATCCCTTGTTTTTGGGGCACGCTTTTCTCTATTAACCTGAAAAGGAAATTGAATATTATGACCACATGTTCTTTTATTACTTTATAATTGAATATAAATACTTATAATAAATTACAATCCTTATATATTATAATATAATATAAAAATCGCATAATTTTTTGGTCCATAAACGTCTAATACGCCATCCACTGTGGGGCACTAAATAAATTTTAAACCACTTACCCTGGGAGAAGTTCCTCTTGTATATTCCTTCCGGATCCTGGCTACAGTTTTCTCACTAATCTTACAGACAGCTGGAGTGCATTTCACAGCTGAAATTGGCTGAAGGCTGTTTTCTTTTTCATTTTGAAAATACTACAAAACGTTAGGCGATTTTAAATTAAGCTTGTTTGATCAGTTTAAGCTTTATAGCTAAACAAAACCATACCTGAAACGGGGTAGAGAAAGTTTAATTGGTCTATTTTCTTCTGTAGGTGGATCAGCTTCTATCTATGGACAATGCCACAGCAAGCAGCGGTCACAACAACAATTTCGTGGTAAAGACCGAACCGACGGTAAAATCGGGAGTGTCGTTGGACGCTAGTGCGTTGGCAAAATCATTGATGACACCGAATCAGAAGAAAAAGTACGCAAACGTTGATGAGAACGGCATGGTACAAAATGGAGGGTACTCCATAAAGTATTTGGGGAAGAACGACGGGGAAGTAAATTGTTAAATATTTTTATACTCTGTATTGATTTAGAAGTTGTTTTTTTTTTCAGAAAGCGTAATTGGGGTTGTAGCATAGACATAATATTCTACAATTATAAATTTTTTACACGCGTAAATTACAGTGGAGTTTAGGGGGTGATAATGATAATTCAGTTGGTATTAAGTCTCTTTGTTGTCTGAGTTTACACACCAGACTGTCTATAAAGCGTAAGTCAAAATTACTTTCAATCATTTTTTACTCATTTTTGTAAATATAATAAATATTGTGTTTAATTCAAAGGCATTGCATTTAGGTTGCAAGTATTTTTTCCTGTTTCTATGCTACAACAAATTACATATTTTTTAGTAAAACCTCTGCATTTCAAGGATTTAGAGTTTTTTTTTTCAGGATTTTTTACGCTTTAAATATAAATTTAAATTTATAAAGCAAAAACATCTCCGAATTTCTACTAAGGCGGATTCATCTCCATGAATTTTAATTAATCGAACCAGTGTTCCTGATAGAAATGAGGAGGTTAAACAATCGCTTATATACCTCAATTTCTTTTCAAGGGGGACATTTTTGCTAATAGTTCAACTCAATGGGATCAGGAGTAGGGGTGGGCAACATAATCGAATAATCGATTATTAATCGATTAATCGATTAAACAATCGTTGAAATTTTAAAAATCGATTAATCGATTATTTCTCGATTATTCGATTACTTTTCGGGTAATCGATTATTTTTCGATTAATCGATTACTTTTTTATTAATTGAGAATTTCCATATTCCTAGTGAGCAGCCTGCTAAGCGAATTCTCCTGTTGGAATAAACTATCTAATATACCTACATATAAACATAATATAATATTATGCATTTTTTCTTAAAGAAAATACAGTAATATAACGTTAAAATAAAATTTGTGCCTCGTATTATGTTTACTGTTTGCTAAAATTATTGAAAGAAAACAAAGTAATAAAAGAACCAGGCTAACCAAGTGAGGCAAACATACAAAATTCAACAAAAAATTAAATCATAATGTTATAGAGTAGGGGTGGGCAAAATTGTGATTGTGAAAATTTTAAAAGTCGATTATACGATTGTTTCCCGAATAATCGATTAATCGAAATAATCGATTATTTTTAACAATCGACAATCGATTGTGAAAATTTATAATCGCCCAGCCCTAATCAGGAGTCAGTGATACCCGAGAAAAGCTAACAACGAGAAGCGACAAAATCCCGAGTTTAGGACCAAATTATATGTCCTTCATCTTAAAATCTTGACAGTTGGCCGAGTTATTACACTAAAAGAAGTACTAAAGCGATGAAGTAAATGCTTTACACTGAAATAAAAAATGTGGGTACCTAGTAAGAAGTAGGTACCTTTTTCATGAATATCTTCTGTGTTTCGTGTAATTGACTTTCCAGCAAATTTCGTGCAATCATAAAAAAATGAAATAAAATAAAAATACTTTTAAAATGTTTAATTGATTGTGCGTTACTTAGTGATAGTACATTTTAGAAAGAAAATGAAATATTTTATTACATACCAAATGTGGTAAGAAGCCTATCACACACGATTTCGAAACCTATGGTACGAGCGTTAGCGAAAATTGCCCTTGTTAATACAGACATTATAATATTACGTAACTGTTCTTATGCACAGCTTGACTTCTAACAATATATTGTGTGTAATTAGAGTTCTTTACGGATAAAGTAGACAGTGAATAAATAGGTTCTTACCAATATAGAAGTAGAAAAATAGTATTTTCTTAAGTATCCCTTTATTTCTTTTTAAACATTGAACAGCAGTTTTGTTACCTTTCCTTACATTTTTAATCAACAATCCTAAGGCAGTGCAAATGTACTTACTGTTCAGGATATTTTGAATATATGCAAACATGCTTTATTCCTTGACCTTCTTTTGATTGACACCCTCGAAACGAACAGGTATTACCAGGCATAGTTTTACAATAGCATAGCACTCACAAAAACAAACAGTAAAACAATACACTTCTTTTAACAAAAATGACAACTAAACTCGATAACGATAAATCATCGACTACCGGACTAACGGATGAAACACGACAGTTGGCCGGGTTACCTCCCACTTCAATGATCTCGCCAAATGTCATATTGTCGCTTCTCGTTGTTTTGCTTTTCTCGGGTGTTACTTCAATTTAAAGGTCTTTAAATTCTCGCGACTAACGACGCCAGTTTTTTGATCGCGGAGAAAATAAATGTGGCAACAGGCAAGAGACCGAATTCACAACTTCAAAAATTTGAAAATAAGCGTGCTGGTAGGGTTTTCGCGCGGTTTGAATAATTTGTGTTTTTATGAATATTATTGCGAGTTACAAGCATTGTACTGAGATACGGGGGAGACGAGGTCAACATAATCTTGACGAAAGTTGTGTTCTATGCGACATATCAAGCCAAGAGAACTCTCTAAATTGCAGAGATATATGATCATAGTTTCTCAATCCGGAAATAAATCGCACACAAGAGTTCTAAACTTTTTAAATCTTCCGTTGTTCACACATATTTTTTTAAGAATGGTCCATACACATAGTTACACTGATTAAAATTGGGCAAGACTAGCGACTCCACAAGTATTCTGCGAAGCTTCCTGGAGAGTAGGTGTCTACTGGAATACAAACTTTAAATTAATTCATAAAAAATTATTATCTTTGAAATGTGCAATCCACTGGAATTCATTCCCCTTACGTCGCACAACCCAGAGCTCTCTATATACTAGTGATGAGTCATTGACAGAAACTGTGGACTTGGAGTATATTAGCAGAAAATATCGTAGTTAACCTCCACCAGAAAATAAATTGAGACCAGTGTTATCAATGAAAACAAATTAAAAAACGCAGTGAACTGTACAGGTTTATTTTGTATTTTGAATTCGCCTTAATATGTTAGCAACATCTATTATTAACTCATAGTAAAAACACAAGCTCTCTGAAACAAGACAGGTAAGTCCGTATATAGATGCAGAGGTTCTTAAATTTTTTACAAAAATTAGGATATAAGAACTAATTTTACTACCTGTATATAGTAGAAACTGAAACTATCATATTAAAAATTACATATGTGAATGTAAAGGTCAGTAGGATATTTGATCCAATTTTTAGGTTTAAGCAAAATCTAATGTATATTGATGTGTGCTCCGAAAAGAAGAATATTTTGATGAAATGCACTGTGTTAATTTTTTTTAATGCAGGGTTATTATCTCTGTTTTTGTCCTGGTAAGTGTAGTATACACTTGATTTTTTTTAGCAGAAATAGGTTATATTTTTGAAATGTTTTAATTTAATTACATATTTAAGTGTCAAGTTAAATATTAATTTAAACAAAAATTATTAAATGCATTTGCCAAGGGTAATTTAATTAATACCAAGTACTTAATGTTGATTACAAGGAGTATTTTTGGTAGGTATTAGGAATACTGGAAACTGGAATGTGTTGTTGCACGATTTACGGCCGTTGAACACGAATATCATGTTTTTTTAATGGATTAGCAAAATGAATAAAGGTTTGATTGCAAAAAGTTAACTTCAAGTGAGAAGAACTTTAATTATGTATTTTTTTCTCAAAATCAAAGACCCACCCTATCGACGACTTTGCACGCAGCTGTTTCCAGTATTTCCACTAATCTAAAATTCCTTGGATTCTTGACAACTTCATAGTTTTCGTCGTTTTTGATAAGTAGTTCATTTTCGTTTAATACTGGGTATAATATTTTTTTTCTGAAAATTCGTATTATATTATTCTGTCGGGAATACTAGCAACTTTAACATATCGCAGTCGAAACTAGATGGTGGCTCTATCTTTTCTTAACATTCTCATTTTCGGTTCATTTCATTACCGCTGGGATTAAAGAAGAAACACCGTTTAATATCTCAGCATGTTTGCCACGAGATGTCGCCACGTGCAACATATCGCATATGTATCAGTACATTATGTGTTAAAATGCACTGTAAGGTCCCTTTTCTTTTCGGCAGACTCTATAGCCTTGTCGATGAGCCGTAATACGGCGAAACGCGTCTAAGGATGGGGTCTGGCGAAAAGAAAAGGGTCAAACTTCTTTATTTTATTATTTTTATAAACTTTATATTGCTTATGCGAGTCGGTCATAGCTATTGCACTGATGGAATGCCCACCTTTTAGTACCTACTTAAATCCCATAGAGGATAACCTTAATCAGCTGGTGGATGCTGTAATTGTAGAATGGGAAGAATACTATCCAGGACATAATTAAGTATTTAATTATGTTGAGTTTTGTGACTACAGTTAGTAAACTTTTCAGTGATACAACTTAGAATAAAAAAACCGTTTATTGTTAACGTTTCGACCTATATATTAGGTAATCCTTAGGATTATGAAAGTATGCCCAAAAAAACGGGAGCGGCATTGTATCAGCTTTTAATAATTATGGTATTAGATATTACGCTCATATTTTGTCTATTGCAGCTGATGTTGTGTTGTTTTAACGGGTATACAGTATGCAAGTGAACAACAACTTGCTTACTGTCTTTTTTTTTGTTTTCGTGTCCACGCACTTGCAACAATAAAGTTTTGGTTTTGTAAACTACCAATTTTGACTTTTTTTTTTAATCAAAGCGAGTAAAGATTACAAAATGTATTTGACAATAAAGTTTGTGAAAATATGTTGAGGTAACCTAGAGATGAACCAAACACGAGAATGTAAAGGAGAGATGGAGGTACTTTCAACTACGATTGGTAGTATAGCTCAGATGGTGACACGAATTTTGGAAAAAAACTATGGCATTGTTAAGGAACGAACCTACTACGAAACAAAATTATTCAAATTGGTTTCGAAAAAAATAGCAACATATATGTGGCAAATTTATGATGTTTTCGTCCAGGAGTTTATTTATTTGTAGGTGAAAAGGTTATTTCTGTAATATATGCCCTAACAATTTTATGAGTAGGTAAGTCTAAAACCGATAAAGAATTTTTTAAATTATTAAGAACTTATTGGATTTTTTTTAGCAAAAAAAATTATATTTTATAAAAGTATTTAAAGATTGTTATACAGGGTTTGAACGGTTAGGACAGAAATTTACGGAATGTGATATTTGAAACCCTGTATATTGTATAGTTTATGTTGTTTGATATTGAGACTTTTAATAGTAGGTATTTAAGCGGTACTTATTTTTAGCAACACCGTTTGCGAAGGAACATTTTCATTTGCTCAATATAAAATATGTTGATAAATTTAAATGCGGGATACCGGGTGTCTTTATCTACTTAGGCAAGCAATATTTGAAAACAGGAAATTCCCAAAAATATGTATACACATAGGCGTTCCTTATTTCCAGGTACTGCCTGTCTAGTGGAGTTTGAACACATGTTATACTGGGTGTAAACGAATTTATTGTACAGGTTGTCCAGTTTTCGTGTGTTATCACATACTATCTCCCTTATTATAAAAGATAGAAATATGGGGTTTGCGGCTTACTGTTCTATTATTTTATAAAAATTTCATTACCACAAACGAAATTTTCATAGCCCTCTCAGTTTCTGACATACAGAGAGGTTTTCAAAATTTGTAATTTTTGACGCTCCCCTGTATCTCGATTAGTCGATAACTTATCAATAACAATGAGTTGTTGTAGAGACTTTTTATGTAGACTTCAATGGCGTAGTTAGTTTTTTTTCTAAAAAGTTTTGTTATTGAGTAATGACCCTAACTTGTGTCTTTTTAAATGGGACACCCTATATATTATATCTTTGTCTTATCCCTCTTATTACCCAGTTACTGTGTTAGTACTATGGCATGGGGCTCCATCATGTTGATACCATTACGTCTTATATTTAGTGGCAGCTCGTCAAGAAATCGAGACAACTGGTTCCTTAAGAAGTCCAGGTAAATGACAGCATTTATATTTTGTCGGAAAAAGTATGGTCCAACGATCCGATCATTAAAAATGCCACATCAAACGTTGGTTTTAAATGAATATTGACTACGGCATTCGATTATAAAATTTGGATTGTTGTCACTCCACCACCGACAATTTTGGGAGCATACCACGCCGTTGGAAGTAAATATGGCTTCATCTGTAAATAATATTTTTCTTGCAAAAGGATCAACTTCACAATCGCCTTGGAACCACGCGCAAAATAGGAAACGGGATTTAAAATCTCTAGGAAGAAGCGTGTGAATGTATTTCGGTTTATATGGATGAAATTTATTTATTTTTAAAATATTACTAGAAGTAGACTTTTTGACGTCAACTCGAATAGTTTTTGACAATTTTCTTAAAGAAATTTTCGGGTCTTCGATAACCGCTTGCATTACATTGAGTTGCTTTTCTTCTGTTGTGGACCATTTGTTGTGTTGTTTCTTGAATATATTCTCGACGGAACCAGTAGCTTTAAATTTATTTATTACGTTTGCTATAGTGGCGCTACATACCATTTTGTCAGGGTGTCTAGTATTAAATATGAGTGCGGCTTCCCTAATAGGTTTATAGTGATCTCCGATGATAAGTACAATTTCTATTTTCTCCTGCAGCGTTAACTTTACAACCATGACGAAACTAACGAAAAACTCTTGTTAATAAGTCGAAAAAGTAAATGATTTTTGACTAACATGTCAATATTCGTTACTATAGTATTGCACATAGTTGTTGCAAAATTGTTGCAGGTAAGTGTTAAAGAAATAAAATAAAAAAATATTTTCCAAGGGCTTTTTGATGGTACCCTGTAAATTAAAATACATATTTCAACGAAAACTGATATCTTAAGTTTTGATATGTCAATATTATTTGCGCATCAAGCAGAACTTTTTATAAAGAGTAACTATTTTTCGTAAAATCAACAATAAAGATAATTCCCATATGTCTAGAACTTTTCTGGACACGCTTTATTGTGCCATGTTGAACAATTTTTCACAGAATTAAAAAATAAACTTACAAAGTCAAACAAATACCAGTAATCTTTGACAACAATCCGTAATGGCGCATTTACAGAATTTTTAAAAGAAATAAATATGAGCTATTATATAGTTTTGAAAAGCTTTTAGAAAGAGAGATAAGTTTAGGTCTTAACTCAAAAACAAAACTTTTTAGAAAAAAAAACTAATTACGCCACTGAATTCTACATAAAAAAACTCTATAATAGCCCATTTTTACCTTATTGATAAGTTATCAAATAATCGAGATACAGGAGAGCGTCAAAACTGACAAGTTTTCAAAATCCCCCGTATGCCGTATGTCAGAAACTCAGAGGGCTATGATAATTTCGTTTGCGGCAATGAAAGTTTCATAAAATAATAGAGCAGTAAGCCGCAAATCCCATCTTCCTATCTTTTATACTAAAGGAGCTGATATATGAAAACACACGAAAGCTTGACACCCTGTACAATGATGTCGTTTATACCCGGATTATTATAACCTCAGAGTTTTCTAATCTGTTCATCTACTTTTATTAAGAAATATACAACTCGCTCAGTGCAGCTTTTACTTTCAGTTGTAATAAGTGCATATTTAAAATATAAAAAGCGCTCTTAGTATTTACTAGATATGTCTCAAAAACAGTGCACAGACAAAAAATAATGATTACCTCTTACAGTGCCGATTTCTTTAATGCATTTAAACAAAATGACTCAATTCCTAGAGAAATATTTTATTTTAGAAAGATCATCCCACTTAAAAAATTCTTCAAATACGTTGTTTATTCTAGTGTATTGATTTAAATTAAAATTTTCTGTAGGCAATAGTTCCCTAGTTATTTTAAACAACAATCTGTTTCTTATAAAAATCTGTGGTTGTGTATACTGTGCACTTTTTGGCTCAACGAAATCCTTTGGAAATTAAGTACAATAAATATTTGGGTTGTGCACCATTGTTTTTAACCTGGCATGTTGTAGCAAGTTTTACTCTTGTTGACATCTTTTACCTTTTAAACTACTTATTGTTGTTTATTTAGGCATACATACAATTGTTATTTATTTATTAAAATGTTACAAAAATATAGAACGATCAAAGTTTCTTACAGACAGGGTCCTGCAGTTGATGAGATCTCTGGCTACCCGGTATTACAGATAAAAAAATGTTGTTGCTAGTAGTACTAAGCTTTTTTGATGTTTTAAATAAAATTCTTTTGACCATCTATCACTGCATAAATTTTGATCAAACTTCGTGATCGTGCTTCGTATAGTAAAACTTACATTATACCGTTGACATGTGCTGCAATAAAACAACTACCTGATTAAACCCCATTGTGTAGGTCCCAACATTTAAAACCGCAATAAATGGCTTGAAAATATTGCTATCTTCATATTGATTTATTTTTATTTTGAATTAAGGACACATTTTAAACCAAATGAATCAATCAACTTTTATTGATAAGCATCACAATACTGTACAATATTAACTTGAACCTACAACAATAACAATAAACAATTTATATACAAAACCTAAATTAGGCTAAAACTAACTGTGCATCACTTCTTTTTTACAAATATCCTTTTACATTGAAATTATGTAAGAGACTTAGAGTATTGAAAATTAAAACATCAAAAAATGGTAGTATATTAAGTTTTCTAAACAGCGGTCTACATGATGTCATACTTGAAGCATTTTCTATTAGTCTGATTGCTCTTTTTTGTAAGAGAAAAATTACGTTGGTTTTTGATGCTGCAGCAAAACCCCAATATGGAGGACGGTATCGAAAATAGGGCATAATAAATCTGTATAGCAGTTTCTCGATTTAAAGTCTTTCTTGTCGTTTTTATTGCAAACTGTCCTGATGCTAATTTTCTTGTAACAATATTTATATGGGCATTTAAACCATTATCGATTGTTATTCCCAAAAATTTCATCTCCGATACCATACTTAGTCTGGTACTCTGAATTTCCACGTTTAAACTACATTTATTTTTAAAAATCATATATTTTGTTTTGCCTAAATTTAGAACAAGACTATTAGAATTAAACCAATTCTTAAGCAGTGATAAATCCTTATTTACTTCCTGCTGTAATATGTCTGCGTTGTTATTAGACCAACATATAGTGGTGTCGTCTGCAAAGAACTTAAAATAACCTTTCACTGGAAGGCATGCCATATCCTCAAAGAAGAGAAGAAACAACAGAGGACCGAGCACTGATCCCTGAGGCACACCGCTTGTTATTGGAGCAGTTTGGGAGTAAATAGTGGTGTAGGAAGAATCATACACTTTAGTTATTTGTTTTTGACCTACCAGAAATGTCCGAAACTATTCCTTAATTATTACCCCTCGAAACCCATAGCATTCCAGTTTCTCCAACAGCGACTCATAAATTACACAGTTAAACGCCTTTGCCAAGTCACAAAACACTGTCAGAGTAAATCTTTTATCGATGTTAGTATAAACATTCTCCAAAAAAAATACACCGCATCTTTTGTCAATTTTTTCGCTTGGAAACCAAATTGTTCTTTTAAAATTAGTTTGTTTTGTTTTATAAACGAAGTCATTCTTGACTTGAGTACTTTTTCAATTGTTTTCGATAAAACAGGCAGTAATAAGATAGGTCGAAAGTTAGTGGGATTTCTTTGATCGTATTAAAGTATGAAGGTAAATATCAATTATTATATACATGCAGTAGAGTAAAAATTAATGAAATACTGAAATACAGATTTATTCGTTATTAGGTTTTTACAGTCGTCAACAAAGTACACTAGGTATATAAAAAAGATTGTTAAAAGTTATTATTATTTACAATTTTACAATTTAGACTACACACTAACCCAAGATTAAAATTAAGTTTAATATTTAAATACAGTACAATGTGTGTACACAGAAAAGTTTTACAATAATCAATTTTGGCAACTTAATTCTATTTTACTCTAAATTTAGTTCTGTGTCATCATATCATTAACTTCATCTCAACTTATTACTAAGGATTAATCATTAGTACTCATACACATATAAGAATTTTCCACCTTAATTACATGTTACATGTTGTATACAGTTTTTCCAACTGTCTGCAGAGATGTTACTTTACTTACTATGTTTTTTTCATTCTATTACATAATGTATTTAATGTGGGGGAAATGTTATAGCAATTGAGGATGCAGGCAATTTGTACTGCAGCTCAGCCTGAAAAGATGTAAAATTAGGGGTTTATGGCAGTCAAAAGGTCAATGGTATAATGTAAACTTAACTATACAGGGTAGGAACATTGATTTCAAGTTTATGCAAGTAGGTAGTACGCAGGAACGGTACATATTGTTATTGAAATAGAATAAGTACCTACTTCTTTGTCTTTAAGTCATATCTTATCAATGTGTGAAATTTCGTAAAACTCATTAAAATAATCAGATATTTGCCTAATAAATTGAAACAACTACTAAACACACCAAGAAAGGATAAAATTTTACTCTAAACTGTAACGACACGACAAACATGCATATTATTTGCAATGCAATGCCAAGCTCAATTCAACGATACTGATTTTATCAGTTGTATGACCCTGTATCAACTCATACAGGGTGTCTCGAAATTAAGGGGTCATAGGGTGTAATCTACGTCCAAAGATAATCATATTTTTTTTCACTAAGATTATCCCTGAACTGATGGGTCATTAAAAAATTTATCCAGAGTGTAGTAGACTCCCTTAATTAAGAACCATGTAGTCAGGTTTTTAAACCTCTTTGGACACTGTTGCCTTCTCAAGGAAAGCGGTAGATTATTAAAAAATTTCTTACCACCATATATTAAAGATTTCTTGATTTGTCCAGAATGAGAAATAGGGAAGCTTAAAAGACAAGATTTACACGTATTACAATGACACATAATCACTTTTACATTTTTTATGCCAAAATGGAGATACAGCTGATATGCTTTATAATTAGTGGGCGATAAAGATCCCTAACTTTAGCACTACAAATATCTTATTGCTTTCTTCTGCAGAACAAACACAGAGTGAAATAAATATTAAAAGCAAGAATTCAAAAACAGATTACATAGCGAAGATGGGACTCTATTACAGCTCCTTGCTACAGTGAAATCTAAGTTGTTTGATATCACTCTCAGTTATAAAAGAAATTTGGTTGCATAAATTGTTAATATGAGTTTCAAATTTAAGAGAGCTGTCTATTGATAATCTTAAAAATTTACTTACAGAAAGTGTTAAAATTTTCTCATTCTCTATAACACACTTAAAATTCAATACAATTGTCTTTGAGATAATAAAGGATAACAGATTAGCATCGCAGCACCCTTTCATCCTGTCCAAATCCCAACTCATATCAATTTCAAGCTTGCGAAGGTTTATTTCGTGCCAAAGACTGGTGGTTTTATCGGCGAAAATAGTGAATTTCCCAGATACTGGCAAATACGGGACGTCGTTAAACTAGACTAAAAAGAGTAGGGGCCTAAGACTGACCCTTGTGTCAGTGCTAAGTACCCGGCTCGTTAGATACGAGCGAAAGCACTCCAAAGCAGTTCCTCTTACCCCTTACACCTCCAACTTAAAAAAGACGCTTTCGATGATAGATGAAGATGCTCAAGGAACCCGATCACTCGTACCCTTCAAAACTTGAAATCCAAACTGTCGGATGGACAAAAGGTTGTGTTAATTTAGAAACGGCATCAGCTGCAGTTTCACAATATTTTCCACAATTTGGTGGGAAGTAACGCAATTGGTGGAAAATTTGAAGGGATATCATGCCCACCATCCGTGTGAAGTGAGAAAACTATAGCCTTATTTAGACAAGACGGAAAAAAGCTCGAAGCATGTTTACTTTTGATTTGACCAAACATCGTCTTAAACTTCATAGCAAAGGTCGATCTAAAGAAAAATGTATTAAGACACAAACACCGGACCCAAATAACTTCTAAGAACATTTACTGGTGTTATTTCTTTTGCCAACGCGCTAACAATACTACAATAAAAATGGTTCAGATCGTCAATGTTAAGAGTGCATAAAGTATGCGCCCTGTTATTTTTCCCTCTCAAATCCTTTACAATCTCCACGATTCCCTTGACTTGTTATGATATCTATCCTTAAAATATACCCTTTTAGCAGTTCTAATAGTTCTTCTATATATACTGCGATATTTGTTAAAATAATTTACAAAACTAACATTATTGTTTGCAAATTTCCTTATGTAGTGAAGGCAACGCATATTTTTCCCAGACACTTTCAATGCCCCTATATACCAAGGTTTCTTTTTTTCCTCTTTATACTGACAAAAAAGTTCTTTCTCTCATTTAAAGCCTGCCAACTTTCAATTTGGGTTCCTTCTTATCAATGCAAACCAAATAAGATGCAACAAGCAGTTGTTCAGACAATCCGACATTAAAGTCAAAGTCAAGTACTTAAGCTTTATTATCAGAAACCTGACGGTTCGTTGGCAAAGCTCAAAGAAAGCAAAGTAACCAAACTAGTATAACAGCTAAAAGATGGAACAACACAAAATATGATCAGTGAATATACTTAAAAGAAAACATTAATGACCATTTACATTTAAAAGATTGAAAGCAAACTATATGAATTTAACAATAAGAAGGAAAAATAAAAATATCTTCTTACTGTTCGCTTGAAAACTGTTGGGGAAGTTTTTATGCGTCAATGAAGGAACAGGAAGAGGTAGATTTAAGCATCGCCTTGTATTGTAGGTAGGGGTTTGAGACATAAAGTGATGGCGATAATTGTATACCAGACATACAGTCTTCAAGATAAAGAGACAATGTGCAATGTCAAAATGTTTTTTCTTATAAGCTATTGAATCGTTTGTTTCTTCTTTACTCAAAGTTGTACACAAATACTCCAAGATGACGCAGCTGAGAATCGGAATCGAAATGGTTCTTCAACATGCATTATATTAGATTAACACAGGTCAAAAGATTTATAGGTGATCTAGTATTTTTATCAAATTTACGGACATGGACATTCACTAAGAGTAGGTACATTAAAATAATTTTCTATTATGAACAGTCTCGTGAGTTTGTCAGGGTACCCCATTTAGGGGGGGGGGGGCGGGCTGTAGTGCCCTTAGAATGCATTTCGCGATGTATATTTATAGAGAAAAAATATTGTTTTCGGACGTCGTGTAAGCATGGCCCCTTAATTTCAGGACACCCTTTGTACAAGGTGATTTAAATAAGGGCGTTAAAGCTACAACACTGTTTTGTGCCAATATTGTGGAACCAATAATAAGCATTAAGTTGGGTTAGTTAGTGACAAAGCGCCCTTAATCTAGGTCACCCTGTATGTATATGTATTTAGTACTGTGATGCCAGCCTAAAGATTGTTCCTACTTCCATATTTTGATTTTTAGCATACATGTTGCGCCACCTTAAATTTAAACATTTAAAAATTCTTCTATATTTTTGTAAAAAGCTGAATAAATGCTTTAAATAAATTTTAAGACTTGTACATAATACTCAATGTAATAAAATTATTAAGAATCAATGGAATGTTAATATTAAAACCAGAACTTTTGCATTATATCTTAAATTGGGTTCATCTGTAGATGTCTAGTAGTGATTTTTATATTTTTAGGGCTTCATGTGTATATATTTGGCCACTGCTTGAATATACAGGGTGAGATTAAATCATGTGTCTTACATTTCCATTAAAAAGGCCTGTTCACGTGATTGCGATAGTGCAAATCAGTTGAAACATTGCTTATCTGTCACCAGTTAATAGGATCAAAATAACAATCATAAATTTTAAAAGTATTTTAACTTAAAACAAGCTTTTGGGTACGGAAACAAATGCTTGTATTATAATGCCACATAAAATTTGTTTTACTCTGTATATTTCATTGGCCACTCTAATTCTTAGGTTAGTAAAAACCGATTAAAAGACTGGTTTTAAGAAATTTACATCCAATTTAAGTTTTAAAGTAAAACGTTCGCATCGTTGTAATGTTCGACAATACAGGGTGTTCCTTTTATTTTGTCATATTATATGAATGATTAGATAAGTGGAGTAAACTGTATTTCCTGTATTACATAAAATATATAGGTGTTAAACAATGTCATGTGTTTTATTTACGTGGACGAAAGACATTATCTGGAAATCATGATACAGAAAAGGTTCTTTTACAGAAGGAATATAGATCAAACTTATTTTTTTTACAAACGCCTTGTATAAGAACTTAAGAATAAGAATGATAACTTTATTGTGTCCTTTAGGCTGTTAAAATAAACAGATATGATAGGACACATCACAAAAGTAAGGCTTTTATCAATTGGGTGATATTTTAAGCAAAGTTTTTTTAGGCTTGAAATGCGAAAAGAAATAATTGCTCTTCTTACATTTGATAAATTTTCCTTTATAATAAATCCAAATCATTCTCCTCAATACTGCCAAATGTGCCACAGTCACCTCGCTTCTTTCTAGAAATGATAGGTTTCAGTACTATATCCTTTACCGAAAATAAAGATGTACTTGTTGAAGCAGACGTCTTGGCTAGGGCATCACTTGAATTAAGATCTGTTTTCAGCAAGATTATTACACTTTTAATTATTTATTTAGCATCGGGAGATAAATGCTATCTTTTTAAACGTGACACTACAATATGCCCCACTCAGTGCCGGCTCTAGGGTAGTTCGAGGCGTTCCGTCGAACAGGGCGCCAGAAAATGGGGGGCGCTGACAATTGCAGGCGCAGAAAATCAAATGAATAAGTGAGGCGTAAACAAGTAGCACTTGTGCAATGAGAGTATGAATGGCCAATCACAGAAAGTTACAACTTAACACAAGGGATCGCAACAAATGCGCTACATAGAACTAGGAATCGCCAAACAGATACCTATACCAACTTATGCTAGGGATGTTTCTGCTTGTTTGCACGTTTGCACTCTTGCCACACTGTTATAGTTGTGTTGGCACGCTGTTAGCAGAAGTGAGCAGCTGACAGCAGCCAGACCGTTTGACAAGCTTCATTGATACAGGCAAAAGTGCAGGTAAGGAGATAAAATATACATTGTTTATTTTTTGAAAATATCGTTTACCGTTGATCTGTATTTTCTATATTGCAGTTACAACGAATATACGACTTTCAAAATGGGCTTGAGTAAGCCCTCAGGTGCTGAATTCAGAAAAAGAAAGGCTGAAAAAGATGCGCAATTTAGAAACGTGGTTCAAAAATGCAAAAAATTGAGTTAAAGTCTGTGCGTTTTAAGAAGTCCGATATCGGATTAAATCACCAAGGGATGTTATCGCTTTTAAAACAATAAGTCGGTTAAGTTACAATATCTTCGCACCTTCGCTATACTTGATAACACCGAACATCCCACTGGTTTACTGTATTCTATTACTGGGCGAAATCAGAGGTTTCAAAACAAAATTATCTTAGAATTACGCGTTGAGCATAAATAATAATTAAATAGATAATTAAATTATTTTGCTATTATTATAGTTAAATCTATATAATAATCGCTATTTTCCAAGAACCAATTAAAATTTGCTCAAGTGCGGGATGGTTAAATATGTTAAAGATTTTGTCAGGTATATACTTTTCCGATAATGACATTATTTTGGGATTATTATAATTAAATCTTCATAATAATTACTATTTTCCAAGAAATAATTAAAATTTTCTGAAGTGCGGGATGGTATGTTCTACTTTATTTTAAATAAGTAGTTGTGGTTTTCACTTTTAGTTTGTTTCTCATTGTGTGTGAATTAAAATCAGTTATTAAGCAAAGTTATGGAAAATGTTTAGCAAGGTGGCACATCGCCTAGAAGGCATTTATCTCCAGGTGAACGCCGTTTGGTATTACAAGTGGAACGTTATTTTACTTTAGAAAAAGATAACTCGGGCCCGTTAGAGTCTGTTTTGGCAGTGCAAAAACGAACGTCTGATGCTTGCGGCATTTCAGAGAAGACCTTAAGAAGACTTCGAAAAAAGAGTGAAGAGGATTTGGACAGACCATATAAAAGGGTTCGACTCCATTCAAAAACCTTGGATTTATCCCAAGGGATAAAACTCTCTATTAGGAATATTGTTTATGATATGTATAAAGCCAAGGAATATGTTACCCTCAAAGCTATTCTTGAAAAGATAAAGCAGAAAAAACTTTGCGATATTGGAACTAACAGTTTGTCCATCATCTTAAAACATATGGGTTTCAAATATAAAAAAACGAACAACAAAAAACTGCTTTGCGAGCTGTCCAATGTTGTTTCGAAAAGATGGCAATTTTTAAGGGATTATTTAAACAACAAAAAATCGGAATTCTCAAGACAAGTTGTTTTCTTGACGAAACATGGGTATTTGCAAACGGAACTTCAACAAAAACGTCTTGGCAGGATGACTCAAAGCATTGTTAGTCAAGTACCCGTGCAAGTAATGGAAAAAGGTATATTATATTACATGCTGGTAATGAAGAAGGTTTTGTTTTAAATGCCAGTTTGATATTTTCATCAACAAAAAAAACTGATGATTATCACGGCAATATGGATGCTGAAATTTTTGAGCATTGGTTCGAGGAAAAACTTTTAAAAAGTTTAGAAAAACTTTCCTTAATTGTTTTAGACAATGCCTCTTACCATACGAGACTCGAAGAGAAATTCCCTACAAGCAGCTGGAAAAAGGAAGAAATAAAAGAGTGGTTGTCAAAGAAAAACATAAACCATGAAAATTTATATTTAAAAAGTGAACTTTTAAGCAAGTGTAAAGAGCAGTCATTTAAAAAAAATTATGTTGTTGACGAATTAGCCCTCAAATATGGACATCAAGTTTTGAGATTGCCGCCCTACCATTGTCATTACAACGCAATTGAATTGGTATGGGGTATTAGCAAGAACTATTATGACAAACATGCCTGTAAAAATATCGGTAAGCCTAGCGTTATAAAGTTATGGGAGGAGGCGCTTAGCCAAGCGGGCAAAGAAGAATGGCGGAAATGCATTGAACACACAGAAAAAATTATTTTTGAATCTTATGAGACAAAACAGGTTATAGACGAAGTAAGACCGTTAATTATTACGAATGATGATGATGATGATGACGATGATGTTGATTCTGATGAGTCTGAAAGCATGGGTGAAATTGCAAATGCAGAGGAAGACTACTTTTAGTAGTACCTATCTATAAGTAGGTACGTTCTGTCGCAAGACTACAAAATCGGTTCTTTTTAGAACCAAAACTTTATAAAAAAGAATTCGTAAAACTAATTTGTCTGAATACTACAAAAGCTAAAAAATTATTATTTTTCTTTACCTAAACTAATTTTTTATTCACTTTTAATTATTTTATTTAGAAAATGTAATTCATCGACATCCAAAATTACCTTCAATATAATTTATTGTTTGAGAGCCACCGACATAATGCTCAAGAGGTTTTATGGCTTAGCGGACTTCTTAAAACGCACCGACTTTTATTATTTTACACCTGGTCAGACTCCTGATTCGCCACCTAATCCTGTCAGTTCTAGCGAAACTTCAACTGCAGATTTGAACAAACAATCGGTAAATATATAACAACACTCACAACCATAGTTACCTACTCAGCAGAAATGTTATCAGAGCTCCATCGGAGCTACTTACAAATTCCTGATGTCCCAAATCCCGTGAAAATCTATAATTTAGAACATTGGGAAAATTTTTCAAATTGGTGAAAATTAACTATGCACTTCTTGATCTTGCAGAAAATGAAAAACGTCATAATCCCGAAATTTCTCATGAGGCATTTACTCTTATCAAACAACTCAAAAACTTTGATTTTCTTGTTTCGCTCGTTATTTGGTACGACATACTTTTTCAAGATCACGTTGTGAGTAAATCGATGCAAGGTAAAGATTTAGACATTTGCGAGGCCGTGAAATTGATCAAAGCTTGTACTGATTTCTTGAAAGAATACAAAGAAAAATGTTTCAGAGACGCTATCGAATCCGCTTCAGAACTCGCTCGCACTTTGGAGGTAGAAGCAGGATTCAAAACGGTAAAAAGGGTGCGGTACGTTAAAAAACAATTTGATTACGAGAGTCGTGATGAACCCATTGCATTGAAATCTCCAGAAAAACAGTTTGAAATCGATTTTTTTAACCCGCTCATGGACTGTGCTATAAATTCTATTGAGGCTAGATTTGAACAATTTCATGCTCATTCAGCTACTTGGAGTTTTTTGTATGACCTTCGAAAGTTGCAAGAAAAATGTTGCAATGATCTTGAACAAGCTTTGACTTTTAGAGAAGAAACTGATATTGATGGTACTATTTTAAGTCACGAACTTCTAAGTATTCAAAAGTTTCTTCCAGTTCTAGAAAAACAAATCCACTTGACATTCTCAATTTTATAAAAATGAAACAGCTCGAAGACTTGTATCCAAATGTGTGGGTTGCTTTCAGAATTCTATTGACTACACCAGTTTCTGTGGCTAGCGGTGAAAGAAGTTTTTCCAAATTAAAATTAATTAAAACATTCTTGCGATCCAGTATGAAGCAAGAAAGTTTGAACTCGTTAAGCGCGATTTATAGTTTGACGCTTGACGTTCAACATTTTCGTGTCATAACCTCATTATTTTGTTGTGTTCAGCAGCAGCATTACTTAAAAAGAAACAAAAGCGAAAAAGGCTGTATAAAATTAGACCCACAAACAGAAGACGACATAATAAAGTACAAATATTATACAAATATGAAAGAGCAGTATTGACAGTTAGCTATCACGTGCAAATACTGTCGCGTCCTATTGGCTGTTACGTCATATTCTACGGAATTTCTACGAGCAGTGAGCGTCAAAAGTTAAAATTGGTTTATCTTGAGCGTCACGTCAAGCGTCAAGCGTCAAAGTATAAATGGGTGTATATATTTCCTATTCTTCAATCTTCAACCGACCACGTCAACGTGATCGTCAAGCGTCAAGCGTCAAAGTATAAATCGCGCTTTAGCGGTTCTTTCGATTGAAAACGAGTTAGCTCGAAGCCTCGATTAAGCAGACATAATAAACATTTTCGCTTCTAAAAAAGCTAGAAGAGTCGTTTTGTAATTCAGGAAAAACAAAAACTGTAATAAAAATTAAATCGATATGTTTCAATTAATGAATAATTAATTGATATGTCTTACCTGAAATTATGTAAAATTATATAAAATATTCTGGATTATTTTTTTTATTGTATTAAATACTATGCGTGCATTAAGAACACTTTCTACTTTATTATTTCTTACACCTTTTCTGAATTTTCTTGTGAAATAATAAAACAAATAAATTTTGGTACTTATTCAATATCGATAAAGTAGAGATTTTTCACTTTCGAACAGGGCGCTGATATTATTGGAGCCGGCACTGGCCCCACTCTCAGCACCAGCTCATGGACGTCACATTTTAACATTAATAGGTACAACAAAAAATATGACCAAAAACCGATTACCTAATTTTTAAAAGCTATATACATTTAGTCTATAACTAATCTCTCTACTTTAACATGTCAAGGCGCAAAGAATATGCTGCAGGCTCATAAGGGTCTGTTTGTGTAGCCAAACAGAGACGTTGACAAACTTTTCATTGGCGGCGCCGACAGGTATTTATACCTACTTAACATGGCATAGCAATTAGGGATGTAGGTAATTTGTACTTGGCTCTGCCCGAAAATATGTAAATTTGGGGATTTTCTGGCCAGAGGATTAAGTATTAGGGTTTTATGGCAACCAAAAGATTAACGGTATAATGTAAACTTTACTATATCCACTAACACTACGGTTTGCTGGGGATCTCCGATACAGAGGTACTTCATACTATCATACTTTTATTAGGTATAGGTAGGTAGATAGGTATTTGATTTTTTCACACTTTTATCTGTATAGTCGATGAGTATGAGTCAGTATTATTAATAATATTGGTATGAACAACCTCTCTGACATAGGTAGATAAATTAGTATAGTCTAAACATAATTTCTCAAGCGGCGCGGCTACGTCTCATTTCAAGCGTTAACTATGGTTAAATCTACATAAACCAAAGGCATAAATGCAATCGAATTACCTACCTATAAAATAAAAGCAACTTTATTCACTTTACGTACGACCCGGCTCCGTGCAGTCCCGACCCGGCTCCCCCGACCCATGTGATCTTAACGTGGCCTTGACAGCTGTTTTCTCCTCGTAGCCTAAAATTACTTGATTCAGATTCAACGGCAAACCGAAATCAGTCGGCCATTGGTTCAATTGCTAGTGTTGTGAATCGGTTATAGTTTCTTCTAGTTTATAGTGTTAAAATATGGTGCTATGTTAAACAGTGTAACTGCTTCGTCAATAATATAAAATTTATAGGTTAGGTGTGTTGCTGTTTAAGGTGCGTAACATCTATGTGAAATATTACAGGGGCATTTATCATTGTAACCTCACCTCATTAATGTATGACTGACACCGCTTGGGGCTTGGGAAATATATTGTTTATAATAAATGGTGTGTGTTGATAACGTTTGATAACGATAACAATAAATTAATTCATTACTAACACGAGATCATGCGTTTTTATCGATTTTATGGACCTATCCCCGTTGTTAACGATTGCGCTATGTCATGCGACTACCTTTAAGTTAATATAAACGATAAAACATTAACGTTTTAAATATTCCATGGTTTTTAAGGAATCAGCACCTTTAATAAAATTCCCATCCTAGTTGTGAATTGTTAAAAGTAACCTACTCGTAAAATAATAGTATCAAATCCCATAGTAGTATAACAAACATTTTAATTTAACCTTCTTCTTAAGCATAGGTATTTTATGTTTTATATATTTTTAATTAATTAATTAATATTTTTAGGTGTGACTTCATTATATTTTTCAGTATGTTTGCAATCCCCCATAATATACCTATATTATCTTAAAAATATGATTCATAAATGGTGCAAAGCCATGAGAAAATTTCTCTGTTCACTACATATGGTTTGTTTATTATTGTTAACGAAGGTTTCGACCTTGTAAACATTTATTTCGCAACTTCTCTCACGATTCGATTAAGTAGGTATAACTAACTATTAAAATTATATTAGGATGTAGTTATTTTATATTGACTGAATAACTAGATCTTAAGTGGCCAAATAGGTAGACCTACATAATATAAATCATCTCCACAGGTAGGTTGGGTTGGTAATAAAGTTCAGATTCAGAGTATAATGAGGTCACTTGATTTAGGTCAATCTAGGTTAGTTCAGCATAACGTACTAAAAATGAACTGTCACTCATGAAGCGAATCAACACTAAATCTATTTGATAGTTAAATTTATTCAATTTACATTAACACGTCATCTTAAAGACAAGCCATCCTAGAGTTAATGAGAGGATTACATATTGGATATATCTAGGAATTCCGTTTAATTTTTTCCACTTTTTTTATAATTAGTTAGAATTGGGATGACCTGCCTCAGGATTTACCCATCTTAATCATAGTACACCTAAATTTAGCTCTCTCTGAAAAGCATTCTGGTTTGTCAATTCGAAGTTAAAAGGGCAATGAAATTGTGACAATTAATTTATTGACTATGAGAATTAAGAGTGTGGGAAGTGTTTCTTGAATCGACGTAGCTTTTAAAATATTGTAGGTAGAGCGTCAAAAGTTTGATTCTTTGGAAATTTCATTGATATAAGCATATTTCTTAACGGTTTTAATCAAAACATTACTCTAATTAATACGAGGTAAGCAAGTTAACAATCATAATACCTTGTTTAAAAATATGTATGTTGGTTTTTCCGACGTTTTTCCATAATACAATAACATCTTATTAGAATTTGAAAAGACCTTGATTCAGAGGAAAATCAATGTCCACGTCTAGATGGGTCAAAGAGAAAATGAAAGTTTGTGTCTAGACAGTCTACCTTTCCAAAGCCATTATGTCGTATACTCTGATCTATACTATTATACAATAGATAATGAACTCTTTTAATTAATTGATATTTATGGAAAATGTTATTGCCAAAGTAGATATTAATTTGCACGTGGAACTGAATGCTGTTTAATTATAATTGAATTTTAATTTTTGTGTGATCCACTAGGTACTCGGAAGTAGTAAGTAGTATGCTTATAAAACCAGGTAATTAATTTCATTGCTTATTCGCTTATCAACACTTATTTACTCTAGAAAATAAACATTTTTTAAATCTGCGTAATCCATTAGATCTTTCGTTCTATCCTGACTAAAATTTCAAATACCTACTCCTTCAATTAAGCGGAATTCTGAAATTATCTTTTAATACCCAAAACTTTTACACAGATTCATAAAACTAATGTATCGATCATGGACAATGTGCCAAAAACTTTTCACTTTGGTTTATGTGAGTAATTCTGCGGATCTCAATAGTTTAAAGTACATTTATTCAGACATTCGTTATTTGAGTGCTTTATATAAACTATGGGTTAAAATAGTGAGAGTGAAATTTTTTATTCCAAATAATTTTTGTTGTATCAAAATCTCTTTTTTAATCGGGGCAAAGTAGGATTAGAAGCCTTCATAAGAACAGCAATTCATTTTAAAATAAAGTACCTAGATCACACCAATGAAGAATTGGTATTGTCACAAAAAAATTATATTCCTACGGTTTTCTTGATGGGATTCTGCAACTTCTAACCAAAAAAGGAATACCTTCCCATACTCCTCTGAATACTTTTGTAAATGGACTTTATAGGCTCCTTCTAGGTCATTTAGATCCGTCGTCTTTTCAATTGTTATTGTCATACTCATATTCCGGAGATTGTCCTAATTATTGCTACAATTAACTTTCAATCATTTCAGAAAGTAGAAAGTATTTATGTTATTAAAACTATGCATTTAGAATCGCCATTCATTGTTGCCTTGACAGAATTTTAGAAAAAGGGAACGAGCTTTATTTGAAAATTGAGTACATATTGATTGTGATTTAGTAATACTTTCAATAAATAATAATAACGTTCAATTTGTCTGCATCTAATGTTTAACAAGAACACGTCTAGTAAAATAAAAACATTTTATCCTGACTGTTGACGAGCTTATTTAATTTCCTAGATCTCTTTCAAACCTATCATTTCTAGGCATGTCGGTCACTGATCGAATAAACCTGCTGGAATATTGTAGGATTCGTCTAGCCAATCGACGGTTATATTTGTGTTGTGGCGAAGTCAATCATTTACTAATGAGGGAAATATAAAATTATAATTTTTCATAACTTAATAGTCAAGTTATAAATTTTTCTATTTTTATAGATTCGTTTACCTTGTAACATAAATCCTATAATATTAGATATTAAACGAAATAAAACTACATTGATCATTATTGAATTAATTTCACCTGCTTAATAGTAAGTCAACAACTATGTACTTATGCCGGTTAATCAGATCAGCAGAAATCAGGTGTTCATCCGTAGAAAACTCAACATTTTTCAAATAATGGAACAATTGCCAACTTAATGAAAGATTTCCAATCAGAAAATCAATCGTGGAGGTGACTAGTAAATTTTAAGTTAACATCTCAGTACAAAATCTAATCGTGGATTATAACCAAAAGCCAGACGCTGCTAAAACAGAACATCTGGAAATTATTTTTCCTAAAATCGTCTTATTCTTAGAAAAGTTAAACACAAATCCGGGGTCAGTATTTACTGCGCACTGCACCTGCTAATGGACTATTCTGTTAATATGCTTGCACTTGAACTTGAATGTGATCTAGCTAGGGATGCTTAGCAAATAGGATCACCTTTTATTTATTATCCCTAGCCCATACACCTACACCCTTCCTGATAGGATGTGGTATAGAAGTTATTGGTCTCTTGACCTTTCTGGTTGATTTCCAGAGAGAATAGTTAGTGTCCTTGTCTGTATATAAAGTTTGTAAATAATAGTTTCTTCCTTGAGCTTCTTGATCTCCGTTCTGAGCTTCTGTGTTTTTTGATTCAAAATAGTCCTGTCAGATGGATCTCTCGCCTATTGCCCATCTTCTTCTAGCTATTCTCTTTTCGTTGACTGGTTGCCTGATTTCAACTGGATAATTTACTCATTTGGTCACATGGTCGGCTACTTTGGTTCATTGAACGCAGTTTCCTGTACAAGTCTGATAAAGTTTTCGGCCTTTTTTTCCAGTTGCTCGGTTGATATAATATTAAAACGAAGCTTGATGATATTAAAAACAAAAAAAATATTACATTCATTAAGATTGACTCTTAACATGGTGAATAAGCCGAAGCCGGAGGTCAGCAATGTAACGCAGATAATAATATGTCATTTTATCCCATAGTAAAACACTTTCAGATTTAGTAAAGGCTGTCAGAGAACTTTGTTCCTTCTATAACCAGTTGGTGAACTCATAGATGGATGATCATGCTATAAAGGAACGACATTATAAATATTTTTCTCAATAAGATTACACATCTATTTTATAATAATATTGTAACTATAAGTACACAAAGGAGCACACATAATAATACTATTTTTAAACAGAGATAAAGAAGATTTCTTAAACTTTTTAATTACTGCGTATATAAGCTAGAAATTCTAAAATTCCATGAGATTCCTTATTTTAAAAAGCTATATAAACGTGTTTCTGACATGACGTTCATTAGAGAGGTATCTATAAATAACGTTAT
This sequence comes from Polydrusus tereticollis, assembly GCA_963920685.1. Classification (NCBI taxonomy): domain Eukaryota; kingdom Metazoa; phylum Arthropoda; class Insecta; order Coleoptera; family Curculionidae; genus Polydrusus; species Polydrusus tereticollis. Next base: position 18,415,575 of record OY987330.1, read on the forward strand.
GTTATTTTTATCTTCATGTCACTGTCCTGCTTTGTTCTTCTAAAACTCTAACTGGGCCAGAAGGTATAGTTAAGTACTTAAATATACAGTGTTAGTTAAAAATTGCGCAGAGGCTTAATATCTCAAAAGCTATTAGGCAAACGTAATCTAATCAAATTTGTTATACGGATGTTTCTAATTATGCCCCATTTAGTTTATATTTACACCTACTTTACAAATGGTATAGCAATTAGGGATGCAGACAATTTGTACTCCAGCTCTGCCTCTAAAAGATGTAAATTTGGAGCAACCTATGGTCAGAGGAATAATTAGGGTTTTATGGCAGTCAAAAGATCAACGGTATAATCTAAGCTTTACTATACCTCTTGTCTTGAGTTACATATTTAGGATATAGTTCGTCTGAATCCGTTTTTATGTTTTTCAACAAGCTGATGTTATCTAGTATCATTCATCCTGTAATAAAAATGACTTGTGTAATTTCTCAAATAACAAAAATAAGGTAGGTGCTATTTTACTACTTAACGTACTTGAACTATTTGCATTAGTTTTACTGATTTGTATGAAAACATTAGTACCTAACCATTTACTAAAAAGGTGATTAACACCAAATATTTGCCGTGTGTACACACTTATTCATGGTAGGCATATTAGTTGAAAATGTAATAAATGACTAATTTTAAATATTAGTAATATAGGTATAATAAAGCAGTGCAAAAATGTGCTTGAAAGAGATTATTGTCGATACAGAGCCGTTTTTAGCCCTAGATAGAGATCGGTGCCATGTAGAATTTTTCAATTGTAACACCACTGGTGTCTGAACTAATCTAAATTATATCTAGAATTTATAATTATAAATAATAAATTATTATGGAAATTTATAAGTTTGAAATATTTTTTTTTTATATTTCGTAAGAAAATGTGACTCACTGACATTTTGAAAAAATTGGCAGTAATAAAGGTGGATTTATACAGATCAATTAAATTTAATTAATATTCACGATTAACATCTAAACGTCCTTAATTTTCTCTAATTGTCGTAAATGCCACCATAGCATAGTCTTAGGTTTTTTTTTGACATGTCCGTGTATGCATGGTTAGGTAACAATGCGTAAAGTCCGTTTCGTTGCAGTTGATAGCTCATATCGAGGGTTGAAGCCATAAAACAACCGTAAACCATATGCGTTGGTAATTAGTATATTATTATTATAATAGTAATTACCTACTATGCCTTATTTAATAAGAAAATTGGCCTCTGTCCATTGTTAAATATACATTAGGAATATTAGGGTTAAAGTAGGTACAACAGGAGTAAATAGTAATTAAATTTACCTATTTTTGCCTGCTTTAGGATATTATTACGCCATTTGATGTGCGTTTGTCAAACTATGTTTTTAGTGTATTTAGATACTGAATTATCTCAAAGTTGAATTATTTCCTATACTTGTGACAATGGCTTCAAGTTTTTCGCCAACGTGTCTTCGTCAAATTAGCAAGAGTGCATATATTCTCTCCGAGAAAAGACATTAATATTAAACGTGCATGATGCTCTAGTGCACCAGAAACCTGCAAGTGATGTTCGTAGCATCATTGCAGAGTGTGCCAATATGGTAGGAGTTGGAGAGGCTACTATATATACGTTCTTGCGTGAAAGAAAATCTAAGAACCTCAGGGAGCCAAAACCACTCCCAGGAAAGAAACCGTTAGAAATTGACAATTTCATTAAAAATGGTATTAGAAGAAAAGTACATAGTTTTTATTTTGCCAAGGAAATACCAACTATAGACAAAATTTTACAAGCCATTAACCATGACGAGGACTTACCACAGCTATCACGAACGAAACTATGGAAAATACTTCATAATATGAATTTTCGTTGGGAGAAGCAAAACAGAAAATCTTTTCTTATTGATAGAGCAGATATTATTTGCTGGAGACGTCAATACTTAAGGTCCATCCGAAAATACCGCAGCGAAGGCAAAAACATTTTCTATTTGGATGAAACTTGGCTGAACGAAGGGCACACCGTATCTAAAGTCTGGCAAGATGAAAATGTCCTAAGTTCTCGACAAGCTGTCATGGAAGGCTGGTCAACAGGACTTAGACCACCATCTGGAAAGGGACGCAGACTTATTATAACTCATATAGGAAGTTCAAATAGCTTTTTGGATCAAGGATTATTAGAATATCAGTCGAATTCTACAAAAGACTACCATGAAGAAATTACTGCTGATGTTTTCGAGGAATATTTTAAGCAAATGATAGAATACATTCCCGCTAATTCTGTAATAGTGATGGATAATGCCAGCTATTACTCTAGGCTAAAAGAGAATCTTCCCACAACTTCATGGAAAAAGGCGGAAATCGTAAACTGGTTACAACGGAAGGAATTGAGTTACGATAATACCATGGTAAAAAAAGAACTTTTGGGTATTGTTAGGCTACATAAATCGCAGTATATAAAGTATGTTATTGACGAGATGGCAAGAGATCGAGGTATTATAGTGCTCCGTTTACCACCTGATCATTGTGAGCTAAATCCTATAGAATTAATATGGGCTCAAGTAAAAGGATATGTTGCTAGAAATAACAAAACTTTTATGCAAGAAGTGCGACAACTCTTGCTTAATTCTTTAGCAAATATGTCATCAGAAAATTGGCAAAACGCCATAAAACATGTTATAGTAGAGGAACAAAAAATGTGGGAACTTGACAACGTAATTGACACAACTATTGAAATTGAGCCTTTAGTAATAAGCGTAGGACATGATGACTCTTCAGATTTTTCTGAGGACGATTTTATCGAGTTATAATTATTAAAATTGTCAATATTTTTTGATCTGTAAATAAATTAGTTTTCTTGTAAAACATTGTATTTATTCTAGAATAAATCAATCAATGGTTATAATTTACCAAAATTCATAAAATCTATTATATTTAAATAAAATAATAAGCGGTTAGATTATATTAAAACCCAACTCTCCGACCATGGTGGGCCGTTTTAATCATTATCCTTTCATTTCATTTTATGGCTCTATTGTTACTTTATCTGTTACCGGGTGGAATGGGTCAAAATTCCTTCATCCTTATGCTAGATGTACGTAAAAAGACCATTTTATAGGTAAAATATTTGAAGCCACCCGAGCCTTGTTTTGAATCTTTAATGAGGGTATCGAGCTATCAACGGCAACGAAACGGACTTTAGAAAATTAATTTTTTACATACGTGTCGTTACAAATAATTTGATTCATCGCTAATTTATCCAATTTCTTGGATAATTCACGCAATGGGTTTTACGGCACAAGAAGTTCATGGTTGAATCGTATTTTTGAAACGTCGCTCTCACTGCTGGGGATTCTTATCATTCCCTGAGAAGAACCGTGGCTCTGTTTAGGAAAACAGGTTCTATACATTATTACATTATAAAGAAGGAGTTTGAAGCCCAACAATATATCCCCTTATAATTGTGATGTTGTGATGTGTGCAAGAATGTGGTAACATTTCTCCAGATATGCTGGTCAATGCTTTCGAAAATATGAAGAGACGTGTGAATTTACTCCTGGGGCATGGCAAGGACCAATTTCAGCAATTTCTAAAATTTTTATATTCCCTTCTCTATATTCTTACTTTGTTAATTTTGTAAATAACTGTGGGGGTTTATATTAAAATATAAATTGTTCTTTATATAAATGAAATTTTTATATCATTCAAAAATAATAAAACATTCTTGTCAGTTGTAATCATTTTTTTATTAACTTCCGTTTCCTCAGTTACAGTTACATTCACTGTCAAAGGTAACAATCATAAAATACCAAACGACGTAAAATAAAACAAAATAAAATCAGTGTAAGCAAGTACACCACAAATACTCCCCCCCTCCAATAAACATCCGAAAATTAGCAAAAAAAAAAAAATAAACTAAGTATCCAATGAATTTATTGTAAAACTGACTTTTTTTTATTTTTCTGAGAACAAGGTATTTCGTCGTGTTCTATTAAAAGAAAAGCTGGTTTAACCCTGTCAATGCTAACAACTACTTCTTTATTATTTTTTAAAATTACAAAAGTTTTTGCAAATCTTCGAATAACTTTGAAAGGACCTTCATAAATGGATGAAAGAGATGGCCTCTTGCCTTCAATTTTAAGAAAAATATAATTTGAATTCGATAGATCTTGAGAAACAAATGGTTTTTCTCTATTATGACTGCGTACTGTTGTTGGTTTAATGTTAGCAAATGATTCACGTAAATTAATCATAATCGGGAAAGTGTCAACAATCTCGTGGGATTTGACAAAAAACTCTCCTGGCAATCGCAAAGGTTGACCATATACAAGCTCAGCAGAAGAACATTGAAGATCTTCCTTTACTGATGCTCTGAGGCCCAAAAGAACTAGAGGTAGTTCATCTTTCCAACGAGTTGTACTTCCTCTAGCAGTTAGTGCTGCTTTTAACGTTCTATGATATCTTTCTAACATTCCATTGCTTTGTGGATGATAAGTTGTCGTATGAATTTTGTGAGAACCAAAAAAACTTGCTAAATTCTGTAAATAACATTGATTCAAATTGTGTACCTTGGTTACTTGTAATTGTGTGTGGTATACCAAAACGTGAGAAATAATGAATAAAAAGGGTTTTAGCTATCGTTTGTGCCGAAATATTTGACAGAGGGTATGCCTCTGTCCACCTAGTAAATCTTTCAATGACGGTAAGAATATATGTGCAACCGCCTGAAGATACCAGCGGTCCTACTAGATCAAGGTGTATATGTTCAAAACGACCTTTTGGAATGTCAAATTTACCTATTGGTGATTTCGTGTGTCTATGTACTTTAGAAGTTTGGCAATCTACACAACATTTGGCCCAATTATGAATGTCTGAGTTCATTTTGGGCCAAAAATATCTAGAACCAATCATGTGTTTTGTTGCTTGAATACCTGGATGAGAAATATTATGTAAATTATTGAATATGGTAAAACGAAAATCTTTTGGAATATAAATGCGTTGTGTTGAAGAAGAAACTTCGCACCATAGTTCGGTTTTTGCAAAGGAGACTTCTTCTTTCTGTAAAATAAATTTAGATTTATAAACTTGATTTTTAATCAAAAATTGAAGCTCTGTATCCGAATCTTGAGCTTGCTTTAAAGAATGAATATCAATTTTAGTTGTATCAAAAGAAGAAATCTCATCATCTAAACGTGATAGGGTATCAGCTACGACATTGGATTTCCCTTTAATATATGTACTGAATATCTGAAGAAAATTGTGCAGTGAATTTTAAGTAACGAAATTGACGTGGAGTTTTTTCTGATTTAGATTTTAAAACAGTTGTTAGAGGTTTATGATCAGTAAAAATAACCTATCTTAGGTAGTGATAACTGATGAGTTAACATTTCTTCTAAACAGGTAGTTATACGATACCAGCTACGTTAGCTCGGAGGGGGGGGGGGGGCTGCAGCCCGGCACCCCCCCCATCCTGGTTGCTTCACTGCTAGAAGTCATATACATTTGCCTGTACTTAGTAGTTTACTGTCTTATTTCGAACTTTTAGATGACTTTCCCACCTTAGATTTTCCCTAGACGCACTTAATTGGTCTGCAGACCATAAATCCACCTTTAATCTTGCCTATTTAAGCTACAATTTCCGGAATTTTTTTTCGTTGCCACGACACAACGTTTTAAATTCAGATCATTTAATAGGCTTAAATGACAGGTGTGAAATTCTGCAAATGCTGGCCGTCGTATATTTATTTGTATAATAGTATTTTTAGATTTAATTACCGAATTCTGCGATTATCTCATGTTTCTATCATGGTTCTCGTAAATACAATATATTTGTTTTTATAAATCATTATGCCTAGCGTTCTAGCGTAACGTAGGTGGTTTGGATTTGCCAAAATATTAAATCTTAACGTGTTTCCCAGGGTAGCGTAGGTTGTTAAGTAGTGATCTATAAAAAGTGCTTGATTTTAAATCAGTTTTAAAATTCAAATCTTCAACATTTCCTATTTCATGCGTTAAAAAATTTCTACAAGCGTTTATGACGTTGGCTTCGGCTTTAAAATATTTAAATATGCAGCATGATTTTAATTATTATTAAAATAAACAAAATTAGTATGCTTACTATTAGTGCTAATGCAAGAATCTTTAGGTCTAAATTATCAATATCTGGTTAACTCTGTAACTATGATCAAATTTCCATCGCTGGAACGATTGTCGGCATTGAAGTTATGTGGCTATTACACTAACGGGATATAATAATTTGGGCCTTAAATATTAAAACAAGCACTGATTTATAAGTGATGGAGAGCCATTTGGTTACCAGAAGGCGTTCTCCTGTGGCCTTCGATTATAAGACGTCACTGACTAACAACTAGATGCTCAGAATCCTGAAAATTCGCGTGCAGTATTAGTAAAATTACTTCCTATACTCTGTTTAAAATTGGAGAGAGTAATAAATGAGGATCCCCTTCCCATGGGAGCACCTACCTGTCTACATATTTATTATTAATTCTTAGAAGTATTATACAGGGTGTTTCCTAATGATGCGAATATTTAAGGATGTGAATCTACATGAAAATAAATGCTAGTTGGCTTTATAAACTATGGTCCAGAACACTCGTTGAAATATCCCCGCAGTATGTTACAACTACTGTTTAATTAATTCATCTACAGTATTAATGGGACTTGTGTACACTAGCGTCTTAAGATATTCCCACAAAAATATCTAAGCTGTTGAGGTCGGGGGACCTTGGTGGCCGTTCTTGAAGCCCACCGCGGCCAATACAACGATTTGGATAAACATTTTGTAAATAATTGCGAACCACACTGAAATGTGCTGGTACATCATCGTGCATGTACCACATATGGTTTCTTATTGCGATCGGAACATCCTCAAGCTAGAGGCAGTTGTTCTTGAACGAAATTGAGGTAATATTGTCCGTCAAATCGTCTCGGCAAGAAGAATGGGCCAATAAAGTAGGTAATTACCAATAATTCCTGCCCGTGCATTAACCGAAAATTGATGTTGGAAATGGGTTTCGGTTACGGCATAGGGACACCACCGACGGAAGGTCTCACGCCTTGGAAAATCTCCGGGAAGTAATGCATGTACTATTAAAATATGGTACGGATATAATAAAAAATCCACTAATATTTTACAAACAATTTGATGGCAAATATTTAAGTTTCGAGCAATCTTCCTCGTACTCGTTTCAGGATGTTCTTCACCTTCGTGCAGCACCGCTTCCTCAATTTCAGGTGTTCTTACACTTAGAGTCTACCTTCAGATGTACCTCATCGTCAACTACCAGTTTCAACCAGACTAAGACGAATATTAAAAAAGGTTCGACTCTGGCAAAGCACGATTGGCATATCTCAGGTGATAAATACGTCTGGCTTGCTCTCCATTACTGTCGCCGAGGTCATACACGTATTTCCGCCATTTCTGCATTTGAATAATTCACCATTTTTAACAAGATGGTAAAAATATAAGAAAGTTTATAGAGCCAAACTCTCATTAATTTTTCGTGTAGATTCACCCCCTTAAATATTCGCACACCCTGTATAAATAAAAACATTTTGCCGACAATCTCCAGTTATGTTTTTAATTTAATGCAGATTTTAAAGGTTTGAGTCAAGATCCACTTTCTATCGCATTAGGACCTTGTACAGGGTGAGGTAAATCGTTATAGCACCTATTAAAATTATTTCTACCACTTTGAGAGTGTTTTGCGTATTAGTTAGGGTTGATTACCCTCTCCCAATCTCAAACAGAGCTTATAAGTATAAAGTCCATCTGAACATATTTCATTTGACCTCATAACTGCAATAATAGTTTTATTATAAATATAGTAAACACCCAAAGAAACCCTGCTACCTGTTCGATTGCCAAACCTACGTTTGTAAAGAATTTCTTGGTAAAACTACCCATATAAAACTGTCAATGAGCGTGCCAACCAGCGAAATCTACCTGGCCCCAGCTGGCAACACTGTTTATATTACTGAAATGAAATGAAATAAGGGGTACTGCTTTGCACAGAAACGGATTTTGTAGTTAAATGGAAAGCCATAGTAATACCTTATAAGAGCAATGTTTATTATGTTTATTTTTACCATTAGTTGTATTAAATGTATATTAATTTATTATAAGTACAAAACAAGCGTTAAAAGTTTGCGTGCGGAATAGGGCAACTTTTCTCACGCATTTAGGTAAAAGTAATAATAACAATTAATATACCTACTTAAAAAATATATTTACATATATACACAGAAGGTTTAATTGTAATTATAAAACGTTTTAATCTATTCCTAATTCAGTCTCGCTATCACTGTCATCCACATTTATAATAAGAGGATGTATAACGATTCACGTACATTTTTCACGATCACCTTGGCGTCAGAAGATAAATGCTTCCTGGAATGTTTAGGGTAGCTAGGTATCGCATTTGCTGAAGATTCCCAAGGCCTCTACATACTTTTAATATTTATTTGTTGCACACTGTTTCAAAGTAAAATATCTATATACTATATACTAATCTATTTCGAATATTATGTTTACTATTTACATAAGCTATATAAACAGGTACCTGTAACTACAAGGTTTTGAGAAATATCCTAATAATTAAATTTGATAACAAATCAAGTAATGTACCTATCTATTATTGTTATTATAAACTGGCATTAAAATAAATGTGGGTTAATACGTCTCTGCGAAAACGAAAGCCGAGTTTATTAGGAGCTTTATTGCAGTCATTAAGCCAAACGAAATATATTGGGAAGTACTTTACATATCTATGCAAAAATGGATTTTCAACTTTTGTGCAGATCAAGGCAGAAGTCGGAAATATATTGCATGTTTTTAAGATGACATAAAATTTGATTTCATAAAAATATTGAGACACGCTTCTTGTTTCATTGAACTCAATAGTTTTCCTACCTTTCAAAAATACAATGGAGGTCGCGAACATTTTAATATAAGCGACTAAAAATGATTGCAACCCCCTGTACTAAAACATTGCCAATTTAATATAATTAAACCAATCTTGTTACAGAACAATAAGACACCATGTATCCTCACCACAATTTTATGCCCGTGCCGGTAAACTACCAACAGTTTCATAATGCATACCCGACAATGCATTATCAGCAACCACCCTGTACACAAAATGGATACGGGTGGCGTGGCAACGGGTATGGATGGCAACTGGACCCAAAAGCTTGGCAAACACCCCCACTTTACCCAACTTTGAAGGATGAAGTTGTTGAGGAGCCGGTTATTCAGGCTGAAAAGATAGAGAAAGTGAATGCATGGGTAAGTTTTTATTCTTTATATCTGATGTTAAAGTGTTATTATACAGGGTGTCCCGAAATTAGGGCGCCATACTTACAAGACGTAATCTATGTCCCAAAGTAATCATATTCTTTCCCTATAATTGTATATTGAAAAGGCGCTAACCTGAAGATGGTTTTCTTTTTTTAACGACGAAACTATTCAATATAGAAAGGTAAAACTCCAGTATTATAGTAAACTTTTTGTGATTTTTTTAATTCTATAGTAACAATTGTCAAAATATTGTCAGTGACGTAACTTTCGGGGGCATACAGAGAACAAACTAGTCGGACACTTTTAACATTAACATCAGAAATAACTATTGTTTTTCTTGGTGTCCATTGACTGCGTTTTCTGTTCAGGGAATTTGTTTACTTGGAAAATCCATTATTCCAAATTTATCACCCTGTATATACCCAACTGAGTTGTTTGTTCCATTACTGCCTCTAAATCTTTTTTTAATTAATTAAGTTTTAATACTTTTTTGTTTGACTTATTGTTAACAGCATGTTTCGTATTCCACTAATTCTATTGGCTTTATTTATCCTATGCCGGAACAGAACCTTTCAGAAGCCTTAATTAGGGTAAGTATAAGAAGTTGAATACCAAAGTTCTGTTTGCTTTTGGTCAACCGCTTCCTCTGTTGCATTGTATGTATGCTCAGTTTTCTATTCCCAACTGCCCTGAAAACATATAACATTTTTTCACCTCTGAGAATTAGTGGACTATAGGTTCGGAATTACCAAAATACCGGGTGTTGCATCGTCGAGCGGGACATAGGAAATCCCATGTAATTTTAAATGTGGTCAATTATTGGCTCCCCTAATTATTTTAGAGAAAAATTCTATTTAGGTTTATTAAAGAGCACTAAAACCCACATTCAAAAGAATAACTTTAGATATTTTTGATGAGCCCGTTTACGGGTTATCGCCGATTTCTTTTTAACTATTTCTCCTTTTTATGGCCCCGTATTTGCGGGCACCAGTCAAGGTAAAAGATGACTGTCAAATAAAGTTGTCATTTTGAAATGTGTGCTTTATTGTTATAAAAACTCGTACATCGAAAACATTAGCCATGAATTACACTTCTGAAGAAAAAATATTGATGATTAAATGGTATTGTCAAGGAAATAGTTATCAAAATGTGTCAGACATGTTTGCTGCTCTGTATCCGAATAGACCGATACCTGCAAAATCTACAGTCGAAAGGACTATCAAGAAATTTGAGACAAAAGGCACTGTAATAAATAACTGCAGATGTGAAGAAAGGCAGGAACAAAGAAGAGATGCAAGAAATTATAGGAACTTGCAAGTTTTATTGTGCGTGGAAGAAAATAATGGGAAGATCAGCACAAGGAAACTTGAGGATGACATAGGATTAGATCACACCACAGCGTTACGAGCTTTGAAACGACATAAATATTATTCATACAAATATGAAAAGCACCAAGAGCTAAGAGATAGGGACGAAATACGACGACAGGAGTTTTGTTTTGGTATGATGGAAAGAGCAAACATGGATAGGGAATTTTTAAAAAACATTTGTTTCACTGACGAATGCACATTTACCTTAAACAATGAACCCAATGTTCAAAATTATCGATATTAGACCAAAGAAAACCAACACAGGTTTGTGGAAACAAGGACGCAATATCCACAAAAAGTTAATGTATGGGCTGGGATTTTCGGAGAAAATATTATCGGGCCATTATTTCTTACACGAAATTTAAATGCAGAATATTTTTTGGAACTACTTGAAGATCATATTTTACCTACTTTACATGATGCCGCCAGGGAAAATCAGGAAGTTTGGTACCAAATGGATGGCTGCCCGGGAATATTTAAACCGTGCTTTTAATGGAAATGTTATTGGCTTAAATCATACAGTAAATTGGCCAGCCAGGTCTCCTGATTTATCGCCAAATGATTTCTTTCTCTGGGGCCATTTAAAAAACAGGATATACAAAGATAAAAAATACCCAAATCTAGACGAGTTAAAAAATGCTATTTCTGCCGAATACAATAGAATTTCAGTTTACCAACTAGCGAATGTAAGAAGAGAATTTTATGATCGCCTCGGTTATTGTCTAGCAGTCAATGGAGGAATATTTGAACATCTTCTTAAATCCTAAAGTTCTAACAATTTAATAGTACCTACCTATTAATTAGTAAAATATTGAAACATGTAAAATGTCATAATTAACCTTGTAATTGGATACTTTATTTTAGTTTTATTCAGATTAATTTGTACTCATAAATACACCTTTAATATTTTCGATGTACGAGTTTTTATAACAATAAAGCACACATTTCAAAATGACAACTTTATTTGACATTCATCTTTTACCTTGACTGGTGCCCGCAAATACGGGGCTATAAAAAGGAGAAATAGTTAAAAAGAAATCGGCGATAACCCGTAAACGGGCTCATCAAAAATATCTAAAGTTATTCTTTTGAATGTGGGTTTTAGTGCTCTTTAATAAACCTAAATAGAATTTTTCTCTAAAATAATTAGGGAAGCCAATAATTGACCCCATTTAAAATTACATGGGATTTCCTATGTCCCGCTCGAAGATGCAACACCCGGTATAAGCGCATCTCAGTCAATAAAATTTAAGCTGCAGTATAAAGATTAGGGTGGACCAAAAAACAAGCAAACAGATGTTTTGTCTCCACAACTTCATTTTTATTTCTTAATGCATAAATATGAAATACACGAAAGCGAGAACCAAACAAATCAAATTCAATTTTAAATTCAATATAAATTGGACCACCCTTATAAAGATATAAGGGGCTGTTTCGCCGCATTGAAGATGAATCAATGACGGGGCTTATCCTTTGCTAGTAGTTTATTAAGGTTATCCATACGCAATTAATAAAGAACTAAATAAAACAAACGCCACTGGATTTGCCTCTCTCGCATGTTATAATACTGTAACCTGTTGTACTATATGGTCTAAGCTAAGCTGTCAAGTTTACACACTATAACCTTTCTAATTTGACATTTGTTACTTTTCTTTTACTATGTCGTGTCAAAATTAAAAGTGTAAAAAAACTATGAGTAAAGTAAAATGATCAGAATCAAATGAGCTGTTGTTGGTACATTTACACAAACTGCGAAAGTCACGCAAGCAGACCAGCAAGTGCTTGCTCTAGATCATGTAGTCGACCCAACAGCTGCTGTAGACCATGTGGACCGCCCAGCATATGTAGTAAACCGTCCGGCCAATGCAGTAGATCTTCTAGCCCTTCAAATCATTGCAGCAGACTTTCTCTTTTATGCGCACCGTGCGTGCCTTGCACGCCTCTCGTCTCGTGCGTGCCATGTAGACCTTGTGAACCATGTTCGTCTCCTACAAGACGAAAGGAAAAAATATCAGACTTTGCCGGAGCTAGTTATGGCGGTGGTTCAGATACAGATAGAAGCAGCAATCAGAAAGGAAAAGGTAACAAAACCAACGGCAAACGTAAAGGCAAGGGTCCTGCTAAAAATGAGAAAAATATTAACGAAAAAGGCGGTGAGAAGCGCATTAAAAATGGCGATGGAAAGAGTGGTGGAAAAGGAGGTGGGAAAGGAGGTGGAAAAGGAGGTGGACAAGGAGGTGGACAAGGAGGCGGAAAAGGAGGTGGGCAAGGAGGTGGACAAGGAGGTGGAAAAGGAGGTGGAAATGGAGGTGGAAAGGGAGGTGGAAAGGGTGGCGGAAAGGGGGGTGGAAAGGGTGGCGGAAAGGGGGGTGGAAAAGGAGGTGAAAACAGCAGTTCACTTGACAATAATGATGGCACAAATAAAGGCGACGGAGGAGGCGGTAAGGGTGAAAGGGAAGGTGAATCTGGAGACAATAATGGCACAGGAGGAAAAGGTGACGGCGTAGGCAGTGTGCCAGAAGTAGGTCAAACCAGTAATACTGCAGATTCAGCTTCAGCAGGCGCTGGTATTTGTACACCAAGAGTTAAAATTTGTCCATGCCCCAATCCAAATTGTCCGTCTAATTTACTTAAGCAAAGGGATCCCTTATCTCACAATAATTATTATCTCCAACAACAGAGGCAATCAAGCAATAGACCAGTATGTTATTGTAAGAGAGCTTTGAAAAAACCACCTCAGGAAAGATGTTGTAAATGTGGAAAGAAAAAGAGGCCTAAGAAAACCATCAAAAATTCAAACGGAGAAGTAAATGACTACTATTTAAATACCAACAATTTTATTTCAAACAGTAGTCCACCTGCAGAACTTAACCGATATATTTCTAAAGCTGGCACCGGCACGACTTCGTGCAGTCACGTTATTTCATTGCGCACTAAGGACAATACGATCTTGTCATACAATATTACTGACTTTGTTTAAATTAAACATGCTATTTCAGCACATCTATTATAATTATTATAAGTTATAAAAAATAAATAATGACCTATCTGTTTCATTTTTCTCAGAACAAAATGTAAAGTTCTAATTAGGCTAGTTATGAAGAAGAATAACGCCTTCAGTCGACGTGCATCACTCGTGCTCAGTGGTGGATTAACCCTGTGGCATACTAGGCGAGTGTCTAGGTTTCCGGCTGGAGCCCATCATCAAACGATTCCCGAATCCCGAGTTTAGGTTTGATGACTCAAGACTGACGGAAAACTATGATGGTTCCAAGGGTTCCATGAAACCCAGTCCTGCGCTTTTTGGAGTCTGCTCGAGACCTAAGAGAGAAGAAATCGCGAGTTGTATTTAAAAATCTATTGAAATATATGAATGAAGGTGCTTTATTGTCCAAGAGATATCATAATTAATAAATCTTATTGACAAAGCATGATAACTTATACAACTGAGTTACGACACATAGCTTAGGAGTAAGACATCAACAATGAATACATAATAATAGAATAAGGTACAATCAAGAGTTTATCACATGTTTTAACTTCATAAGTGAAGTGCAGTTAATATTAAATTTTATTTATGTTTAACCTTTACACTTCACATACATAACAAATTTTGAGATAAAAATGGTAACAAACGTACCAATATATAACAGTTGATACAAAATACAATTTAACGATAATCTAATAAAAACATTATTAAAAATTTCAAAAAAGTAAGATTATATAATTATTATTTTGTTAAAAAAGTTCGTCTATACTATAAAATGCTGTTGACAATAATAGCTTGGCCGTTAATTTCTTACGAAACATTTTAAGGTTTTGGCTATTTCTTGTCTTTAAGCTCAGTTGTATTAGTGTAAATGAAGGAGTCCCTAATGAGATTCAGGCGAGGAATTGGTAGAGGTATATTTTCCGTTTGTCTTGTAAAATTAATCTGCTGGTGATTAGGAAAATGAGTTTTGTTTTTATGGATAAGGTATGCAGTTTTTAAGATAAATAAGCAATGGCTTGCAATGGGCATTGCATTAGTACCTTATGTCTCTTTTCTGGGGGATGAAGACAGACTGGAAAAGATACTGTCAACAGGCACCCCAGAATGGAAGGGTACATCTGAGGTCTGATTTAACACAAGTGTGCTCTCAATTCCTGAGATGTAATACGAATTGAGTACCAGCCAGAGGTCCATTTTTTGTTTAGTTTGAAAATATGTTTTTAAGCTGTCGTCAAAAATCAACCCCAAGGAACCTATCGACTACCTATCTCGATGTTATTTACCCTATATAGTTAAACCCAATCATGTGAGTGTTTGAAAGATTTAGACAGATACCATTTAAGTGACACCATTCTTTAATATTAGACAGGTCAGAGTCAAGAGTTGGCCTTCATCTTGATTTCCCCATGCCACAGACGCATCGTCAAGGTAGAGCCAGATATGTTAAGTTGCATATAGATCAGAAATAAAGTTGGACCCAAGACTGAACCCTGAGGTACGCCGTTGTTTACTGAATTCCATTTAGAAGCGATTCCACGAAAGCCATGAACTGAGAGTTTCCGCAGCAGTGTTTCGTGGCTCACGCAATCAATAGCCTATGATAAGTCACAAAACACTGCCGCCGAGGTCTCTCTTTTGTCGCTACTCTCAAGTAAGTGTGATCAAAAGTTAAACATGACATCGGATGTACTCTTGCCCTGTTGAAAATCTTACTGGTGTTGATTCAATATGTTATGCTGTTCTAGGAAGGAGGTAATACGATTGCGAGTAAGGGTTTCAACTAGCTTTGACAGTGTGGACACAAAAGAAATTGGGCTGTAATTAGAGAGAGAAGAATAGGATAGGTATATACCAAAACATCATTTAAATTTTATTCAATAACTTATAGGATCATCTTGTAAACGATCCCTAAGCTACATACGTGCTAGCTTATTATGAGCCTTAAAAATAGTTTACGTATATTAATCTGGTGATAGCCAGGCTGACTAGGCTCTACCATAAGTTTTCCAATTTCTTTCTTCAGAATTACCAACCTAGTTTTCGTTTCTGAACGAAAGCAAACTGGTGCACCTGTTTATTAATTTTAAGCTACGCTTTTCCAATACCGCGCTTTAATTTCGTTGGTGCAATTGGACCTTATGCCAGTTGGTTTTTATAAAAGTCAAATTTCGAATTTTTTTTGCCAAAATTCGGAACTATTTAGATTTTTAAGTTGTATTTAGAGATAAATTCTATGTTTATTAATTTTGAAAACTATGAGATATGTGGAATGTCTTCCTGAACCGTAATACTCAGTCGTGTGTAGGATTCGGGGTTTCAACAACGCAGTTTGCTAAGCGTAAGCTAGATATAGATATAAATTCCATCGAATATAAGAGCTATATTCGTCGAGACGTCCTAGGGTACTTAGATAAGTATGCGATGCCTTCAAGGAAGCCAAAAATAAAAAAGCAAGGTCCAAATGGCAATAAAAAGTCAGCGGGTCGAGAAGAAGCTGCAAAAAATGAAGAGAAAAAACCCAAGAAATATAAACCAGTTTATCTAAGGGTGGATGCTAAAGGAGACACACCCAGTACGTCAAGGAACTCACCCAGAAGTACTTTAGATACTGCGAATGTTACGCCAAGTACGACGGCGATTTTTAAAAGGTTCGACAGAGACGGATGCGATTGTCCTGTGACCTCACGTTCCGAAAAGAAATCTTCGATAAATCACGACGTAACGCCATTGTTATATGAACCCGTTGCCGTTAAATGTCCTGCTAGATATTGCGATATAGAGAGGCGTAAAAAGGCACATTTGCTAAAGTTAAAACAGGCGAAGAAAAACTCAGGTTCCATTAACTCTCGATCAAAGAGTAATAAGGAAAAGGAAAAACCAGAATCTCCCAAAAGGTATCCAATACTATTATTGAGGAAAAAAGTGTGTTCCAAAAAGAGCGAAATTACTACAGAGTCCATTGCCGTCTGCTTAGAAAAGTTAATGTTTGGCAAACATAAAATTTATATGGTAAGCACTGCGACAAAATTGTTAGGTTAATTATTTAGCTAATCAATTTAAAAGTAATTAGCAGTTACTGGACACACACAGCCGTTTGTGGGATATACAAAGAACAGAAAGAAAGTAAAAAACGACAATGTAAACGTTGTTCGGGAACTTATTTGGCCTCCGTGGG
This sequence comes from Polydrusus tereticollis, assembly GCA_963920685.1. NCBI lineage: Eukaryota > Metazoa > Arthropoda > Insecta > Coleoptera > Curculionidae > Polydrusus > Polydrusus tereticollis. Next base: position 18,432,431 of record OY987330.1, read on the forward strand.
GGGGGGGGGGGGGGCTTAACCCTAAAACCTATCAAAACGTTGATCTATTTTGACGATTTTAATTTTTTAATGTTTGATTTACCGGCGCGTGATATTTTCTGTTGTATTACTGTTAGAATGTGGTGTCCATGGGTGTTGGGAAAACGTGTATCAGCACGTTAAAGAGAATAGGTTGGTAAATGTTGTGTGCGCGCGATTTCAATCTCTGCTATTTTTGTTTGTAAATTACATAAGGGTTATAATTTGTTCACGCAGTTATTTGCATTCAGTCACGTAGCTAGAGGTTGGGTGGTTTCGCGCACCGGTCGAGAGAGAGACAAGAAGCACGTTCCACGTTTACCATAAAGTCGAGCGTACAGTTGATGAAACTTAAAAGTTATTTTCTTCTAATAATAGTAATTAAGTAAAATTTTTACGGCGAATGCCAAAATAAATTTCAAATGAATATCCCTTGAACTTGAAAAAAAACAGCATTTCTTTTTTTTTTATTTAAAATTTGAAGATAGGTAGGGATATCCTTATTACATCTAGCATGTACTATTTACTTCATATTTATAAAATCTTACCTTATATAATGAAAATATCCTTAATTATCAGAAATAAACATAATTAATTCACACACAAATACGGGAATCACATCTTAGGAAACCTGCACAGAAGTTAAATAAAACATAACCTTTTAATAATAAGCCGCGAAGACGATGGCCAACGATTTTGCGTCGTCGGCAAATTAGTCATCTTATTCCTTTTTACCGAATTATCTTCCGCTTGTATTTTCTATATATTTTAAGATGTTAAAAATTTTACTTACGTGTTGCAGTTAAAAGGTATTTTGATCCCCTGCGATACAAAGTATTGAAAATGTTACTTTTGTCAGTCATAATCATAACGTATTTAGAGTAATGTGGATTTAATGCATTATAAATCGAGGTAATGCGAAGTAATGCATGGTAATGCAGGGTAATGCGATGTAATGCGGAGTAATGCAGTGTAATACAGAGTAATGCAGTGTAATGTACAGTAATGCAAAGTAATGCGGGCCAATTTGTACCAGTAATGCGACCAGTGGATGGTCCCTCGGATGGACTACTTCAAATTTAAAACAGAAAAAGTTTGAATGCTTGCACCTAATTGACATTGCTGGGTCCCTGGATCTCTTCACCCTATGGCCTTAATTACGAATGGTTTTTACTTGTTGCAAAGCCTCATCGGCCTAATTGGTAAGCTGCCACGGCAATGACATTTGAAAAGGTCTGAGCGCCTGGACAAAAAGCTTGTAAACTCCGGACACCGGGAAAAGCGATCCAGTTTCACCCCAACAGACTGACACTACGCCTAACAATTAATAAATTCATTTCATTTAATTAGCGCGCCTTAGTATCGACAAAAACGAACAGCAAAAATTTATTGTTGATAACAGCCAGTATCTCACATCCTGCAAGGCTGCCACAGTGTGCCGGTGTTTTCTACCTAGTTTATCTCTGAAATTGGTAACTGACAGAGCTCCGCGTGGTATTTTACATTTTTCGAATAAAATATAAATAAAATGACTATCGAAATGATCGAAATCCTGAATAGCCCCGATGGCGTTCTGGAGGAAGAAGTAATTAAAATCTTTGTGGAGAAGGCGTCCACGACGCGGTATCGGTTTCCGAAAATCTCCAAGAATTCAATCGCTCCGCTGGAGGAATATTCGCCTAGGTCGTTTTCTTTTAAAAAACGAATTTCTTTCAAAGTTGACTCTACCGGGGAGTCTCAAGACGTTAAAAGATATCTCGGGTTAGAAAACGCGGTCGCCAACCAGCTCAACGGGCAGACTTTTGGATTTATTGATGCCAACGAGGATCGGTATATTTCGGTTAATAAGGCACAATGCGAGAAAAATCGGTACGAATCGAAAGACAGCGTGTTATCGGGAGTGTACGGGGGTTCGTTGAATAATGCTATTGTCAATAAAATATACAAGGTATGTGTTTTCCCTGCAATATATCCGTACATTTTTTTAACACTATATTTTGCTTGAGATTAGGAGAGAGTAATGAACCTTTACCACCTTGTGAGCCTTTTGCATATTAATTATAGTACATTACATACCGAAGAGGGAAGTGTTTCATTACTGTCGAGAGATTAGTTAGTTATCCGAGACGCGAAGCGAAAATTCTAGACATGTATCATGACTAATATCCTAAACCTATCTTCAACTGTTCACGAAATATTTACGTTCAAATATTAAAATAACACTTCATTTTTCAAAATCTCAAAAATTATTTTAGCAAATGCTGGAAGTGTCCGCCATTAGCAGCTCTGCAGTACCCCAGACGATCAATAAATTCCTGCTGTACTTTTTCTACGGTTTCTGGAGAAATATTCCTAATTGCGTTACGAGTGATTTCTTTGAGAATATCAAGCGTGCGTGGCTTATCTTTATACACTTTATTTTTAACATAACCCCAAAGAAAGCAGTCCAGTGGAGTAAGGTCGGGTGACCTAGGTGGCCACTCTATTGATCCACGTTTGCCTATCCACAGGTTTGGGAAAACAATATCTAGGAATCTTCTAACAGTCGCAGCATAGTGGGGCGGAGCTCCATCCTGTTGAAACCATAACGCTTGGTTTGGCATGTCTGGATTATTTTCATGAGGATATATTGTCGCTGGTGCTGGAATCAAGTCGTTTTCTAAAAAGTCATGATAACGTTCTCCCGTCAAAGTTCCTTCAAAGAAGTATGGTCCTATTACTCTGTTATTAATAGATAATCTCTGCCTATACATTTACCTTTTCATAATTCTGAGAATGACTTTCCCTAAACCAGTGTGGATTTTCTGGCGCCCAGTATCTAATATTATGATTATTATACCTATTTACTTCTTCATTGAAGCAAAACGTTGCTTCGTCTGAAAAGCATATCTGTTTTACTAGTTTAGGGTCATTATCAGTTCGCTCGGTCATGGTCTGGCAAAACTCGTTTCTGCGGTCTGGATCATGGTTCTCTGTTCGGATATTTATTGTTGAATATTATTCGAACTTCGTTGTGTGTTCTAGTTTTCTCACCATATCCAAGCATAGTTAATATTTCGATTCTCCGAGTCTCGGTTAGACGCATTGTAAATATTTTCGATTAACAATACAGTGACACTTTGTCAAATACTCACAAACAGAGGTATAATTTATTTCGGGGACAGTTGAAGATAGGCTTAAGACATTATTCCGAACACGCCCGCCATTTAATTTGTATTGAAATTATCCGTTATTAAATCACAACCCTGTAATTGAATGTTGGTAGGTTTATATTCTTGTTTATTTTAAAAAATGTTCTATTAAAAAAGTCGTAAATAAAACAACATGTTATTAGAATAAAATCTACCATGGATTTTAGCATGCTATATATTGACCAAAGTGTAAACGTTCTTTTTATTTTAATTTTTATTCACTTCATTTTCACAGAGTAACCTTTCCTCTCGTGGGCGGGAAATGAAAGTTAAGAAAGTGACATTTTCCAACTTTTAAAACGCAATAAATGTAAACATTACGTATATGGTTGTAAATAAAAGTAATTTTAATAGGTTCTATAACGATGCACATTGTATATCAGACTCTTTCGTTCTTTATTTGCCTATCTCACTCTCTAAAAGGCCCAAATACAAATAATACAATAGAAAGTCGGTTTTGATCAGCTAGTTATTGGCGTGCCTCCAGATTCAGACTTTTGAGTACCTATCTTTCTCTAAAATCTGCATTAAGTGAAAAATATAACTGGATATTGTCGACACAATTATTTTATTTATATGCGTACATTTATGATTTACTTGTATATTTTTTATGTACAGGGCTATTGATTATAGTTGGACCGCTTATCTATAGGAGTAAGTAGATAAACAATTTTAATACACTCCCCGACAATAAATCCCGGACAAGAAAAATTAAAGTCATTTTGATAGTCCTGTAACTTTTTTATTTCTTTTCCGATTTTATTGAAATTTTGAGCAAAGTGTAGCCCTATGTTTTGACAAGTCAGCCTAAATTTTAGATTTTAAAAAATACTGATGGCTCGACCAATATATAGGGAAAAACAAAAGTTACTTTTTTACCTCTGTTTTCTTAAGGCCCTGTGGAAAAATTGAGCGGTGAAATGTAGATTTGTTACATTTTGTTTTAAAGTGTGGCCCTTTTTTGACAGAATGTTTTTTGGTTCACTCTAATATCTGCTTTTTGAGAAAAGATACAGATGTTTAAAAAAAGTGGTGCACATTTTTAAATTTTATTTACATTTTAGAACGTTACTTATCTAGTCGCCTCGCTTTTGGTTGCGTAGTAACGTTATAAGTATTGTCAGTATACTGCCATTACAGAAGACAATATTTAAATTTTTTTTTTGTAAAAAAAATGAGACCCGAAGATGTGGCACGTGCTGTTGCACTGAATGATGATGGCCGCAATATACGGTATATTGCGGAATTCTTAGGTAAACCTAAAAGTACTATACAAGACGCGATTAGCCGGTTTCGCCAAACTGGCGAGTACACCCGACGTAGAGGCTCAGGGAGACCACGTAATTAGTCGAGAACCATCCAACGCAGGTTAAATGAATCGGGATTGACGTCCAGAAGACCCGTTGCATGTCCCAAATTACTCCCAGCTCACCGTACACAACGGTTACATTTTGCACAAGAACATGAACACTGGGGACTAGAAGAGTGGTCGCAGGTCCTGTTTACAGATGAATTGCGGTTTTGTCTGCGCTCACCTGACGGACGTGAACGGGTTTGGAGGAGACCAGGTGAACGATACGCCCAATGTTGCATAACTCCAAGAATACCGTTTGGAGGCGGTAGTGTCATGGTGTGGGCTGGGGTATCATGATATCATAACATGCTCGTACAGAGCTAGCGTTGGTTGAAAATGGTTCTATAACTGCTGATAGATACATCAACCAATGCTTGGCAGAACACGTGGTACCCTACGCCGAGTTCGTTGGGCCGAATTTTATATTAATGCAAGACAATGCGAGGCCCCACGTTGCACGGGTTGTAACAGAATATTTAGATCAGGTTAACATTCAACGATTCCAATGGCCCCCGCATAGCCCTGATTTAAACGCAATTGAGCATGTGTGGGATATGCTAGGTAGACGTGTTCGAAATCGAAATTTAGAAACATTACCAGATCTGCGAGAAGCTCTTCTTGAAAAATGGCAAAACATTCCTCAAGAAGCCATTCAAAACTGCGTTGCAAGCATGCCACGTCGCATGAGAGCAGTTATAACGGCACGAGGTGGCAACACGCGCTATTAAATTTTAGGATTTTCTTTAAGCTAGTCTATAAGATAATGTAACGTTATAAAATGTAAATAAAATTTAAAAAATTGCACCACTTTTTTTAAACATCTGTATATTTTCTCAAAAAGCAGATATTAGAGTGAACCAAAAAACATTCTGTCAAAAAAGGGCCACACTTTAAAACAAAATGTAACAAATCTACATTTCACCGCTCAACTTTTCCACAGGGCCTTAAGAAAACAGAGGTAAAAAAGTAACTTTTGTTTTTCCCTATATATTGGTCGAGCCATCAGTATTTTTTAAAATCTAAAATTTAGGCTAACTTGTCAAAACATAGGGCTACACTTTGCTCAAAATTTCAATAAAATCGGAAAAGAAATAAAAAAGTTACAGGACTATCAAAATGACTTTAATTTTTCTTGTCCGGGATTTATTGTCGGGGAGTGTATAAAAGTTGTAGTTTTTTTTTATAAATTGTTTTATGGTGTTACACAAAAAACAAACAAGAAACACATTTGTGACATATGCCATAGAGATTTTAGTTTGATAAAACTTTTAATTCTCTATTCAGCTATTATAGTTTTATGATGCCTTGTAAAATAAAGGAGTCAAAAGCGTTTTTTAAATTTTTATTGAAGTTGGGCATGCACGCACTTCAAACTCTTTTAAATTAAAAATTTTGACGTATTTTAGCTTTAAGGAAATGCTGATTTAATAATGAGTTTTTCCGATAGTGACAAAGGAGATATATTTAAAATATGTTTAATTTAATTTAGTAATCTTAATTTTACAGCACAAAACTTGCGCCATTTTGTTCGATACGTTTTCTGTATATTTATTTCTGTCTTTTTATGGCAGCTGAAATAATGCCTTGGTTATCATTATTTAATTTGTCTTTTAAATGGCCCTATAAAAAATATCTAATAAGGTTAAATCTGGGCTATTTGACGGTTCCCTCAATGTGTCATATCTGTCAATCATAATGGAGAAGTTTCATTGAGAAAGGCAGTTACTGCTACAATGTTGGGTGGTGGAGCACCGTCCTGCTGGCAAATGATTTCCCTATGATTTATTGATTGATTTATAATAAAAATATAATCAACATTTTTATCTGTGTCCGTTTTTTTGCTGGATGAGTGTTAGGGTTTGTGAAGCTGAAAAAATAAAGTTAACGGGCCCGTTTAAAAAGTAACATTACGAGAAAGGAAAGTGTACCCACTTTAACTTTAGTTTCTTTTGTTAAAGTATTTGCCTTGTAATCTGATCATAAATATTGCTTTTTTGTATTATCTTATGTAAATTGTGTTTATCGTTATCAATTGCTTTATTACTCTGGTATTATTAGCTTTCTGTTTTGTTGCTGGATATACAGGTTGTTTTCGTAAATTGCTGTAATAGCTTCTAGAGATAAGGTTATTAAAGAGAAAAATGATACAGGGTATTCCAAACTCGATATTAAGTACATTTGAGTTTTGAAAAAACTGAATAAAATGGTCTATTAGAGTACAAGTTTTATAAAGCATCATTTTACCGCACGCGTGCATGTTAGAAAACGAGTCGCTGCGAGGGGAGTTTTCCAATAGGAAAGTGGGCTAATAGCTTTATAAAACATGCACTTTTTATTTGAATCATAGATATCTCCGGGGTGAAGATTATTCATATTGAAGAGGAAAGAAAAATCCAAAATTCTTCAAAAATATTTAATATTTGTGAATAAATATTTAGTATTAACTTACCAAATGATTGCCTTTTGGTTTCTTATGATGTGGTCAATCTGTTTCCAAGTATCCCTCGACAACTGGTGATAAATATCGTGGAAAGAACTCATCTTTGTCGGAGGGGTATAATGTCCCTTTTGAATAAATGTCCAGGTATAGATTTTTTAGATTTAATGACAAGTTTTTTGAAATGACGGATGGTTTACCCATGGGTTCAGGTCTTTTCCCACTTTTTAGCTGAATTTTTTATGGGTGATTTTGAAAATAAGTTGTTTAATTCAAATTTTTACCTTCTAGATAAAATTTTATCATGGCGCAGATATGTTGATGATACTTTTATTGTCTGGACAGGAACAGGGAATGAATTATAAATTTTCTTCAATTTTTTATATTCTTTAAACAACCACATCAAATTTACAAAAGAAATATAATCTGAATGTTGTCTGAATTTTTTAATTTTTAATTTAACAATAAAGAGGGTGAATAACTTTTTTGAGTATGCTATTTATCGGAAAAACACACATACAGACAATGTTATACCAGCTGACTCCAATCATTGTTTAGCTCATAAAATGGCAGCGTTTAAGTCTTTGATCCATCGTTTGTTGACCATCCCACTCTTACCTTTGGAATTTGAGAGAGAAGAGAACATCATCTTTCAAATTGCTTATAACAACGGATACAAGAGATCATTAATCAATAATTTAATAAGAAAAAAATTTAATGGCATGCTTAGGAAGGTGTTGACTGACCCCTTGGATATATAACACCTAGGGTATATAAGACTAACTTTTTTGGGCGCTGTTTCTCTGAGGGTGGGTAATGTATTGAAGCCCTTAAACAACAATTTTAAAATAGCTTACAAATCAGTAAACAATTTACGCAGCTTATTCTTGAGAGTAAAGGATTCAATTAACGTTCTTGACAAAAGTGAGGCATATTTGTTGTCCTGTAACTCATGCACAGCTAAATATGCTGGACAGACAGGACGTAGTTTTAGTATTAAAATAAAAGAACATTTAAACTCTCAGAAATCGCCTAATGACAAGAGATCAGGTTTTGGCCTACATTTAAGAGAGAATTTACATAATTTTAATATTAAAGACAACTTTAAAATGCTACATAATGCGAATAAACTCCATAAGCTGAATTTTTTAGAAAATTTGGAAATAGCCAAATTAGAAACTAATAATCAGATTGAGTGTTTGAACGATCCTGTCAACGCCCACTACAGAGAATCAGCGAATATTGTGAATGAGTTTAAATCGTAAATGTTTGTTTAAATAATCGTACCTCTTTTTGTGCAACCTAGATGCCGCTCTAGTTCGGTATATTTTGTTTTATTTTTTTAAATGTTTTTTGGGTTTATCCCGTTGATCAATTTTATATAATTAGTTAACCTGTGTTCGACATGGTGAACTTGTTTGTGTCCTTAATGGAAAGTTTGTGATTATATTATGTAAGTCATACCTAATAATTCTGATTTTGGATTGAGATTATTATATAAATGAACTTTTTAGACAGCTCTTAAAAATGGTTTAAGAAACCGAAACCATTGTTATCTGTGCAATCGCATTTTATTTTAATTTATTGCGATTCGAATAAGTACCTACCTCGATGAGTAATGAAATGATTCCAAATTAACAGCCAATGTACTACCAACGAATTTGAAATATCCTGTATACCTTAGAGGGCCATCTTGTAAACGTAATCAAAACAAAGGAAGTCAACAGTCCTTATTGTAAATATATTATGCCTAAATTTTTCCAGCATTTCCAGGGATGATGTAGGGGAAGGTATGGTGTAACGACTTACAATCTGTGGACTTAGTTATACCTGATAACAGAAAATTTTTATTTCATCAGCCTTCTGTTTTTTACAAAGGTCAGTTATCGGCCTATTTATGTCAAAGTCATTAAAGCCTTATTCTGAATACATCCTACACGAGAAAGTATTTCGTAATTAGTTTGCAAACAAACCTATTTATAAAACAAAACCTGGACACAAGATGAACAATAGATTGTTTTTAACTTTTAGGCTCTCTCATAAAAGTTATATTACAATCAGATTGATCAACGTTTAAAATTTTGGGAGCAGGAAGAAATCACCCTTCACAAAAATATACTAGAGCGTTCCATTAAACCTATACAATAGTTTAGTAAAATCTAAAAGCTAGGTCCACAATGATCACAAAAAATATAGAGGCAATGCCTATTTGTTAAAGTAGTTTAATTAAAGTGAAATTTATTTATCACTTACTTCAGTCTTTTATTGCATCAAACACTTAAAATCATCTTATGATACCAACCCCTAACATTTCGTGCCCGAAATTGTGTATGCAGAAACTCAAATAATGCCGATTTTAACCTAGAAAATGCCGATGTATCGTTTTAGTTTACTTTCCCCTATATACATTACACATATACTTTCTAAATAACACTCCGTCTTTTTTTAATTTTAGTTTGGTGACAAAGGATCTGGATTCAAATCAAAAGCGGAACCACAAGATTTTTATAAAGTCAGGGATGACTGTTTGGAAAGGGGAACCCTATTTGAAGATCCCGAATTTCCAGCTATAGATTCTTCACTTTTCTTCAGTCAAAGACCCGATAGGCACTATGAATGGAAAAGACCACATGTAAGTGCATTATAGTGGATGTACATTATAATCTAGGTAAAGTATCCTATTCAACAATCATATTAAAGTGGCCAAATTGCAAGTGTCTCTGTTTTTTTCACACCAAGGAAACTTTTCGCAATTTCCAAACAAAAAATAAATTTAGGCTAATTACTTAAATAGTCGCTTTGAAAGATCATGGGATTTTGCTGAGTGTGCAAAGATGGATGCAAGTAGTAAATGTGAACGGTTTATAAGTGCTTTCGGGAGAAACAGTATACTAGGCTTGCAGAAAATAGCTTTGGTTGGTTAATAAAGGAGCTACGAGCTATGAGGGAGCACCTAGGGTTGTTGGGTGATAGCAACACAAATAATAACATTTTTCGAAGCAACTAACCTTCTTTATGAAAATCAGTTTGGTTTTAGGAGAAATAAAAATACAATTTTGGGAATCCTTAACCTCATATCTGATATTATGCATGTTCTTGATGGACAGAGCTATGACACAGTCCTGTTTTGTGATCTGAGCAAGGCATTTGACTGCCGAATATTAACTAAGTTCTTGAATTTTAGCGGCGTTGTGTTTTCCTTATAAACACCGTTATAATACCCAAAGCACTTTTACTAACTGTTTGTCTCTTAAGAATTTGTGACAAATTATGCATTCAAAGTTACGTTACTTTTATTTTCCAGGAGATTTGTGACAATCCTCAATTTTTCGTAGAAGGTTACTCTAGATTTGATGTTCAGCAGGGTGAGCTGGGAGATTGTTGGCTATTAGCTGCAGCAGCAAATTTAACACTCTACCATAGACTATTTCTTCAAATTGTCCCTGATGATCAAGATTTCGATGATAAATATGCCGGAGTCTTCCATTTCAGGTATGCAAATAGGAATCATATTAATTTGTGTTTTTATGTTTTTTTCTAATTTCATTTCAGGTTTTGGCAGTACGGTCGATGGATAGATGTTACAATCGACGATAGATTGCCAACCTATAGAGGCGAGCTAATATTTTTACATTCAACTGATGAGAACGAATTTTGGAGTGCCTTATTAGAAAAAGCATACGCAAAGTAAGTACGCACTCTATGCACATCCCGGTATTTTAAATCTTGTGATAATTCCCCTAGTACGCACACCTTATCTTAAAAGGTTCTCACTAAATTACTGACATTTAAAAAGGTCAAGATTCCAACTCAATTTTCCACAAATACACATTTTTTAGAATTATTTTCTATTAAGTACGTAATACGCTATCACTATCATCCACATTTATAATAAGATGATGTATTTCATTTTGTTGTGTAGTTGTATAGCAGTCTTCAATTTTTAAGACAATTTCACCGAATACTTTCTTTATTAGCTCTATTACACTATCACTAAGAGTAGGTGTGCTATTTTCAGTTCTCATTTTCGATTTAATTTGATGCCACATGGGTTCAATAGGGTTAAAAATGCAATAATAGGGTGGCAGTCGCAACACAGTGTGACCCATTTCTTCCGCCATTTTAACACGCACATACTATTTTTTTAATACTAAATGCCTTTAACACTTCTAACAACTGCTGTTTTTTACTATACGTTTCCTCGAAGTGCAAGTCATTTTCTTAACATGAACTCCTTTATTGGGGATTTTGTGCTCGATGCATTCGGTACTTTTTCCAGTTGCCGGCTGTGGTACCTTGCATTGTCCATCACAATAACACTGTGTACTGGTACATTTGAACCACGTTTCATCCAGATAAACTACTTATTGAACGTTTTTCGGATCTAAACTTTTTTATTTCCCTAAGGTACAGAAATCTCATGTTTCTTAATCTTTCGGATAATAATTTGTCTCTTGTTTATTGTCTTATACTTAAATGCCATCTCTTGCAAAGCGCGGTGAAGACTTGTCCTGCTACATGATATCGTTGTATCGTCAGTTGTTAGCCGTGTTTTTAAAGAATCTAACGTGGGCACAACATTTTCTCGATGCATTTGGTATATTATTAAGTTGTTTCTAGAAAACCTTAATTAGACAGTTTATTAATTTTGATAACAAATCAAGTAATGTACCCTATCTATTGTTATTATAAACTGGCATTAAAAATAAATGTGGGTTAATACGTCTCTGCGAAAGCGAAAGCCGAGTTTATGAGGGGTTTTATTGCAGTCATTAAGCTAAACGAAATATGTTGGGAAGTACTTTACCAATAATTATTGTGACAAACTTGACAGATTACGAGAGTAAGTTTTAACGCACTTTAGACACGAATATTCTGACTCATTTGATATAGATGTGGGTGACAATCGAGACCAGTCGAATAGGTAAATGTAAACCAAATAAAATAAATCAAGTTCTAGTTGACTGAGGTATATGCTTTTTGGATATATCATTGTTTTTTAATTTATTTTGCTCATCCAATGACGAAGATCCACACTTTACTTCTTATTTCATTGACTACAGGCTTCATGGTTCATACGAAGCACTTAAAGGAGGTTCAACATGCGAAGCCATGGAAGATTTTACCGGAGGCGTTACCGAAATGTACGAGCTGGAAGCCTCCCCTCCAAATCTATTTCAAATTATGCATAAAGCCTATGAAAGGGCATCACTAATGGGATGTTCCATCGAGGTATGTACAAAAAACTAATACAGCTGACAATAAAATTCCATTAATTATTGTCCTTTTACAGCCTGATCCCAATGTCGTGGAGGCACAAACTCCTGAGGGGCTTGTTAGGGGACACGCATACAGCATAACCCGTGTGCAATTTGTGGATATACAGACGCCCAATGTCACAGGAAAAATTCCCTTGTTAAGGTTAAGGAATCCTTGGGGAAACGAGTCGGAGTGGAATGGAGCTTGGAGTGATGGGTAAAGTTATTTTTTATTTTTCATTCTAATTAAAGGTACTCCATAAAGATTAAAAATCGATATTAATTGCACGCCAGGGGACAGTCAGGAAAATGAACATTTCTCTCAAATAAAAATTAATTAATAGGTTTTTTCCACTTTAATTTTTTATTTAAAAATTAAAAAGAAGATGATTAAATTTTGCATATACAGGGTTTATGTATGGAAACGGTCACATATCTCAGACCCAGCTTAAAAAAATACAACATTTTGGGGATTCAATTGTAATATTTGCAAAATTGCCAAGTTTACCGTTTCTGTGATACTGTAAGAAACTTCAGTTCCCCTTTACTTTTATTGTAATCAAATCAGCGTCAAAACATTATCAAAATCCCCAAACGCGCAATTTCCATTTTGCCTCGTTTTTAAAATGTGACCACATGGCTTTTTTGTTGAAAGGTCTTGTGGGAATAAAGTTGTATTTTTAACTCCCAACATTAAACTGTGAGGCTTTGAATTTTCCTCGGGTTTAGGTAATTTCACTGGTTAGCTTTTTATATTTGGCTAAGTGAATTAGACAGTTAGATCACATTTAATTTCGCGTTTATTCATCCAATTCGGCACTTGTTTACAAGATAACTCTTTAATACAGGATTAATTAGTAACTTATAACATTACTATATTCATTTACTTGGTGCTCTTCATTAAGCGAATGCAATTGTTATGTCCGACGGACGATGACCCACGTTAATTTTGATGTACGTATTTACCTTCGAATGGTTTAAATCGCAGTCTCTGTCGAGGAACCGACAGCTTGCTCTGTCGCCAGAGAATCACGCCCCGCTGTCATTCGGATCAATCACAAGGTAACATATCTCGCGCCTTGTCTTCTAATAGGCTATTTGTTGTTACGCCATGTTTTCTTAGGACCAATTGTTATTTTCCCGTCTTCTGTACTGCGATTAATTTCCTAGCGGCAAAACGTATGAAAGAATATACGTTTTTACAATTTCTAAAGATAGACGTTTTAACATTGAATTATGCTGAGAACACTTTTTTGTTTAATTAACCGTAGCGACAGGCCGCTGTTTTAGGATAATATTTGCAAATTTTGTTGTTTGTCTGGACAAACATATTATTCGTTCTGAAAACATTAAATGCATATTGTTTCTCTGTTTCTCTGACCGTTGAGGAATTGTGTTGCTAATGGAATATTTGAAAAGCAGCTATTTTATCTAGACAAAAAGTAGTATTGATTCTAAAAACATTGGTTGCATTTAATTTCACTATTTTTATTGCATTTGAGCAATCGTTTCTCCAACAGGTCTCATATTCTGAAATATGGAGACGGTTCTGATAAAAATTTAATATGTAAATAATTAACAGCTGATTCCTTTTGTTCTTTAAAACTGAAGCAAAACGTATTATGATTTCTAAAATGCCTTCAAATGATTAAGGATACCCTACACCTTGTTACTAAATAATGAAAGGGTCCTACCATTTAAAAAAGTATGTAAACTAGGGCTGCAGTTAAGATTTTAAAAAATTAGAAAAGAATTATGAAAGAACCCAATTTAAGTACTTTTCCAATGCCATTTGTATACGTTGTTTTATATACGCCATTTTGTTTTTTTGTTAAATGGTTCTTACTCCGCCATTTTAAGAAGAACTCGATTGCGTAATAAAAAATACAGGTTGTCAATGTCACACGTAACTCCCGGTGATATTTAGGTTAAAATTAGGATCCCACTCAGATTAGCAGTAATCAAAATTTGAATATGATTACGTTTACATCCGGTATACTTATAACTCTTTTACAGAGCTGCCGAATGGAGATTTATATCCGAATCGGAAAAAGAAGAGCTCGGACTCACGTTCGACAATGATGGAGAGTTTTGGATGTCCTATAAAGATTTTGAGAAACAATTTAGTCGTGTCGAAATATGCAACTTAAATCCTGATTCGTTGTCCGAGGATGAGCTCAAAGAAGGAAATAAAAAGAGGTGGGAAATGTCTGTTTTTGAAGGCGAATGGGTTAGAGGCGTAACAGCTGGAGGTTGCAGAAATTTTCTAGGTGAGTGGTACTGTAGAGCAATAGACATATTATTTAAACAGAAATGCAAGTAAAAACCCTGAAGTAATCTTCACCTGACGGAATCACAGACTGTTCTATCTTAATTAAGAACTCTCGATTTTATATCTTCTATACCCACAGAAATATTAAAATCTATTTAAACTACTCATTCTAGACCACTTATTTTGCTTATAAATGGAATTTTTAAAACAAGTATATATCCAGAAGCTTTCAAAATTGGTGTAATAAAACCTATCTTTAAAAACTTACATTTAAGTAAAATTAGGAATTATATATCTATAACATTAATTTGTTTCCATTAGCTAAGAATTTAAAAAATAATAATGGATAATTATTTTGAAAGAATAAATTTTGATTCAGAAAAATAAATCGACAAAATGCTATTTGCTATCTAATAGAACAAACATTCAATTTTTTAGATAATAAAATACCTTGTATTTGTATTTTTCTGGATTTAGCAAAAGCTTTTGATACGGTTAGCCATAATTTACTATCAAAAAAAGTTGAAAATATTGGATTTAGAGGAAAGCAATTAAAAACTATCTTAAAGATAGACCAACTTAATGTTAAAATGGATAAAGAAGAAAGCTATTCAAAAGTATTTAAATGTGGTGTTCAAGGAACAATTTTAGGACCATTATCTTTTAATATTTATATTAATGATTCAATTAGTATAAATTGCAATGGGAAAATTCACAGTTTTGCAGATTATACAAATTGGGACAATTTAAATAAGACTATTAAAAATTATTTTAAAATTATAAAAAATCGGTTTGATAATAATTTATTAACAATTAATTGTAATGAAACAAATTATCTTGCTTTTACTTTAAACCCAAATAATGTACCACAAAATATGAATGGTATTAATATAGGCGATGACATTCAAATTTTAAAAGTTAATCATGTAAAATATTAATAAGAATAATTTTTGACCGTAAATTAAATTGGAATTTTCAAGTAGAATATTTAATAAAAAAATTAAGAAGTTTATTACCAATTCTTCAAAACATTAAACATTTTCTGGATATATTATTTGAGTGTCCCAACTTTATTTATACACGAAATATCTTCTTCCCTGTTCATGATATAAAAAAAGTTTCAAGAGAAATAGTTCTTGGTTTAAAGAACTACTTCTACAGAGAGTACATTTAAGTATACAGGGTGCCTCAAAAGTACAATTTTTAATATCAACTTTATTTTTTTAAATAGGACACCCTATATTTTATGTCAAATATTGCTTCTTCAATCAATTCTTTATCAAAAATCTATGATATGTTCTATGCCTAATGTGGTCCGTTTCCTAGATAATGGTAAGATTAAATTAGTATCAAAACTTTGAAAATGCTTTGAAATAATATATTAGGTAAACAATAATTACCTATTACTATAGTAACAAACTAGTGACATTTTAAAATAAATTTTGACATTTCTAACAGTGATATAAATTTTTAACTAGAAGATAAGAGGTCAAAGTAGTAAGTAATTTTTATAACTATGCCACCACTTTTTACTCCGAACGAATATGTTGACATGCTGTTAATCTACGGCGAGTGCAAGAAAAAATCGCGGGATGCACAACGGTTATACAGGGAGCGGTTTCCAGATCGTCCAACACCATCGCTTTGCACTTTTGCAAATGTGGAAAGAAAAATGCGAACGGGCTCTTTTCCTACCTCGAGTGGTTCACAACATGCTCGACCAGTAAGAAACGAAACTAACATAATAAATGTCCTTGCACTCATAGTACTAAACCCTCATGTGTCAGTAAGAGGCATATCAGAAGAAACGGGTATTAGCAAGACTTCAGTGCAGCGAATTCTAATTAACAACGGATACCACCCCTTTAAAGTTCATCTGGTACAAGCTCTACGGCCTAATGATTATGAAAGACGATTGGAATTCATCGCCTTTTTGACTACACAGTTAAATGAGGATCCACGGTTTCTGGCAAAAATTATGTTGAGTGATGAATCGCGATTCCACAATAACGGAATCGTGAATCGTCATAACATTCATTATTGGTCGGTTGAAAATCCACATTGCATTGGGGTCGGGAAACTCATTTCCAAAATGTCTGGGGAGTAAATGTGTGGTGTGGTCTCTTTAATGGACGATTAATTGGGCCACACTTTTATGAAGGTACATTAAACGGTCAAAGGTATTTAAATTTTTTAATCGAGGTCTTACCTACGCTTTTGGAAGAAGTTCCCATAACCGAACGTTTTAATATCTGGCTTCAACAAGGTTGTGTTCCGCCACATAACTCCCGGATTGTATTATTAGACAATAATTATGGGAGAAACTGGATTGGGAATTGAGGACCTGTCAGGTGGCCAGCACGATCGCCGGATTTAACACCTTTAGATTTTTATTTGTGGGGATATTTAAAGCAGGTAGTTTATACTAAAAAACCAAACAATTTGGAGGATTTAAAACAGCCATGTCAAACTCAAAATCACTGGTTGGCCAAAAGCATGAAGACCATAGACTAGGTGGGCCGCAAAACCTAATCTTAAAGAAGACAAACTACTGAAAATCTTAACGAAAAAAAGTACTATTATGTTAGATTAGAAGTATATTTATTAAATTTCCAATAAAAAGGACATTACAAAAACTTACAAACATTAACTTCTTTTGCCAGATATTTGACATCTTTTGTCTTTAATTAAGTTGTCTATTTGTGGCGTGAATTTATCGGCGGAAATAACTTTTAAAACTGCGTCCAAGTGTGCGTCCGTCAATCGCGATCTTGCGGGAGATTTGTTTCCTTTCATCAAAGAAAATAATTGTTCACACTTATAGGTACTTCCAAACATTGACAGGATTTTACAGGCAAATTTTCTTATTTCTTGGTATTGAAAAGGCAAGTACTTATAAAATTCGAATGTACCAACACTATCAAATTTTTCTTTTAAATGGGTTTGACACTGAATCTCAATCACTTCCATCTGCAAGTGAGGGGGAACTTTATCAATATCGATAGTGAAAAGACCAGTAAATAAAGAAAAATTGTTTTCTTGGGACTTAAAATCCTGAAAACGCTTTTCAAATTCTGACAGAAGGCTTCCCATTTTCTCTGTATACATTTTGTATGATATTGGGCCACTTGTACTTTCCTGATACGCCTTGCAAGTCGGAAAATGTGACAGATTATCCACCGCTAACTGGTTTTTCCACAGCATCATCTTACACTTGAAAGCTTTAACATGATCATGCATATCTGTTATAACTTGACGTGGTCCTTGCAATTTCGTATTTAAGTCCGACAAGTGTTTTGTGATGTCTACCATAAATGAAAGATCTTGTAAAAAAGGTACGTCGGATAATAAGCTGACATCTTGTTCTTTCACTTCCATGAAAAGGCGTATTTCTTCTTTGAGTTTCCAAAACCGATCGAGAACCATAGAACACGAAAGCCATCGCACTTTTGCATAATACGGTAAACCAGTGTACTCACTTTCTAAATCACGTAAAAACGCAGAAAACTGTCGCTGATTCAAGCCACGTGACCTTATGAAGTTTATCATTTTTTTCACTGACTTTAAAACGCTTTCCAACTTGATCACTTTTGAGCATAAAACTTCTTGGTGGATTATGCAATGAACATGATGAAAATCTGGTTTGTCACTGCCCGTTTCTCTGATCTTTGTTTGTAATATTTTAATGAAGCCATTATTTACTCCAGTCATTGAAGGAGCTCCGTCTGTTGCAACGGAACACAGTTTTGACAAATCTAAATTGTACTTTTGCAGAAGTCCATAAACAGCATTGAAAATATCCTCCCCAGTTGTTGTATCATGCAGTGGTACTAATTCCAGTAATTCTTCATAAACGTTGATATCTCTATCAACAGCACGAAGAAAAATAGCGAGTTGCGCCACACCACACACATCTGTACTTTCGTCACAGGCAATAGAAAATGCAATGAAAGAGTCTGATTTTGTTTTTATCTGTTCGCTTATATTGGCAGCCAACTCGGTAACTCTTTTAGCGACAGTATTCCGGGACAAGGATATATTTTGAAAAGCCTTCACGCTCCCGGGACTTACAATTTCCGCGGCCTTTACAAGGCACTCTTTTATAAATTCACCTTCAACAAATGGTTTTGAGTGTTTTGCGATCAACTCCGACAGTACGTAGCTCGCTTGAACGGCAGATTCATTTTCTTGCTATGGACGTGTAAACATAAGCTGTTGATCTTTTAACCGTGATTTTAACTCTTTTAACTTTTCGTTTATAATCATGCCTGTATACTTGTCAAACTTAGTTTTATGACTATCATAGTGACGTTTTATATTATATAATTTTGGGACACCGACTGTACTGTTACAAATCAAGCAAATAATTTTGTCTTTCACTTCACAGCAAAAAAACTCTAATTCCCACTTTTCTTGAAAGATACGATGCTCATCTCCAAGTTTCCTCTTACTTCCACTTGGTTTTGAAACAGACATGTTAAAAACTTTATCCGAAATAAATAACAATAAGTACTGTTACGTGTTGTAACAATAAGTACGCAACTAAACTCGCAATTCTATCGCAACTGACTCATAACTAACTGAACAACTGAACTCAATCGAGCGGTATTGGCTTATATACGGATTGTGATTTCTCGACAGTTCTTTCCAGAATGTTCAGGTAGCGTCATCTGTATTCTCGCGCGATAGAACTTTCCGGAACAAGCCAGGCTTTTAGGTTGAGCGCGCATCTTAGTTCATGTGTATCGCTGAGTTTGACGTAAATTATTAATATGCGTAAAAGTAGTGAGCCTTCAATTACATTAGCGGACATTTTTGGGTTTACATTATTGCGTCTAACTTTGTTTTTTAATTCGGACTATATTACTTCTATAGGATTCAAATCCCAATGGTAGGGAGGCAATCTAAGTGGTATGTTACCGGATGCTTTTATAGCCTCATCTACGCACTATATTTTATCATACGAATTGGTTTTTAGTACGTTAACTAGTTTTTTTTTGTATAATTATCTTTAAAATAGAGGCCATGTTGGCTAAGGAACTCTTGCAGTACCTCTTTTTTGCTGCTTATGGTTGGTATTCTCAAATGATTTAATAATAATTCGACAATTTCTCATGTGTTAAGAGGTATAATTAATTATACCTAAAATGCGTACATTATCAAAATAAAAACGTAATACCGCCCTGTTACTGAGAAAGGCCTACAAGCCAGTAATTGCTTTATGGGGGGTAAAGTCCCCCACCGTTATAAAGCAGGTAAAATCATGACCATTTATCTTGTGTCGGACTATACTTTTGTCAATTTTCTTTGACACATAAACAAATAAATGTCTTGATGAAATTGATTTTCTGATTGATCTAATAATAATTTTTATTCATCCTTATTGAACAATTTTTGTCATTTTCTATCTATGAACTGTTTTGATTGAAATTATAGCTTTTCAGCATCCAAACACAAATAATATCATGTACCTATCCTGTTATAGATGTACTACATTTTATTTTTTGTCAATATTTACTTTTAGTTATCTTTATGAGTGACTTACCACATATTCAAATTATATTTAAATTAGTTACGTAGTAAGTCATTTATTTAAATAAACTTTGTTCCTGTTAATTCAGTTATTAAGTGCAAGTACCAAGAAGAAGTTACACCTAAGTATTATAATAATTACTTTCTTTTCAGATTCATTTTGGCATAATCCCCAATATAGAGTAACCCTAACAGAAGTAGATGAAGATGATGATGACGGCAACTGCACATTAATTGTGGCTTTAATGCAGAAAAACCGAAGGCAAATACGTAGTACTGGCGTAGACCTGTTAACCGTAGGATTTGCAATCTACCATGTAAGCAAATTGAATCCCATCCAAAACTTTTCATGTGTAATCGTAATTGATTTGTTGTATTTCAATAATTCGGTTTTATAAGTTGTTCCCTTTGTTGCAGTTGTCACACCCTGACAGTGTTCCCAAACCTTTGGACGTCCAGTTTTTCAAATACAACGCTTCAGTAGCCCGTTCTCCGTCGTTTATTAACTTGCGAGAAGTCTCCTGCCGTTTCAAGCTACCTCCTGGAACCTACTGCATAGTGCCTTCCACTTTCGACCCCAACGAAGAGGGAGAATTCTTACTCAGGGTGTTCTCAGAGCATCAGAACAACATGCAGTACGATGGTTTTGCTTCTAATTCGATTAGCTCTAGGGAACGCGAGGAGGTCGATGATGAAGGCAGCGAAGATGATGCTCCTTCGTATCATCCACCATCTCCACCTTCCGCGTCTCACACGGGGTATCCTTTGAGCCCTGGGGCTCACGATCCTTATCCGTCAAACCCAGGATATCCACAGCCAGGTTTCTCTTCTAACCCTGGATACCCTCAACCTGGCGGATATCCTTATCCTCAGCCTGGAGGGTTCTCACAGCCAGGAGGGTATCCACAGCCAGGAGGGTATTCACAGCCAGGGGGGTATTCACAGCCAGGGGGGTATTCACAGCCAGGAGGGTATCCACAGTCAGAAGGGTATTCACAACCAGGAGGGTATCCGCAACCTAGTTATCCACAACCAGGGTATTCAAATCCACAATACCCTGGGTATCCGGGATATCCCTCACAACCACAACCTCCACAACCTCCACCAAGAAATAGGGATAAAGGGGACCCTATAATTAACTTTTTCAGTAAACTTTTTAAATAAAAATGAATTTGGTTTAAAAGCCTATTTGCATTTGGCTTCAATTCGACAAATTGAGATTATAGACAAATATTTAAATTGAATCTCTGACGTTTCTCGCAGTTGCTGTTAAAGTATTGCCATCTAATAATGATCTTCAAAATTACCATAATCTCCATGACGTATTTTTCAAGTTTTGAAACTTTTTACCACTCGCCCACATAATTTTCAGTGTATTATAAATATACTGATTCTAAAAGTAACCACACGCCTTCTTTAAAAGATTTCTCGGTACAAAATATACTTTTTTCATAGGTAGCCAGTGGCGGATCCATAGGCGTGACAATGATGTTTCACTGATATACAGAGTGTCTGCCACTTAAAATTCCGTAGGCCTGTATATCCTTAATTTTTAACTGACAAATTTGTGGGGTATATCGAATTTTGCAGTTTATTGAGTTCTTAAGCTCAAAGAAACATGTTTTTATGAAGAAAATTATTTTGGAAATCATCTAAATTTCCTTGAATACATTTACCTTACCCTGTACATCAAATCAGTGATCAGGGTTTAATGCAAGATTCATTTTAGATTTAATTTAGTATATGCCAACCCATGCCAAGTTTTCATTCGTTTAGAAGGAAAAAAAAAACAAAAATATTTTTATTATAATTACTAAAATACAGGGTGTTTCAGAAGTACGGTACGTAACTTAAGGGAGTGATTCCATATGATATTCTAAGAGGAAAAGGTTCATTTCAATATGATGAATATGTTTTTGATATACAGGGTGTTAAAGTTTTCTAAAAAAAAATCGTTTTCTTATAATTTTTTTAAATATATTTTTTCCAATTTTATTCAAATTTGGTACCGTTATTCACAATGATAAGGGGCTTAATTAGCCCTAACAAGATTAAATTTATTAAGTCCATTAGCGTCTCGGGGAGCACCTGGGTGTACGCCACTGACCTTTTTCTAATTTTGATTTTTTTTTCGGATTTACCAACTAATAATACAACTTTTTTATTCCCTGAATTGTTTTCGTTACTCGCTTCGTTTTCGAGAGAAGAAATAAGAACTACTTTATTGCATGGACAAGAAAAAATCTTAAACACTCTGTATATCAAGAACGGGGCAACTCCAGACACATGTTCATATGAACTTTTCTTCTTAGAATGTCATAGGGAATCACTCCCTTAAGTTACGTACCGTACTTCTGAAACACCCTGTATACAGGGTGGTACCTAATGTAATGCTCTTATTTTAATGGGTGATTCACAGGTTAATTTTAAGGCGAAAACTTCAAATATTATATCCAAAAATGTTGGAAACGTCCTCAAAGCACTAAATAAACTATATTTTTGCTAAAAATCGGAAAATATATAAAGTTTATTAGTAAGTATCCTGAATTTTGAAAATCAAGATTATTATATCAACTTTTCGACTTAAAATTAGGGTTCGACCAATACCGATATACATGGTGTTCCTTAATGATATGCGAATATTTAAGGATGTGAACTGAACCTATATGAAAAATTAATGATAGTTTGTTTCATAAACTATATGCTCCAAAAACCCCGTATTTTTGTAACGTTTTTGGATCGTAGTTTATGAAGCAAACTATCATTAATTTTTTATGTAGATTCACACCATATTCGCATATGATTAAGGAACATCCCGTACAAATATCATGATATTTACCAATCTTGGACATAGTTACACATCAGAAGAAAATTCCCCATATTTTTGATGAATACCGAGAATCTCGTTATAGTAAATATTATCCACACACAGCCGATTTTAATATACCAACATCACTCTTTTTCTAGATGATCTCAAAGGAAGGATTGGCGTAAAAATTACTACTCTCGATGCTACTTAGAAACAGAAAATTATCGGAGACACTGCGATCTACATTATTATGACAATTATTATTGCCTATAGATCTTTGTTACTAAACTCTGCAAATCTCTCATCATCTAATACAGTTTCACAATCAAAATTAACATTTTTGTTATAGTGGGTATGCTTTATGGAATTTACTTCCAGTAAATTCTTTGCCTCTATTATTAGATGGAAAAGTCGAAAATTTACACATCTACTTGAAATTTCTGGTTGCATTGCAACCATGCTGCCCTCCTCCATGTTCTCGAGATCTGTCGCCTCTATGCTGCACCACAGGAGTTACATTGTTTTCCATAATATGCTGCTGCTATGGAGCCTTGGAAGTCTTATGTATGCCTTACAAACCAAGACCACAATCATGCTTGGTGTTTACAATTTCTTGCAGTGTTAATGGCATTAGACGGTAGTGTGGTCCAACATTAAGTATATTCGAATTCCAAACTCCTTGTATTCTCTTTATTCTGACGACCTAACCTTGCAAATAAGCTTATTGTAAGAATATTTTTTAAATCTTCAAATTCAGATGAAAGAGCTAAAGTTTTTTATAACTCCAACATTTGCGTCTCATCTGTTTATATATGTTAATAAGAAAGTGTGTAAGCAAGGCCAACCTTAATGTGTCTTCTGCTTCAAGAACTGTAAACGCGATTCAAATTCTCATAATTTCTTCGTCTATGAGGGTGAGGAGTTTAACACATTGGGGTTTTCTTCCTTGATGATTTTTTCGAATTTGCAATCTTCACTTAAATTCCGGCACATTTTCTTTGGTGCCACTCCTCTGCTATTTATGAAGACATGATCTAGAAATAATCTAAGATTTTTAAAGATTAGTTTTCCAAAAATTCGGTTTGATCATGCTGTGTCATGTGAAGATGTAGGGCCGGGTTCACGCTAGAGCTGGAAGATGAGACACAACGAATATTGGTGACTGTGGTGAGAACTGAACTAACCTACCTTTGTACATGCGCAGGAGCAATATATTACCAACCTTTATAACAAAAGAAGAAGAGCAAGAATTGCAATTGTTTTTTTTTCAGCAGTTTTGCTCGTCCAGGTAAAACTATAAAGCCCCCCCCCCCCCCCATATACTACATTTTTTTACAGCAGCTTTGTCCTGTGGATCCGCCACTATAATCAAACATTCTACTTTAATCAGATGTTTCATTTATAAAATTTAAGGTCCGTCATCAAAGAAAATGGCAGCAATTTTTTTTCAGTTGATTAATCAAATACATTAAGTGTACGGATTGAATATCGTAAGAATTTTTTGATTCACCTAATAATGACGGTCTTTACACTTATAATCCGATATATCTCTCAATATTCCAGTTATTGTACAAAATAATTTTACATTTTTAAAAAGTTAAGCATGATCCTTGAGCTTTTCCCGATAATTTTCCAAATGTTACTAATACTGTAGATACTTATTATATTTCAGCTTAAACATGTTGGTGGTGGTTACAATAAATTTGTACTTATCGTTATAACTAAAATTGTTAAATGTTATTTTTTAAACTAAAATATGTAGGTCTGTATAGAATTCCTCAGAATTTGTATTGATGTTTGTTTTTGTTTTGTTAAATTCTTATCTAATATGCGTAAATATTTTGTTTGTCTTTGTTTATTTTATATTACTTTTGTGTTGTTACCACCTAAAACCAAGTGATTTTTTTGCATGGTATCTTTTATCTAATCGACAGTTTTCATAGAGTTCTTAGGATTTATTTTCTGTTATCTACAACATCTTACAGTAATCAAATATGTTACACACAGTAAAATCTAAAAATGATGATTGATTTTTATTTTTGTTTTTTTTAAAGACCTCGAAGGATATTAAACTTTATCTAAAGATTTAAACGAATTTCATACAGCCCGCCAATAGGTTATTTTGTTTTTATATTGACAGTTGGCAGATATCTTTCTTGACGTTTGATGCTTTGTGGTTTTTTGAACTACTAGTGGGAGCTGCCACCGTACAAAAACCTATCTCACAATACTACACAAAAAATTTTTATATTAATATTTAAAAAAGTACAACTTACTTTTTTAAATACGACACCCTGCATTTTATTCTAAATATTGCTTCAAATTTATTACATAAATATAAGGTAGTTTTTTTATATGAATGTACTGATTTCGCCTCGTTGTACAGGGTGGTTCCTAAGTAATGTAAAATATTTCTAGTAGCTATTCCTCAGGGTTTTCTATGAAAAAAATATCTAGTTAATAAAATACAGGGCGTTAAAACTTTAATTTTAATTTTGATTTTGTTAATTATCTTAAAAACGAAATGTTTTTTTTTTTAACTTTTAACTATTACACTGCTAATCAAAAGGAAATTGTAAACAAAAATCTGATTAAAAAGAAAGAAGTTTGCCCCTTCTCTATTCGTCAGACCCACTCCTTGGACGCGTTTCGCCGTATTACGGCTCATCGCCAAGGCTATAGAGTCTGCCGAAAAGGAAAGGGACCTTACAGTGCATTTCAACACATAATGTAACGTACATATGCGAGATGCACGTAGCGACACCACATTTAGTTGACTCATCAGGGGCGCGCGTGTAGGTAATTCTATCCATAATTCATTTAAAAAAAATTGTACGATACTGATATTTTTAATTTTGTGACTATTCTTTGTAATGCCCATTTAATACCTGATATGCGATGTCTCTTGGCAATTTTGAAGTTGCCCCTTAGTTTAGGAGAAAAATGTTATTTTATTAATAATACCCCAAGATTTATCGTCACATTTCTTTTAATAAACTAATAACATGGTAGAACCTTGATTAAGAATTTTATTATTAAAATGCTAACACTAAATTAAGTGCTGAAAATGACCGCCATTGGCTGATGCAGCCTTCTCTACTGGTCGCGTCATAAAAAGAAAACATAACCTCTTAATTGCTTTTTTGAATAGACACAACCTTATGAGCATGCAATAGTTTGGGTTCCTCGAACGACTATATTATGTCTCCTTAAACTCTGGGAAGTCTGCTGTAGCGGTGTTCTGTGACTTATCAAAAGCCTTTGACTGCGTGAATCACAGAATACTGCTGTGTAAGTTGGAGGCATATGGATTTAGAGGTGTGGGCTTGGAGTGGGTTCGATCGTATTTGGCGAGTCGTGTTCAGACGGTTGTCTTTAATAACAGTAGCTCTGGAGAATTGAGCCTAGATATAGGCGTTCCTCAGGGAACCGTACTTGGTCCTCTCCTTTTCCTCATCTATATTAACGATATGCCCCATCTTGATATAGCGGGGACGTTCACCATATTCGCCGATGACACGACCATCCTTTGGCATGACACGTTTGTCGATAGGCTTTCTTTAAATGTAAAGAATGATTTGTGTAAAATCAAGAAGTGGTGCGATGCGAATTTGCTATCCTTTAATATTTCAAAGACTAATATGTTGGGATTTCGCTGTGGTCTGGATAATGTTTATGTGGAGGACGAGGCGATCTCTATGCCTGATGTTAGTAAAGTTTTGGGACTGTACATGGACACCAATCTTAAATTTGAGAACCACATAGTAAATTTGTGTCAAAAGCTATCTTCTGGTTGCTATTCCATTAAGATTATCTCAAACAATCTGGGCTTTCCTTTGGCAAAAGACTCGTATTATGCTCTGGTTGAGGTATGGTATTTGTTTTTGGGGATCTTGTGCGCAGTACTTGTTCCAATCTGTGTTTGTGTTGCAAAGAAGGGCAGTCAGATATGTGTGTGGTGCTAAGGTTCGTGATTCTTGTCGTCCTTTATTTCTTAATAACTCAATTTTACCTCTTTGTTGTATATTTATCCTGGAAACTGTTTGGTTAATGTTTAAAAAGTATCAAAGTGAGCTGTCTATCCCCACCCATTATAACACACGTCAATTATTTCTTCTAAACTTACCAAGTCCACGATCCAGCCTAATTAAAAAATCTTTAATTTATGGCGGAAAAAGAATCTTTAATCGCTATTACTAGAAAAAGTATATTATACTCTTGATGAGTATTTTAACGACGTGTTGACATAAAAAATTATCACGTAGGCTAACTCGACTATTTCAATTTAAAATTATTATTCTTAACTATTCGTTTTCTAATAGATTTCTTAATTTTATGTTGTTTTGACGATTTAACCATGTCTCATTTCATTTAATGTTGTTGTACTCTTGTGTTCTGTTTGTTACCACCTCGTTACCCTTATATATTATACCTTTTTCAACAAGATAGATATTCTTAAGACAATAAAGGATTTTTTGATTTGATTTGATTTAAAAGATAATTAACAAAAACATAATTAAAATTAAGATTTGAACACCCTGTATTTTCGAACTAATGGCGATTTTTGTAAGTAACATTTCCATGAAAATAAGCACTATTTTTGAATTTTAAAATGTATATTTTAGCCAAATCTATCGTAAAATATAGATTTACAAAAATCGCCACTATTTTGAAATTGGCCTAGAAATATTATTTTAATTAAAATTAAACCAGGTTTTAACCTGTAGATTAAGAAATTTAAAAAATCAGTGGCGTACTAATTCTCCTTTCAATAAAAGTCAATTGCAATAATCTGATTATTAGTCTCAGAATGTGTCTACAGTTGCAAGTTTCTAATATCCCAAATTCGATTTAAGTCGATAGTTTTTTAATATTTGGATAATATTCCTATTTATTTTTTTAAACATCCTATATATCAAAAATTAAGTTTGCAATATTTGTTAACATTTTTGGCAGGGCAGTGTTGACATAATGAAGACAACGTTTGTCTTTAGTTTTAATTTTATTTTTTGCACCCCTAGTTTTAACAGAACTTCTTCAATCATCCATAATGACTAGACAATGATTACTGTAGCGGGTGTTTAGATCTTTATAGGAACTGAAATAATTATTTTAACTTAACACCTTAAAACATATATTTATTTTAGATACAGTTTCAAATAAACAATAAACCAAGTAAAGTGTTAAAATGCAGTCTTATTTTAACCTGAAAATTTCTTGCATCTTAACTTACCTTTGTAGGCACATTTTGGTTCTCTTTTCACTAACAATTATCTTTTCTTTTCGTTTAGGGAAAACGACGACGAAATTGGGTATGGCGATTTGGACGAGAAAGTAAGTTTAAAACCAATTGGCTTAGTTTTTTTGTCAGTGGCATTATTTTTGTTTAGTATACTTATTATTTATCTAAATTTTCTTTTAACCAATGGAATGTATTTTTCTAACCAACCAACTTGATATGTCAACGCAGCATGTGCGTAATAATCACCCAATTCCGAACAACATTTCGGACTTATTCGTCAGAAGCCCACTTCGTCAGAACACGCATCTATAGATCCTCTTTGTCTATAGTCCGCCTTACGAGTCTGTGGCTACGATGGCCGAGGAGACAAGACAGGGGGGTAAAAGGCATAAAAGGGTTAGGTTTAACCATAGACATATAATCTATGGGTTTAAGTGTAGCGGCAGAAACTAAATTTACTCTTCTTATTTTAATAAGTAAACCACACCCCTGTCCACTCTCAGTGACAATAGGTTAAAAAAAAACGCAGTGTAACACACATTTTTAGGCATTATTTTATTCATATGTCCACAACAATTATTTCAGCGGCCGCCAATTATTCATACGCGGTCTAATCATCATAAAGTTAGGTTATTTTTATTTAAAGTTTATTGGTAAACTTAGCAGATCCGGTACATGAATCTCTTTTTTATTCGCATTCCTTCTATAGCCACAGAACCGTAAGGCGGACTATAATATAGCCCGAGAGGAGCAAACAACCTATATCCGTAGAACTAGAGTAGATACATTAGGCAAGTTCATTAGAATCTAGCGCTTCAGTACTTCATATCGAGTGGTTTTAACTCCCAATCATAGTAATCGCTTGGTGAGTGGGAATGGGAACCATCCGATAAAGTGGCGCTACGTTGTCCATTGTGATAAACGCGACCATAGTAGAGCGTCAAACAGTGAACAAAGCAGTGCTTCACGCGTCATTGTATGTAATAAAAAGCGTGAGGCTCACTGTCCCACTTTTTCTATTACATGCATTGACGGTCTCCGCTTTAACCGCTTCACTAATCAATAATATTGACCGTCCAAGGACTCATCTTTAAATATTGTCAAAATATTGATGGGTTTTTAAACTTCTGAAACTATTTTAGGCGGATCCCATTATATTGACAATATTATTGATCGTGTGAGGGGCTGCTTTAGGCGTACTGTCGATGAACGAAATAATTCTATTTTACGCTCCTGATAGAAAATGCATATTTTCATTCACAATGTTTCAAAATGTTCCTGAATTTGTTGTTGGTTCACATTATCAGTGATAATAGCCACACAACAGAAAAGTTCTCCTGATAATTTTTCCCTTTGTCGAGTTTGGCACAGGGCATGATAGTTTTTAATAGAGTTGCCGGCTGAATGAACAAGATTTAAGCGAAGTATGCAATTTTTGTTTTTGTACTGTTAGGTAGTTAAAGCGGAACCGACTCCAGAGGAACAAGAAGAAACTGATAAAGTTTATGAAGTTTTCCTTAGGTTAGCAGGAGAGGATAAGGAAGTCGACTGGAAGGAACTAAAAGAAATCTTGGATTACTCCATGAGAGATGGTAGGATATTTTTATTTAAACTGTTAAGGGTCCCTTATACTATAACAGCAGCAAAGGCCACGTTTTTAAAATATTTATTCAGTTATTTGAAACTTTACCACAGCGGTGAAGCAGTGCTAACTCATTGTATGTCAACTAGTTAAAAAATCTGTAGAGTATAAAAATTACCTACTTTTTTAAGGATACAAAACCCGACGCAAAAAAAGTCAATCTGTCCTCTACGGAGAGAAAATAAGCTAAAATTGTTTCAATCCTATTTAGTGACAGTCTAGTGCTAGGGTTTCTCGTGATTGAACTGAACCTCAACTTAAGAATGCCAATATGATTTAATCTATCAGACTGTGAATCTGATTGATGGCGTACTTTATACTAGCCAACTGGTGCTGTTTTTCTTTAAAATTAATATTATTTTCAAGATTGCGCTTTCTCACTTAGCAAAAATGGTCCCTAGACTTTTCTTCGTGTAACCAACGGTTCTCGATTAAAAAAATACATTACATTTATTTGCATATCGCTATGCCAATATCAGAGTCTGATAAAATTGCATTTATCTCCTAAACAAAGTAGAAATCAATAAATTATCAACAGTGGCGTAACTAAGGGCATGTGCGCCCCCCGCAAAATTTTGAAAGCGCCCTGGTATTTTGCACCTATCTGAATCCTTCACACTTACACTATAGTAAAAAATATTGTCATTTGTAAACGTTGTTTAATATAGGATATAAAGTATTGTAGAGAACAAAGAACAATTTTTTGTTGTAAAAATAATTAAATTTTAAAATAATGTACTGCAACTTGACTTGAGGGCGCCCCTGGCTTTGCTGCGCCCCCCCCCCCCCCGCAATGCGGGGTCTGCGGGGGCGGTTTTTACGCCACTGATTATCAAAAGGTACTTAAAAATTGTAACACCCTGTATCTCAAATAATAAACGGTTGCGGATATATGTCTATAGGAACTTTTTTCTTACTTTTTTATAACAGAATCAGCCCTTAAAGTTTGCCAGGAGAGTTTCTGGCGTTAATTCTTGGATAAATTCACCAGGAACTTCATAAAATTTTTCAGGCCAATGTTCATCACGCAGGAATTCTCGGTGTACAACCGGCGTTAGTTTTTAGGATTTGTCAGATGTGTATAGTTTTTTATTTGAAGGAATTAAAAAATATGTTTTAGAATTAAGCAAGGGTTCGAACCGAAATGAATTAACGGTTCCATTTCGGTTTCAGATAAAATAAAATATTTAGGTTCCGTTACAGTTCCGGTTCCGAAACAGTTATTTCGATTCGGTTAGTCCAAAATTTTTAACGGTTCCGATTCGATTCCATACAAAATATAAAATTTCAATTCCGATTTAGTTCCGGTCCCAAAACGTGCGTTTTGGATACATTTTTAATAGTTTCGAACGCGTTTCATGTAAAAATAAATAGGTATGGATTCAAATTTACAATACATTCATAATTTCATTCATAATTGATAGTTTATCCTTAAAGGTCTTAATTTTTTATGGTTCTAAGAAAAAAAGTTTATATAAGCATAGATCTACCACCGCTTTATTTTTGACAACCTGTTACAATTTTTAAGCACCACTGTTTTTATTCTTGATAGCACAGTTGTTTAGAGAGTTCCATGGCTAATGCAAAGTTCCTTTTGATAATTGTTTGATTTTGGCTTCGTTTATGAGATAAATGTAATTTTATTAAACTCTGATATGGGCATAGCGATGTGCAAATAAATATACTTAACTTTTTTAATCGAAAACCGATGGTCATACGTAATACGTAGAAACGTTTAGGAACCGTTTTTGCTGTTAGGCTTTTTCAAACCGACATATTATTTACAGTCACGCATTGAAAGATGCTTGTAGGTAATGAAAGGTTAAATATTACCGACAATTAGTGCAATAATCCCTCAAGACGGGCTAAATAATAATTGGTTTCAACAAGACGGTTACTCAGCACATAATGGTCGGGAAGTGCATAACCCTGTTAAGACATTTGATGATTAAGTCATTTTAGACGGCGGAACAGTTAGGTACTTGGCCTGCTGGGTTCCCCGATATAACCCTTCTAGACTTTTATCTATAAAGTATAATATGGCCCTCACAGTAAACAATAAACCTGATGATGGTGTTTAAAAAACAAGACGTCGGCGTCGTGCCCAATTGCAGAACTAAAGTATACTTAAAAAGTTGTTTTGGAAATGTTTCCGCAGATTTCCAAAAGTGATAAAGCGCGCAATTTTAAATTAAAAATAGTATTTATTTTGAAGAGAAAGAGTGGCGTATCATTTTTTTCGTTAGCGCGGACGCCACTGGTAGAAGTAGAACAAATCTTTTTTTATGAAAAGAAAAAATGTGTTTTTATGCCTAGTTAGTACCTATTCAAATTCAAAATGATATCTACAGCGGTCTCAAAGGTATTAAGGAAAATCCTTTTTTTTTTAATTTTAAATCTGAACATAAAGCTGCTGCGGATATAAAGGGTGTCTCAAAATGAACGCAAATTTTTATTTGTTAACAAAACACATTTATTTCTTGAAATATGTCAAAACTTTACTGGGATTAAAAAGAATACATATCACGATTAAGTGTGAAATACAATATCCGACAAATGTCCACCGCGGCTTTGCTGGCAGGCCCTTGCCCTTTCGACGAAATTGTTGATAACATTTTCACATATTTGTGGACGAATTTCATCAATGACGCGTCGAATTTCGTTCTTCAAGTCACGAATTGCGGCTGGTTTATTGGCATAAACATTTATGAAAATTTTAAGAAAACCCCAGAGAAAGAAGTCGCACGGTGTTATATCGCAGGATCGTGGTGGCCAATTCTGATCACCATTGCGAGATATGACACGACCAGGATATTTCAGTCGTAACGAGTCCTGTTCAAACCATAAGTTTTCCGCATTAATTCGGTCTAATTCAGCCCACAAAAACTCTTCTAACGTTGCACGATAACGTTCGCCATTCACTGTTGTGTGCAGTTCCAGCCTCGTCTTCAAACAAGTATGGCCCAATTATTCCGCCGAACCAAAAACCGCACCAAACGGTGACTCGTAGAGGATGCATTGGGTTTTCGTGAATAACACGAGGATTCTCTTCCCCCCAAACTCGACAATTCTGCTTATTGACGTATCCATCTAATTGAAAATGTGCCTCATCACTAAACAGGATTTTCTTCGAAAAATCTCCGTCATTTGCCTCGTTTTCCAGAATCCAATTAACAAATTTACGGCGCCCATGATCTGCTGGCTTCAATTCTTGGGTCAACTGGATTTTATAGGCATGTAAATGCAAATCTTTTGTGAGAATTCGCTGCATACTGCTTTTGGCAATGTTCACTTGCTGTGACCGACGGCGAATTGACGTGCCTGGATTTTTACCAACACTTTCCGACACTGCTGCAATATTTCCAATAGATCGAGCAGTACGCGGCCGCCCTGTTGATGTAATGTTTCCAACTGAACCACTTTGCTCGAATTTCTTGATCAATCTTTGCACTGTCGTATGTTTTAGTACAATATTTCTTCCAAAAACGGCTCACACTCTACGAACTGTTTCCGCATAACACTCTCCACATTTATATTAACAACGCGCTGTTCTACCGTGTAGCGTTCCATGGCTTTTAATTGCAATAAATTACATGGCAGCTATCAAATTTTCAGAAGCCTACTATGACAAAAACGAAAATGCCACGATGTTTAAAATGTGCGTACATTTCGGGACACCCTTTATAAGCTCCTTTTCTTAAAATAATCCAAGAATTAAGGCCCTCAAGGATCAGCATTCAAATATGAAACACCCTGTATATATGCTCTAACGGTTCCGGTTCTGGTCTCTGCTGCAAAGTCGCAGAACTCAAAACTGGCAAAAATGTCTCTTTCCTGCTTATCCATAAAAGTCAGACGGCCCCGTAACAGTTCAGTTTTGTTAAGTTCGTGCACACGGCCAATGGTCGATGTGCCTAGCAAATTAAAAATGAAAAATTTCTATCCCCGAAAACCGAAAAAAAAAACATTAATTTTAAAGGTTCGGTTTAGACTCCGGTCCACAAAAATATCTGCTCCATTTCGGTTCTTTGCAGTTAACGGTTCTGTCCAGACACGCGTCCATATTGGAAATCCCGCTGTTTGCGGGGAGATTTCTAACGAGACAACTAAGTGCGCTAATACCTTTATAAAACTTGTATACTTTATGCTAAGTATTTTTCATTTTTTTTTTAATAAAAATCCATATTTAAAAAGAACATATGCTATACAAAGTTTTATGACTAAGTTTTTTGTTGGTAGTACCGTCAAATGTTTGTCTTTCTACTGTCAATGAATAATTATTTTATCCAACACTTTCATATAAAGTGAACATTATTAGTTCGATTTTAGGCTAATAGGAGCTTATAAAGTAGCTTATAACTCACACGTGGGTTATAACCATAACTCACTAGTGGGTTATGATTATAACTCACTGGTGAGTTGTGGTAAAATATGCATTCATATAAGGCTTTGTCATAACTGTCTCTTGACTTGCGGGGAATAATAAATGAACACGCAAGGTTCGCTTCTTGCTGAATTTCGGCTAAAGTTTCTTTCATATTTTGAAAAACTACTAATAATTTCATTTACTGCCTTCAAATTTTTATTGTTAATCAATTCCATAGCAACAAAAATTACCTTAGCCTACTTTTACGTGTCAAATCTGTCATTCAAAAATATGTCAATTATAATGTAATACAGGGTTTTCCAGTTTGCATTGAAAATATATAATTTTCTATTTTTTAATAATATCTATCAAGTGTTGGATAAAATTTTGTATGGCACTCATGTGTTAAGTCATATAAGTCACTTAAGAATTAGCCCTCTCGGCCTACGGCCTCAAAGGCCAACCATTTCCCAGCGTGACTTATATATAACATAACACACTTATACCATAAATAACTATTATTCTCCGTGTTTATTAAAACATTACATGACTGAAAATGCAGAATTTATTAATGGTCACCATCATGTCCATGACTACCAACTTTTAAAAAACAACAATTCAGTTTCGTAAAGTGAAGCATTGCTCAACTTTTTTGCATTTCATGAAACCCAAATAAAAAAACTACAAAACATCGAAAATACAACTTATATTTCAAAAACTAAACTTTTTAAGAAACAAATAAATTAACCTAAACAACAAGATCATCACCACTAATATCTAACCCGATACTGTCAGGAGATACTCTACAAAATGGACAATATCCTTGCTGTAATAATTGCAATTCAAAATCGTCCACGTGAAACGCTTTAAAACACGAATTACACACAGTAATATGTAAATCAGGGAGCAAATTTTTAAAGTACTGACACTTTAAAGGCGATCCCCATTTACAAATTAAAACACTCGCAGTGTCTAATGATAGTAACTGTTTTCTGTCCAAGACTATCGGCTGAAAGTGTTTCTCTTCGTCATGGTTTATAAATTTATACACAAAGGGGTCAGATTCTTCAGCTTCGTCGAAGTTTTTTAGCTCCAGAGTTTGATGCTCGTCGCTAATGTTTTCGTGAAATTCTTCCTCTTTACTTGCAACGGGCGTCTCTATAAACCTAACGGCCTCTTCACTCGATATCCCTTCTTCAATTTGAAACTCGACTAGGGGAAGAAGTTCGAAGCTGACAAACGAATAAACAAACGACTGTCCACAATTAACACAGAAATTAGATGTGGATGTCAAGGGATTGTAGGTTGAACATCTGTAACACATGGGGAGAAGTTCATCTGGATCGTTATATGGTCTTGCTCGCGAAGCAACAGCAGCAATTTCAACTTGCTCCTCAAATTTCTTTGGTATTCGTAACGACAGTATTTTATCGAAAGTTTGCTTGGCTAATTTATTAGCGCCTAGTTTTCTTGCTTGTTTAGCAAGGGTAAAATAAATAGCAAATAGAGAGACACCTAGCGGCTTGTTTTTGCTGGTTTCGATCAGTAGAAAGCGGGAAATGTTGAAGAGGGCCTCTGGCATGTAGGACGTAAACGGTTCTTCTAAATATTTGTGAATTGTATTATACGCGTAGTAGATCTGAGCGAGCTCCTCGTTTTCTCTGAATTTCTCCAAATACCAATTTAACTTGTTTCCAGCTTCCTTTGATAAATCTAGATATTGTCTGGAAATGATCCAGTAATAAAAACCAGCATCGTCGAATCGACATTCGGACACCGCGTTAGCTGTGAGTTGCTGAAACACCTTGAAAGCCTCCTCAGATTTCCCAGCTCTGTGAAAAGCTTTTTGCGCTTGGACAAATTTATCGTTTTCAGCAAGCCATTGGGCGTAAGGAACGTAGACAATCGCGTTGTACTGTGGCTGATTTTGGACCAAGGCGAAAGCCTGGGCCCATTCGTTGGCTTCAACGTGCAGCTGAAGAACTGCTGCTGAATCACCGAGACGACGGTAGATTTCAGCAGCGGACGCTGATTGTCCCAACCTTTTCAAATGTTGGGCAATGGAATTTAGTGAGGCTTTATCAGATTTTTCCAAACGTCGTCCTAGGTCTATTAGCTGATCCTTCCATTCTTTTTCAGCATATATTTCTATTGCTGTTTTATGATCGCCAATTGAAATATACATGTCGGCAGCTGCCTTGTGTTCGTTTATGTTTCGAGCCCAATCTGCTTTTTGTCGGATTAAATCATTGTTATCTTTGGCGCCTAGAAACTCTTGAGCCTCGTCGAACATTCGCAGATCTGTAAACATCGTCAAGGATTTGCTGTTTTGACCGGATTTCTGGTACAATCTGGCTGCCTCTTTTAACTTTCCTTTCATGGCATATATATCGCCAATTATGACATCCTTGTTGTAGTCGCCTTTTTGCTGTTGCTCCTGAATTTCCTGAATGAGCTCCAGATAATTGAAGTCTTGCAGCTTGATGAAGGCCAGTCGTGCAACGTCGAATTCCAAGTGTTCAAGGGCGGAGTGGGCTAGTTCCTCCCAGTCTCCGTCAGTAACACCCAAGCAAGCAATTCTGTAGGCGTCGTTAAACATTTTCTTTTCGATAAATTGATACATTGGGGAGCTTAGAGGTAGATCTAAGGTAGTCATTGTAAATCCGTTTAAACAGAATACTTTTGACCCTGAGAGCCCCACAACAAATCCGCTCAATTTTTGGATATGAGCTGGAAAATCTGACACTTTAATCGCAAGGGTATTGTTTCCACTAAAAGCAATCATGTCCTCGTAAAATGTGTTAAAGGCGACACTGTTAGCGTTATTTTCTTGATAAGACAGTTCTCCAGTTTTAGCTTTGAATACTTGCAGTAGACCTGTTTCATCGACGACAGCCAGTTTTTCCTTTCGCTGACTGAGATCTAAACATCGTATTCCGTCGCTCACTGACACCTTTATCAAGGGATGTAGATTATCCAGATGTACTTCCCATACTTGTCCATTCTTAAGCCCTAGAAGTAAACCTTCTTTACCAGAAGGACCACCGATATTCTTAATGTATCTTATGGGGCTGTCGAAGTTCCACTCCTTTTCCTTCTCTCCAGAAAAGAACATGCTTTGCAGGTTTTTTTCTTGGCATATTATTAGATGGTTACTACAGATCACCAAGAGGCTGCAGTCCAACTTTTGTGCTATCTTTTCTTTGGCTCTGTAGTGCATGTCGTTGGAATCTTTGGAATATAGTTCATAAATAACCACTCGTTCTGGTAGTTGGACCTGCAATTGAATACGATATCAGGTAACTTTATAATAACCAGAAGGACTAACTAAGGGTCAGAATCCATTAAACCAACCAGGCAATTGTTTTGACCTCCAGTATTGGTGATTTATGGTACCCTTACCCATAGGAAAACTCGAAAGACCCAAATTTTTGATATATGTTATCATAAATACTATTTACTTTGGACGATAATTGGTAAAGGCTCCTTGAAACCTAATAGTTCTTTGATAGCTTTAGTAAGCTAAGTTAAAACCTTTTGGTTTATAAAAATATTTCACTATTGGTTTAAGTGCAAACAATGCTATTACATATTATTATACTTGGGCTTTATATACTTTGAAGACAATGTTAAAAAATATATATATTTTAAAATCTTATGATCTAAAATCAATCAGTCAATTGAAATACAATTTAATTTTTATAGCTTGTTATCAAACTTTTTTTTTAAACAAACCATAAACAAAATATTATAATTTAATGGTCCAGCTTACACAACAACATCGATTTCTGGTACAAATTATAATTTATTGTTAAATTTAGGTACTTTTAAATTAGCTTATATAAACAGGCATTTATAACATTCATATCTAAATACAAACTATTTTCAACAAAAATAGAGTTTTTTTTTAACTTTCTTTGCAAAATATTTAAAGAATCTAACATTTATTCAGTAGATAAGGTTGGTGTATGTTCTACCAGTGGCTGTGTCTGGTTTGACTGGTAACTTAAAAAAATTAAATTGATAAAATTATAAAAAAGGTAAAAGTGAATATCCCAAAAACTATTTATTACATGAATTAAAAAAAAACATAGATGTATAGACCGCCGCACGAGGCTAGCATGCGACATATCCAAAAATATTGCATTGGAGAAGCTTTCGGCTTCTAGGCGTGTGCTGATTGTTCGTCATTAGCGTAGCACGCCGCGGCAGCATTGCTAATGCGATTTTTAAGATGATTGCGTTGTAATTGTTTTCATGTTTATAAATTTAAAGACGTCTTAAGGGAGCTGTAGCGTTTCTTTTATTTTATAAAAAAATCATATTCAGAAAAGTTGTACACACGTCTATGATAGGCTGCTTAAAACTCCATATTTATGGCTTTTATTTTTCCTTTCTCTTCATACGTCATAGAGCTAGCCTCGTGCGACAGACCATACTGCTATTTCTATAAGTAGGTACCTGCAGAGGCCACAACGGCCAATTTTGTCAAATTTCAAAAACCAATTAAAGAAACACTTCTTATCAAAAAAATCAGGAATTTTGGGTTTCAAAACAGAAATAAGCTTTTTTTGGTTGATTTGATATAGTTTGACCCAAAATTAAACTAAATAGCTACTTACAGCGAGTCTGTCGGTATATATAGCAATTTTTTTAATAAGATCTCTGCATTTGATTCGCACTTTTTGCTCTGTGATGAGATGCTGGATGATAATATCTGTCATATTTTCTCTGTAAGCATACCGTTCTCTATACAATCCATGGACCATGTTAAATACTAGCTGATAAAATGCAATGGTTCCGTCTTCACAGCCAAGAGCCTGAAATAGTTTCATTTAATTGACGATGTTTCTGTGAGGTAACCAATAGGGAATTAAATTTCTTCCTAAATACATTTATCAATATTTATGAAATCCAAATACACTTACAACAAAATTTCCGCTTGGGTCAGCGTCGCAGCACCATACCCAGGAACTTTGTTGATCTCCAATAGTGCCAAGTTTGATACCCTCTCTGGTATACAATTTACAACATTTATTCAACCCTCCTATTAATATATAGTCACCTTGAGGAAAGTATCTAACTCTCAGTGCATTATAACCCAAACATCTCTCTTTTCCAACAAGTTTTCCTCCAAGAGTATAAAATGACAGTGTCTTATTCCAATCCGTAACGCAGATGGTGTCTGTATGATCATCTTTGTAGGTACTCCAGGATATTGCCCATATGGCAGGACTACTAGGCCGTTCAATCTTGCTCTTTTCCTCTCCTAATTTGTTTCTTATGGATATCGCTCCATTGTTAAGTGCCAATGCCAAATACTGACCATCGGTGGTCCACGAGCAAGAGTTTATCCTAACGTTAGTTTTGTGTTTTTGAACGGCTTTCTGGTCTGCACTCCAAAATGCAAAATCGGTAAGAGAACAAGAGGCTAGGTGATGCGAGAGCGGGTTAAAAGCGACACATTGCACTGAATCATTATGACTATATTTTAAGAGTCCTTCGAGTTTGTTAGACCAAATGATTATTGTCTTATCAGCACTGCCGCTGGCAAATTTCTCGCCGTTCTTTGCGTATGAAACTGAATGAACTTTATCTTTGTGACCTTTTAGTAGCTGAATGAGGGATCCATCTGATGTATCGTAAATTAAAACGTGGTTTCCTCCTGCGACAACTAGCTGGGTACCATCAGGATTAAAACACATATCATAAATACTGAAAAAAAAATAACCTATATTAAAATAATTTAAAAGCAGAATTGACTTTAGAGATTTTTTGTTTTTTATTCGTAAAGTAAGGTTTTTCATATTATGGAGTCTATTATTCATATTAAAGATAAGGTTAACATTGGATTTCTTTGGTTTGGCTTGTCTGTCTCTCACAAACCTTCTTATAACCACAACACACAACATAAAACCCTTTTAGTTTGATTTCGTAATTTTCGAAGTGTCTGTGGAAATGAACATACATACAAGATTTTATAAATATTCATCGTTCATTGTGTAACTTTATACTATAACTACCACTAGTATTTAGTTTATTAATGATATTTTTGTCCTGTTACGTTTTTAATGACACTACAATTTAAATTCCGAAACAATGGTTAAGAATTTTTAATATAAACACGACTTTTTCCCATCCTCTTCTAGAGGTGATTGATGGTTATTACTGAGTTATAACTTTGATTATAGCGAGCTCCGCTTGTAATAATTCTTAAATTAACTAGAACAACCATAATTTTATTATAAATATTTTGTCTTCATAAATGAATGAAAATGGCAAATATGATTTCTTTAGGAGAGGATAGTTTCTCCAGAAGGGTGCAAAAATACGTAAGGATGCAGAATTGTTCAAAACTAAAGACACGATAATAATTTAATTGCATGTAATGTAAGAAGAATGAAAATAAAAATTCTATACCTAATAATTATAATTATAGTATTTAGATTGAAAGTAGGTACTTAACTATAATTACGATTACATTTGGGATTAAGAATTTATGTGTCATTGCAATTATTGATGAATCAGCTTAATTGAAAATAAAGGTAGTTCAAAATAATTGATTGAATTGTAATTTTTTGCCCAACTCTGACAAATTTTAATTAATTTAATTACCAAAAAATCTAAAATATATATATTATGAAGTATTGCTTAGAAATCATTTGAGAAAACAAAACAAACCTTTGGCCATTTTTATCACTATCCTGTATTTTATCAACCCATTTTGGTATGGTCCTCATCTTCTCAGAAACTTATTAACTAATTCAAGTTCTTAAAATGCTTTTAATCCAAAAGGAGCCACATTTTTGTAAACAGTTCAATATTATTTACCACTTTATTAAAAGACCATCGCGACCATAATGGACGCCATCCGTTTGTGTTGACATGCGGCGTGGTTACCAAGGTAACAAACAATCGTCGGCCAGGTTGATTGGCCTACTACGACTACCTGGTAAAATAATATAATTCTTTAAAGAAGGTGATTGCTGAAAGTCGATGTTTTATTCTTCAAACCAGAGTCGGGTTTGGCCGTTGGTTTTGGGTAGATCTTTGTTTATAGGTGTAGAAAGAGCTTGATTGTTGAAAGGTGAACGTTTCCGTTTTCAATGTGTTTTATACAGCCAATTGCTCAATTTCTCAGCTGCTGTGATAAAGTTGCTTCAATTAATTTTCCAATATTATGTAGAATTGAGACAGACTAGCGGAGTATACCACAAAAAAAAGGCCAATGGACTTAATGCTTCACCTCTAGATGTTGGAAGAAATACATCCGATCCAGTACAAACCGAAATTGGAGATGGGTTTTTAGGCCAACTTCTTGATTTGATCTGTGGTAGTTTCTGCAAAGGTTCTCCCTTGGCAGAAATAATTCCCAAACCAAAACTAAATACCTCGCTTACGGCGACTTTTGCTGGTATGTGGTGCATGTTGCATTGCATAACAAGAACGCTTAACATATTAATTTTTTAAAATGTTAATAACTGTATAGTAACAAATATATTTTTGGCATTTTTTGAAATTTGATTGCAAGCTCAACTTTGACTGGTTCTCTCATTGGCTTTGGCCGTATTTAATAGCATAGTAATAGGCACTGCACTTTTCTATTTTCATTTATAAATATATCTAGATATTATTTGTGCTACAAGTATTTATTTGTATTAAAAATCCACAGCCCTGAGATCTTTTTATAGAAACTAAAAACAAATAAATATATTTTTATGCGCAAATTCAAACGAGAACAAAGCTTTTAATTGGGCATGGGCATCTTTTAACAGAAGCCACGCGCTTGTCAAACATTAAACCAACTTTTCATGTAAAATCGATGAAGTTGAAATGAGAAAAAGTCCTGTGAGCATTAATTGTGAACTAATGAAAATACGATGCCTGTGCATTAAGAGATCTAAATATATCAGTTATTATTGATAAAAGAACAAGATGACTTTAATATTTAAGTTTTAAAAAGTGATATTCTTAGTCTATGCGGCACAAGTAGTAAAACGCTAGCCACCATGATGTGACGTCACTAGTATAGTAAAGAAATGGCGACGACAACGATACATGGAATTTAAAATTTGATGTTTTTCTTTCCAATTCTCCTTACGCTTTCCGACGATTAGACCGAACGGCCCAAAATGATGTGAAATATCATCGGAACTGAATGTTACGGTAGGATTTAAAATTATAGAATCGTATTGCACATTCCCAATCCCTCTGACAAACTTTAACACAACCTCTAAATTACGAACACTGACATTTTATGACAATAATTTTATCTGTTTTTTTTTTTATTATGAATTAATACAATATAAGAGATATAATACCTAATAATTTTCTTGCAAGTTTAAACCAAATTTTTCTTATTTTAATATCATTCGACAACCAATGATAGCGATTGTAAAGTACTTCCCAATATATTTCGTTTGGCTTAATGACTGCAATAAAACCCCTCATAAACTCGGCTTTCGCTTTCGCAGAGACGTATTAATCCACATTCATTTTTAATGCCAGTTTATAATAACAATAGATAGGCACATTACTTGATTTGTTATCAAAATTAATAAACTGTCTTATTAAGTTTTCTAGAAACAAATTAATTATTAGGATATTTCTTAAAACTTTTTAGTTACAAGGAGTAGGTAACAGGTCACTGTAGACCGACATCAAGCAGTCGCGGGCTATCTAACCCGGCCTAGACGGCGTACCTTTGCAGGTGTTCTTTTTGTAGGGCTTGGCAGGTGTTCAAACCCGAGCTCTCCGCGGCGTCAGAATACTACGTAACCTGAATCAACGAAATGTCACATACGTGTTCTAATGTGTTTGACCTTGAATGACCTTTGTCGCACACGTGTGCGAACCTATTTGACCTTGAATAACCTTGGCTTTGTGTTTGTGTACGTGTGAATGTGTACGTGTGAATGTGTGCGATTGTCTGTCTGTCTGTCTGTCTGTCTGTCTGTCTGTATGTCTGTCTGTATGTCTGTCTGTCTGTCTGTCTGTCTGCCTGTCTGTCCGCCTGTCTGTCTGTGTGTCTGCCTGTCTGTCTGTCTGTCTGTCTGCCTGCCTGTCTGTCTATCTCTCTATCTGTCTGTATGCATGTCTTTTTGCTATGCTTAACCTTGAATATGTAAGCGATGTGTGTTTTTGGCGCTATGAAAGCATACGTATAGGTGTATAGGTGTTTTATGTCCCCGACTATGTACACAAGCCGGTTTTTACCAGACAAACTATGCAATTGTAGACTACGTCGTAAACCTGTATGAACCTATTAATCTTTTAAGTGCGCAATAAATTTTTGTAATTATTATATTTTTATGTTTCTCCATTTACACTGATTGTCTACCAAATATTTAAATACCTATTCAAACTTAGTATGCCTCTTCTTGGAGGTATAATATGCGGGGTTAACTTTGAAATAAACTTAAAAATAGGGACAGTGATGTGGACAAGTATCACTCAAATAATTATGTTAACTACACT
Organism: Polydrusus tereticollis; assembly: GCA_963920685.1. NCBI lineage: Eukaryota > Metazoa > Arthropoda > Insecta > Coleoptera > Curculionidae > Polydrusus > Polydrusus tereticollis. The sequence goes on from OY987330.1 coordinate 18,476,029, forward strand.
AATCCTCCCTTGCTATACCTTTTTTGGAATCTGTGTAATATATTTACCCTATGCTAGCAGCGTTGTTTTATATCGGATTAAAATACTCGTAAAGTGAGAGAAAAGGGTACTAATAACTATTTATTTATTTCACATTTTCGTAAAATACCGTATTTAAAAAAAATTAGTCTCTTTACGAAATATGAATTGAAATGATGTAGTTAACGTGTAAAGTAGAAAGTATTATACCATTATTTAATTCAAGAAGTAAAAAAAAAGAGTTAATCTTGATTCTCCCTTACGCTATATAATCGTACTCAACATTAGAAACATTACGGTAAATTAACAATGATAAAAACGGAAAAGGTAATAAATCTGACTGAATAGCATGTATTTTAAAACCAAAGTAATTGTTATACCTGTATATACTAAATCTACTTACTAAAGTGTAATTTTTTTGGAATTGAATAAAGCTCAAGGAATAAAAATGAAATTCATTTTAAATACACTATCAGTATACTTAAATTTAAGGACAATATGCAATAAAATTCTGTAAGCTATTACAATATTATAGACATTTATGATCTTATATGAAGGTAATGTACAATATCGACAGTCTATATTGAGTCAAGTATTCATTTGAAGGCATTTTAACACATTTAGTGAGCATAAGTGAGCTACCCAATTTTGTGTTATGTAAATAAAAAAATTAACACAAAAAGGGAAAAAGGTTATACTTAAATGTAAATAGTCATACGTGAATTTAAAGCTTAGATATGCTACATGTGCTGAGTATTTATGTTTATTTGAGGGAAGGCGCCGAGGGCGTACAAATTTTACTTTTCAGTCATTTTTACCAAAACATGTAGCTATAATAGATGCAGCCTAACATGCGCTGAAAATACGAAAACTTTATTACAATTGGGTTATCTAGAGTAACTTATTAAAAAAGGGCTTTTTTACACTACACCTGTACCTATTTCTCTATAAATTTACTGGAATCTCGATTAAGAAATATGGCGCAAGATATACTGTGTAATTTCAGGAAAATAGTTAAAAAAATTATATTTCATAAAAATTGCTTACTAGCGATTTCTTTGTACTGAATCCTGCGTGCCTGTCTGTCTGCCTGTCCATTTGCTCGTCCGTATTTTAAGATCCCTCGAACTATGGGCTCACAAGCTAATACCAAATTACAAGTAAATAGAGTGTAATTTCAGGAAAAAAGTTAAAAAAATTACGTTTCATAGAAATTGCCTAACTAGCGATTTATTTGTACTGGAAATGGATAAATTATAGGACTATCTCGTAATGAGAACAGTAGACAATAAATAAAACTTTAATACGTATGGCTCTATATCATTCGACCCTTACTTAAAATACCCCACTAGGTATAGGTACTATACAACCTGTATTTGCCATCAGGTAAAAGCCCTCATAATGCTTTTATAAAAATTTGGAATAATATCATAATATAAGTAAATAGGATGTAATTTCAGGAAAAAAGTAAAAAAAAATACATTTCATAAAATTGGAATATGATATAATATGGGACTTTCTTATAATGAGAACAGTAGACAATACTTCAAACCTTGGTGCGTACCTTCTTTCATAAATTTGAGAGAAAAAAAATAACAAAAAAAATTAATTCACAGTGTAAAATTGTAGTTAAATGGATTGTAATTACGAAATAATATAAAAAGTCACCTTTTGTTTGCGAAGATGTATGCACAATAACTCTATATTATTCGGCCCTTATACTGAAAATACCCACTAGATAGGTATCTTAACCTGTATTTGTCATCAGGTAGAACCCCCTATAAAATTATGAATATTAGGCGTAAGCAACAAAGTAGCAATCTTAACTTATTTCCAACACGAGCATAAAAATATGGGGATGTTAAATATTTTATTAATATCTAAATTCTCAATGTCAACAGTAACCAAATCACGTTGGTTTTTTAGCTTATTATTAAATTCGTTAGAATAATAATTATCATAATACTTTACTCGGTGTAAAAGCAATTGCGCTGCAAAATATAGTGTATACCTACACTACTGAGGTAGTTAATTAAAATCACAATTACTACATATAAAAATGTTCAAACGTCTTTGCAATAAATCATAGGTACGTACACTGACTAAAAAAAAATATATGCATGAAATAAGAACTAACCGAAACTTTTATGTGGTTTAACCTTTTTGCCTAAAATGATGGAAAACTTGAATTGTGTACTATTTCGTATGGCTGTTTGTAATTAACTGAAATTTATTAAATATCACCAATCGAGGCGGGGTTTAACGTAACAATCACAATAAGGAGTTTTTAGGTGCTGACAAAATCTTAAACATTACACCTCAAGAGAAATATGCTATACTAGGATGCATTTAAAGTACTTCGACATTCTGGAAATAAAGAAAAACTAGTGTATGGTAGTAAAAAAATTTAAATCTAAGAATAATCGATGCAGAGTTTATCGCAAGCAGCACAATAAGGAGTCTTTAGGTGCAGGCAAAATCTTAAACATTTCTACGAAAAACATGATTATTTTTTTTAATTAACACAAATATACATAAGTTCTTGACAATTTGATGTTTTTGTCGAAATTTGGAGTAAACGTAAGCGAAGGTCTGATTGATGGGCCAATATGCGATATTTCTGTATATATATCTTCAGGAAACCACAGTTAGGTAAACAAAAGGTCTATAACCATTGAAAATCTTAACTTTACAGTTTTGTCTCATATAAAAGTCCCTTTTTGAAAAAACCTACATATATGATTTCAAACTAATCTGGCTTAAGGGATAATTCATGACGTACGATACGATAATTTGCTAACCGACACTAGATCATTACTTTGCTTATTAAAATCTCATTTCGACATTAATGGTTTTTAGGGTCATAAAGTGAACCGGCTTGCCTGGAAACGATGTTTTCCTACAGCTGTTTTACCAACGCAATATTTGGAAGAGAACCATAAACTAAAGGATATATATATTTGCAACGACTACCCTCTCGATATATATTTATATATATACCCACTAAACAGTCTAAGCTTTTTTCGGATGAGATCGAGACATCATCATGCTTACAATATCTGAAACTGAGTTGAATTCTGGTTGATGTTGGAAAGAAATTCACTTCACACACAAAGATGAAGCTAATCGATTCATAAAAATAATGCAAGTCAGTATGCGTATGTTGTGACTAACTGTTCAAGTGTCTGTTCCTTTCACGTCTGTCGGAAGAAATATTTTTTCTAAACTAGTATTTTCGTTGAAAATAAGATCGTAAATCGTCTGTACAAAACAAGGGTCTCTTATGGATTTGAACGAAATTCGCAGATTTGACTATTTTTATGAAAAATAAATCTAAGTACGGAATAATGCAGGGAGATTATCTATTTTCTTGGTTTAGACAGTGATGTAGTTAAGATTCATAACTTAAGAATAAATAAATTATTATTAATCCTTTCGACCTATTTCTCTTGCATATTTAATTTCTTTGATAGTAAGAACTAATCTTTTTATTTTACAAAGGGAAAAAAGCTTAAGATCGGCGTTGTCAGTCAGGTATAAGAACTGATTTAACACGATGGTTTTTGTACAAACGTTCAAATACAATTGTATGATTTTTAACCGATTGTGTCGGAAAAATGACGTTTTATAGATTTTATAGATTAGATATTTAGACGAAGAGGTAACCTTCTCAATAAAGTATTGATTATTGCCCTGGTAGCTAGACAACACTTTTCATGTTGGTCAAAAAAAAATTTTTCGGATGCTATTACAGGTTTCATTGTTAACTAACAAACGTTAAAAGCGAGAAATTACCGTGCAAGATGAAATGTATAGGTTTACTTCATTTTTACATTATTTTATAACTGGCAATCGGATCAAAAACAAGATCGAATAAAAAATAACTTATGACATATGGACGAAAAATGTTTTTCGGACTATTTGGGTTACCGGCTGCATTACGTCCGAAATACTACATTTTTCGGTCTTATAACATAATTTACTATTTTATCGTTAAAATATGGGAAATGATGTATCGAAATGGGTACTTTTTTGCGTCGGTCACGAGATTATAGTTCCTTTTAAAATGAACTCTAATATATACAACACAAATTATCCTTTAAGCCTCATTAGTTTAAAACGCGTCTGTCGCTTTGTCTCTATATTGAGTTTGGTTAAAGTATAGCGTAGTATATATTTAAATAAATTTTGTAGATGTTGACTACTTTTAAAACTGAAAAAAGCGGCCTTTTGCAATAAATACCTCATAGAGTTAGGTACCCTGAAGATTAAGGGTATTTCAGTGGATAATCATGTACGAATTCAAAGATTTTACCTATTTTTATCGATTTACAAACAATACCTATGGGATAACTTTACTGTTAAAAAAAAGAAAAATTAATTAAGTCTAGGCTCACAGGAAATTCCATAAAGAGCAGGTGCATGGCCTTATCACATCAAACTATATTTTTATTCCGTTCTATTGCCGAAAGTCTGTGTTTAGGGGATTATCGTTCCTTTTAAAATGAACTCTAATATGTACATCACCATAAACTACCCCTTAAACCGAACTAGTTTTAAAAACAGACTTTTCGATTTGCCTCTATATTGATTTTCTAATATTAAATATCTACAACAATCGAAATTCGCTCGCTAATACCTATGTAGGCAATGTTATAGGTATCTAGCTATTATACAATTACTTATTACATCAATACATGCAAGAAGGTTTCTTCAAAGAATGACAATTTTATTGTTTAATAACTTGAAAGAAAATGAAAAAAGGAGGTTTTTGCATTAATTTATTTCCAGATGAGTGTTAAAAATACTTGTAAAACTCGGTATACCGAAAATCGAGCATTAATGAAAGGGTTGAGTCCTGTTTGGTAAATCTTGATTGTTAATTTGACGTTGGCGACGGGACAATTTCTTAGCATCTATCATAGGGGCGTATATTTTTGGGGCTTAGATCTACCAGTTTATCCATGTTCCATTTATTGATTGATAGTGCTAGTAATTTTACTTTCCAATTATTTTTTTACCAAAACACGCAGCTAAAACAGTACCTATATCAGACTATATTATAAATTTTAAGGATTGATTTGCTTATAAATACACTTTAATTTATTTAGGCCAAAGCAGCCAGACATATACTGAAACTACGAAAACCCTATTACAATTTGGTTACCTAGAGAAAATTTTGGAAAAAACATAGCTTTCTACACAAATGCTTGCACATTATGCACATGTCCTTTTAAGATGCCTGGCGACGTCAATGTAAGCATTGACATAATGACGCAAGATATAGGTAGGTACTAGAATATTCAAGATTTCTGTTAACGATGCACTTCAGCATACATGCGAGATGTCATTAATGTCTACGGAAGGGTACAGATATACCAGCTATTTTTACATGGGTTCCATAGACTTGAACGCTTCTTGTTTAGAAATATTTGATGTGGTCTTAAGGATTTCCGTATTGAAGCACCAAACCTACCTGCCAAATAAGTGACGAAATATGGGATATCATATAATATGACCCTATTGAACTAAATGATCCTATAAACCAGCTTCACAGACTGTAATTTGTGATGTTAATGCGATTGATACGCAATAGAACAAGATTAAAAAACAAAATTTTAAACAAATATATTGGATATATGATTAGTTCTGTTGTTTTGTTTGTTTTTTTTTTAACTAATTTAAACTAGCTCTTTATCACACGAAAATAATTAAATAATTTACGGTTACAGAAAAATAATTATTTTAAAAAGCTGTATAACTAAATATATGTTATTAGGAATATTCTGTCTAAAGTAACAGCTGATCTTAGTCTAAAATGAGATCGTATTATTGATTGTTGAATTCGTTAGGTATAAAATAAAATTAGAGATTTCGTCTATTTTCCACGATTAAAAAGAATACCTATATTTAGTTAAAAATGAAACGATTACAGTGGTAGATTAATTCACTTTACCAAGTATGTAAACTACTAATTTTGCAATAAATATCTTTTATATATCTAGGTAGGTTTACTCGAAAATGTTGGGCTATTTTCATCAAAAATCCCGATACAAAATTTACAAATTTACCTATTTTTGTCGGTTTACAAAGTGATAGTGGGATATTGGCTTGATCAAAGAAAAATAATTATTTTAAAAATGTTGTATAATTAACTAAATGTCAGTGTTATCAGGCAGGTAAGAAGGTATTTATCTGAATCTTATTTGTACCAATACCGTTTACATACAAAGGCTAGTTTTTAATGCTAAATAGGGGAAACGTGATTCGATGAGAGGTCTTTACAAGTAAAATTATTATTTGTCTATTCGATCCTGCCAATTTTAGAAATCCATCCTCATAAGTTTACGTTCATGTTTTAAACCCCTATCGTTTAGTGATATTCTAAGCACTCGAAATATACTTATTTCTTTTGAATAAAAGTGGTAAAACTGCTTTTTAAAAGATATGCTGTTCTGGTTTCATGGAATTTAGAGTGGTGGGTGAATAAAATGATGTAATAATGTAATAATAAGGATCTGGTTAATCTATCAAGAGCGGTATTCGCTAGTATTTTAAAAAGCGGACGCTATGGGGAATATTATGATAGCGGTAACATTGATATAAAACAGAAGGTTTTCTTTTTGAAAACTAGATCTGCTGAAAGATTAAAGTAATATCTTTTATCTTACAGTTGGTTCACACAAGTATAACTAACTACATTTTCGTATTTACATCGTATATAAGGATAGAGAGAACAAACATCTAAATGTCTAACTGTTTCGTGTTTTTTTTTGTTGTTTTACAATCTACTATCTACATACATAAAAAAAACAAGTGTATTTTCATATTTTTATCGGTCATAAGTTTGATTTCAAAAGTACAATCCTACTTTTTGATAATTTCACAGTCTAAAGCACGTAGATACCTATATTTTTATTTACGGTCAATTAATCTCTATTCGCCAATCGTCTCGAACGAGTCTGTTTTTAGAAGTAATATAGCGTTAGTATTTAGAAAATATTGATGATATCGGAGCCTAAAACATCCTTGACACTATAAAATCGTCGTGTTTCCTCACAAAACCCATCATCTTGCCTATTCAGCTTGCGTTGCTATTGTTTAGCAGGTTAAATAAAATTGTTATTTCGCTCTTTTTGTCTATACTGAATCGTTAGGGGAATACGATTCTAGTTCTATAAGATAGACATTTAAAATTTCAGTAAGCAATCAGAAATCCTACACTATGAGGTACTTAGTTAAAATTTTATATTTCCTTCCTAGGTCAGGCAAAATTTGTGATGTGTCGGTCAAAATATTTGACTATTTAAATATTTATAAAATACGAAAAAATGCTAGATGCATTTTCAGCGTGACTTTCTATCTAATACCAACTTATTTCAAGGTATAATTCGGTTGTCAAAATAAGAATAAAATAATTTTCCCATAGTTTATGTCATCTTAAAAAGTCAAAAGGTTATATTCTGTAGAGGGTTAGGTACATTCAAATTTAAATATTTTCTCTAATTAAGAAGAATTTTAAGATAGTGTTATGATAAATAAAAATTCTATTCCTCCAGTATTTCTCGGAAACATAGCGACATAACCGAAAAGTACCTCTATTCGGAAACTAAACGCATTTTTCTTGTCAAACTTGACTTTGTTGCAATGTTGTATGCAGGGCACTTTGAGAACAAAAATTAGATTAGAAACCGCCGCCTCTTAAGGAATACTTTTTAGGTACTTACATAGGGTACACTGGTATACAGAACAAATGTCATCTTGAATTGTCTCATTCATTACATACGTTATTATAATCATCTTAAAGCACCTGTTACCAGCATTATTTGTTTTTTATGGTTTTCATGAAACATAGCCATTTCCGATGAAAATTATACGAAAATTTGATAAATAACTTTTTTTTTCAACTGAAATAGACTGATTTTCGGTGGAAAAATGTTACTTTTAACTAAAAATGAATATAAGACATATAAGTACGCAATGATATTTAGAATAAACCACTCTTTTCTAAAATTACTATGAAATATTCACAAGATCGTTTCGTTGTAACCAAAGTAGCAGGGCTTGCAGATTTCGTATAGAGTTCAAACGCGATACTCAGATAATCTTTTTTTATATTTTTGTAGGATAATTCACCACTATGTTGTACTTAAGAGAGGACATTCTTGAAAAATCCTCAAACATTTCCGATGAAAATTATACGAAAATTTGATAAATAACTTTTTTTTTTCAACTGAAATAGACTGGTTTTCGGTGGAAAAATGTTACTTTTAACTAAAAATGAATATAAGACATATAAGTACGCAATGATATTTAGAATAAACCACTCTTTTCTAAAATTACTATGAAATATTCACAAGATCGTTTCGTTGTAACCAAAGTAGCAGGGCTTGCAGATTTCGTATAGAGTTCAAACGCGATACTCAGATAATCTTTTTTTATATTTTTGTAGGATAATTCACCACTATGTTGTACTTAAGAGAGGACATTCTTGAAAAATCCTCAAATTTCTCTGCAATTTTGTTCCTTCTAGAGTTAAATTCACACAGAAAGCCCCGTATTCTTATCATTCAGGTGGATATATTAAAAAGGGCTTATTAGTATGGTTTAGAAAACAAGCAATATTAATTAACGGATGTTTTTTCGTCGTATGAAGAGTTTAATTTTTTTTTTTCCACTACAATGGTTGCGATGCAGGGGGGTCGGGTTTGATCATAATCTTTCAGGGTAGCTCAGGTTTGATTGCATGTGCTAAGGTTAGTGCTCCTTGCAATCGGTTTCAGGTTTGACACGCCCCCCTCAGGTTAGTTCAGGTGTCTCAAACACAACCCAAACACAACCCAAAATCTGAACTTATTCACAATAAATTATGTTTGATACACCTGAACTAACCTGAGGGGGGCGTGTCAAACCTGAAACCGATTGCAAGGAGCACTAACCTTAGCACATGCAATCAAACCTGAGCTACCCTGAAAGATTATGATCAAACCCGACCCCCCTGCATCGCAACCATTGTAGTGGAAAAAAAAAAATTAAACTCTTCATACGACGAAAAAACATCCGTTAATTAATATTGCTTGTTTTCTAAACCATACTAATAAGCCCTTTTTAATATATCCACCTGAATGATAAGAATACGGGGCTTTCTGTGTGAATTTAACTCTAGAAGGAACAAAATTGCAGAGAAATTTGAGGATTTTTCAAGAATGTCCTCTCTTAAGTACAACATAGTGGTGAATTATCCTACAAAAATATAAAAAAAGATTATCTGAGTATCGCGTTTGAACTCTATACGAAATCTGCAAGCCCTGCTACTTTGGTTACAACGAAACGATCTTGTGAATATTTCATAGTAATTTTAGAAAAGAGTGGTTTATTCTAAATATCATTGCGTACTTATATGTCTTATATTCATTTTTAGTTAAAAGTAACATTTTTCCACCGAAAACCAGTCTATTTCAGTTGAAAAAAAAAAGTTATTTATCAAATTTTCGTATAATTTTCATCGGAAATGTTTGAGGATTTTTCAAGAATGTCCTCTCTTAAGTACAACATAGTGGTGAATTATCCTACAAAAATATAAAAAAAGATTATCTGAGTATCGCGTTTGAACTCTATACGAAATCTGCAAGCCCTGCTACTTTGGTTACAACGAAACGATCTTGTGAATATTTCATAGTAATTTTAGAAAAGAGTGGTTTATTCTAAATATCATTGCGTACTTATATGTCTTATATTCATTTTTAGTTAAAAGTAGCATTTTTCCACCGAAAATCAGTCTATTTCAGTTGAAAAAAAAAGTTATTTATCAAATTTTCGTATAATTTTCATCGGAAATGGCTATGTTTCATGAAAACCATAAAAAACAAATAATGCTGGTAACAGGTGCTTTAAGATGATTATAATAACGTATGTAATGAATGAGACAATTCAAGATGACATTTGTTCTGTATACCAGTGTACCCTATGTAAGTACCTAAAAAGTATTCCTTAAGAGGCGGCGGTTTCTAATCTAATTTTTGTTCTCAAAGTGCCCTGCATACAACATTGCAACAAAGTCAAGTTTGACAAGAAAAATGCGTTTAGTTTCCGAATAGAGGTACTTTTCGGTTATGTCGCTATGTTTCCGAGAAATACTGGAGGAATAGAATTTTTATTTATCATAACACTATCTTAAAATTCTTCTTAATTAGAGAAAATATTTAAATTTGAATGTACCTAACCCTCTACAGAATATAACCTTTTGACTTTTTAAGATGACATAAACTATGGGAAAATTATTTTATTCTTATTTTGACAACCGAATTATACCTTGAAATAAGTTGGTATTAGATAGAAAGTCACGCTGAAAATGCATCTAGCATTTTTTCGTATTTTATAAATATTTAAATAGTCAAATATTTTGACCGACACATCACAAATTTTGCCTGACCTAGGAAGGAAATATAAAATTTTAACTAAGTACCTCATAGTGTAGGATTTCTGATTGCTTACTGAAATTTTAAATGTCTATCTTATAGAACTAGAATCGTATTCCCCTAACGATTCAGTATAGACAAAAAGAGCGAAATAACAATTTTATTTAACCTGCTAAACAATAGCAACGCAAGCTGAATAGGCAAGATGATGGGTTTTGTGAGGAAACACGACGATTTTATAGTGTCAAGGATGTTTTAGGCTCCGATATCATCAATATTTTCTAAATACTAACGCTATATTACTTCTAAAAACAGACTCGTTCGAGACGATTGGCGAATAGAGATTAATTGACCGTAAATAAAAATATAGGTATCTACGTGCTTTAGACTGTGAAATTATCAAAAAGTAGGATTGTACTTTTGAAATCAAACTTATGACCGATAAAAATATGAAAATACACTTGTTTTTTTTATGTATGTAGATAGTAGATTGTAAAACAACAAAAAAAAACACGAAACAGTTAGACATTTAGATGTTTGTTCTCTCTATCCTTATATACGATGTAAATACGAAAATGTAGTTAGTTATACTTGTGTGAACCAACTGTAAGATAAAAGATATTACTTTAATCTTTCAGCAGATCTAGTTTTCAAAAAGAAAACCTTCTGTTTTATATCAATGTTACCGCTATCATAATATTCCCCATAGCGTCCGCTTTTTAAAATACTAGCGAATACCGCTCTTGATAGATTAACCAGATCCTTATTATTACATTATTACATCATTTTATTCACCCACCACTCTAAATTCCATGAAACCAGAACAGCATATCTTTTAAAAAGCAGTTTTACCACTTTTATTCAAAAGAAATAAGTATATTTCGAGTGCTTAGAATATCACTAAACGATAGGGGTTTAAAACATGAACGTAAACTTATGAGGATGGATTTCTAAAATTGGCAGGATCGAATAGACAAATAATAATTTTACTTGTAAAGACCTCTCATCGAATCACATTTCCCCTATTTAGCATTAAAAACTAGCCTTTGTATGTAAACGGTATTGGTACAAATAAGATTCAGATAAATACCTTCTTACCTGCCTGATAACACTGACATTTAGTTAATTATACAACATTTTTAAAATAATTATTTTTCTTTGATCAAGCCAATATCCCACTATCACTTTGTAAACCGACAAAAATAGGTAAATTTGTAAATTTTGTATCGGGATTTTTGATGAAAATAGCCCAACATTTTCGAGTAAACCTACCTAGATATATAAAAGATATTTATTGCAAAATTAGTAGTTTACATACTTGGTAAAGTGAATTAATCTACCACTGTAATCGTTTCATTTTTAACTAAATATAGGTATTCTTTTTAATCGTGGAAAATAGACGAAATCTCTAATTTTATTTTATACCTAACGAATTCAACAATCAATAATACGATCTCATTTTAGACTAAGATCAGCTGTTACTTTAGACAGAATATTCCTAATAACATATATTTAGTTATACAGCTTTTTAAAATAATTATTTTTCTGTAACCGTAAATTATTTAATTATTTTCGTGTGATAAAGAGCTAGTTTAAATTAGTTAAAAAAAAAACAAACAAAACAACAGAACTAATCATATATCCAATATATTTGTTTAAAATTTTGTTTTTTAATCTTGTTCTATTGCGTATCAATCGCATTAACATCACAAATTACAGTCTGTGAAGCTGGTTTATAGGATCATTTAGTTCAATAGGGTCATATTATATGATATCCCATATTTCGTCACTTATTTGGCAGGTAGGTTTGGTGCTTCAATACGGAAATCCTTAAGACCACATCAAATATTTCTAAACAAGAAGCGTTCAAGTCTATGGAACCCATGTAAAAATAGCTGGTATATCTGTACCCTTCCGTAGACATTAATGACATCTCGCATGTATGCTGAAGTGCATCGTTAACAGAAATCTTGAATATTCTAGTACCTACCTATATCTTGCGTCATTATGTCAATGCTTACATTGACGTCGCCAGGCATCTTAAAAGGACATGTGCATAATGTGCAAGCATTTGTGTAGAAAGCTATGTTTTTTCCAAAATTTTCTCTAGGTAACCAAATTGTAATAGGGTTTTCGTAGTTTCAGTATATGTCTGGCTGCTTTGGCCTAAATAAATTAAAGTGTATTTATAAGCAAATCAATCCTTAAAATTTATAATATAGTCTGATATAGGTACTGTTTTAGCTGCGTGTTTTGGTAAAAAAATAATTGGAAAGTAAAATTACTAGCACTATCAATCAATAAATGGAACATGGATAAACTGGTAGATCTAAGCCCCAAAAATATACGCCCCTATGATAGATGCTAAGAAATTGTCCCGTCGCCAACGTCAAATTAACAATCAAGATTTACCAAACAGGACTCAACCCTTTCATTAATGCTCGATTTTCGGTATACCGAGTTTTACAAGTATTTTTAACACTCATCTGGAAATAAATTAATGCAAAAACCTCCTTTTTTCATTTTCTTTCAAGTTATTAAACAATAAAATTGTCATTCTTTGAAGAAACCTTCTTGCATGTATTGATGTAATAAGTAATTGTATAATAGCTAGATACCTATAACATTGCCTACATAGGTATTAGCGAGCGAATTTCGATTGTTGTAGATATTTAATATTAGAAAATCAATATAGAGGCAAATCGAAAAGTCTGTTTTTAAAACTAGTTCGGTTTAAGGGGTAGTTTATGGTGATGTACATATTAGAGTTCATTTTAAAAGGAACGATAATCCCCTAAACACAGACTTTCGGCAATAGAACGGAATAAAAATATAGTTTGATGTGATAAGGCCATGCACCTGCTCTTTATGGAATTTCCTGTGAGCCTAGACTTAATTAATTTTTCTTTTTTTTAACAGTAAAGTTATCCCATAGGTATTGTTTGTAAATCGATAAAAATAGGTAAAATCTTTGAATTCGTACATGATTATCCACTGAAATACCCTTAATCTTCAGGGTACCTAACTCTATGAGGTATTTATTGCAAAAGGCCGCTTTTTTCAGTTTTAAAAGTAGTCAACATCTACAAAATTTATTTAAATATATACTACGCTATACTTTAACCAAACTCAATATAGAGACAAAGCGACAGACGCGTTTTAAACTAATGAGGCTTAAAGGATAATTTGTGTTGTATATATTAGAGTTCATTTTAAAAGGAACTATAATCTCGTGACCGACGCAAAAAAGTACCCATTTCGATACATCATTTCCCATATTTTAACGATAAAATAGTAAATTATGTTATAAGACCGAAAAATGTAGTATTTCGGACGTAATGCAGCCGGTAACCCAAATAGTCCGAAAAACATTTTTCGTCCATATGTCATAAGTTATTTTTTATTCGATCTTGTTTTTGATCCGATTGCCAGTTATAAAATAATGTAAAAATGAAGTAAACCTATACATTTCATCTTGCACGGTAATTTCTCGCTTTTAACGTTTGTTAGTTAACAATGAAACCTGTAATAGCATCCGAAAAATTTTTTTTTGACCAACATGAAAAGTGTTGTCTAGCTACCAGGGCAATAATCAATACTTTATTGAGAAGGTTACCTCTTCGTCTAAATATCTAATCTATAAAATCTATAAAACGTCATTTTTCCGACACAATCGGTTAAAAATCATACAATTGTATTTGAACGTTTGTACAAAAACCATCGTGTTAAATCAGTTCTTATACCTGACTGACAACGCCGATCTTAAGCTTTTTTCCCTTTGTAAAATAAAAAGATTAGTTCTTACTATCAAAGAAATTAAATATGCAAGAGAAATAGGTCGAAAGGATTAATAATAATTTATTTATTCTTAAGTTATGAATCTTAACTACATCACTGTCTAAACCAAGAAAATAGATAATCTCCCTGCATTATTCCGTACTTAGATTTATTTTTCATAAAAATAGTCAAATCTGCGAATTTCGTTCAAATCCATAAGAGACCCTTGTTTTGTACAGACGATTTACGATCTTATTTTCAACGAAAATACTAGTTTAGAAAAAATATTTCTTCCGACAGACGTGAAAGGAACAGACACTTGAACAGTTAGTCACAACATACGCATACTGACTTGCATTATTTTTATGAATCGATTAGCTTCATCTTTGTGTGTGAAGTGAATTTCTTTCCAACATCAACCAGAATTCAACTCAGTTTCAGATATTGTAAGCATGATGATGTCTCGATCTCATCCGAAAAAAGCTTAGACTGTTTAGTGGGTATATATATAAATATATATCGAGAGGGTAGTCGTTGCAAATATATATATCCTTTAGTTTATGGTTCTCTTCCAAATATTGCGTTGGTAAAACAGCTGTAGGAAAACATCGTTTCCAGGCAAGCCGGTTCACTTTATGACCCTAAAAACCATTAATGTCGAAATGAGATTTTAATAAGCAAAGTAATGATCTAGTGTCGGTTAGCAAATTATCGTATCGTACGTCATGAATTATCCCTTAAGCCAGATTAGTTTGAAATCATATATGTAGGTTTTTTCAAAAAGGGACTTTTATATGAGACAAAACTGTAAAGTTAAGATTTTCAATGGTTATAGACCTTTTGTTTACCTAACTGTGGTTTCCTGAAGATATATATACAGAAATATCGCATATTGGCCCATCAATCAGACCTTCGCTTACGTTTACTCCAAATTTCGACAAAAACATCAAATTGTCAAGAACTTATGTATATTTGTGTTAATTAAAAAAAATAATCATGTTTTTCGTAGAAATGTTTAAGATTTTGCCTGCACCTAAAGACTCCTTATTGTGCTGCTTGCGATAAACTCTGCATCGATTATTCTTAGATTTAAATTTTTTTACTACCATACACTAGTTTTTCTTTATTTCCAGAATGTCGAAGTACTTTAAATGCATCCTAGTATAGCATATTTCTCTTGAGGTGTAATGTTTAAGATTTTGTCAGCACCTAAAAACTCCTTATTGTGATTGTTACGTTAAACCCCGCCTCGATTGGTGATATTTAATAAATTTCAGTTAATTACAAACAGCCATACGAAATAGTACACAATTCAAGTTTTCCATCATTTTAGGCAAAAAGGTTAAACCACATAAAAGTTTCGGTTAGTTCTTATTTCATGCATATATTTTTTTTTAGTCAGTGTACGTACCTATGATTTATTGCAAAGACGTTTGAACATTTTTATATGTAGTAATTGTGATTTTAATTAACTACCTCAGTAGTGTAGGTATACACTATATTTTGCAGCGCAATTGCTTTTACACCGAGTAAAGTATTATGATAATTATTATTCTAACGAATTTAATAATAAGCTAAAAAACCAACGTGATTTGGTTACTGTTGACATTGAGAATTTAGATATTAATAAAATATTTAACATCCCCATATTTTTATGCTCGTGTTGGAAATAAGTTAAGATTGCTACTTTGTTGCTTACGCCTAATATTCATAATTTTATAGGGGGTTCTACCTGATGACAAATACAGGTTAAGATACCTATCTAGTGGGTATTTTCAGTATAAGGGCCGAATAATATAGAGTTATTGTGCATACATCTTCGCAAACAAAAGGTGACTTTTTATATTATTTCGTAATTACAATCCATTTAACTACAATTTTACACTGTGAATTAATTTTTTTTGTTATTTTTTTTCTCTCAAATTTATGAAAGAAGGTACGCACCAAGGTTTGAAGTATTGTCTACTGTTCTCATTATAAGAAAGTCCCATATTATATCATATTCCAATTTTATGAAATGTATTTTTTTTTACTTTTTTCCTGAAATTACATCCTATTTACTTATATTATGATATTATTCCAAATTTTTATAAAAGCATTATGAGGGCTTTTACCTGATGGCAAATACAGGTTGTATAGTACCTATACCTAGTGGGGTATTTTAAGTAAGGGTCGAATGATATAGAGCCATACGTATTAAAGTTTTATTTATTGTCTACTGTTCTCATTACGAGATAGTCCTATAATTTATCCATTTCCAGTACAAATAAATCGCTAGTTAGGCAATTTCTATGAAACGTAATTTTTTTAACTTTTTTCCTGAAATTACACTCTATTTACTTGTAATTTGGTATTAGCTTGTGAGCCCATAGTTCGAGGGATCTTAAAATACGGACGAGCAAATGGACAGGCAGACAGACAGGCACGCAGGATTCAGTACAAAGAAATCGCTAGTAAGCAATTTTTATGAAATATAATTTTTTTAACTATTTTCCTGAAATTACACAGTATATCTTGCGCCATATTTCTTAATCGAGATTCCAGTAAATTTATAGAGAAATAGGTACAGGTGTAGTGTAAAAAAGCCCTTTTTTAATAAGTTACTCTAGATAACCCAATTGTAATAAAGTTTTCGTATTTTCAGCGCATGTTAGGCTGCATCTATTATAGCTACATGTTTTGGTAAAAATGACTGAAAAGTAAAATTTGTACGCCCTCGGCGCCTTCCCTCAAATAAACATAAATACTCAGCACATGTAGCATATCTAAGCTTTAAATTCACGTATGACTATTTACATTTAAGTATAACCTTTTTCCCTTTTTGTGTTAATTTTTTTATTTACATAACACAAAATTGGGTAGCTCACTTATGCTCACTAAATGTGTTAAAATGCCTTCAAATGAATACTTGACTCAATATAGACTGTCGATATTGTACATTACCTTCATATAAGATCATAAATGTCTATAATATTGTAATAGCTTACAGAATTTTATTGCATATTGTCCTTAAATTTAAGTATACTGATAGTGTATTTAAAATGAATTTCATTTTTATTCCTTGAGCTTTATTCAATTCCAAAAAAATTACACTTTAGTAAGTAGATTTAGTATATACAGGTATAACAATTACTTTGGTTTTAAAATACATGCTATTCAGTCAGATTTATTACCTTTTCCGTTTTTATCATTGTTAATTTACCGTAATGTTTCTAATGTTGAGTACGATTATATAGCGTAAGGGAGAATCAAGATTAACTCTTTTTTTTTACTTCTTGAATTAAATAATGGTATAATACTTTCTACTTTACACGTTAACTACATCATTTCAATTCATATTTCGTAAAGAGACTAATTTTTTTTAAATACGGTATTTTACGAAAATGTGAAATAAATAAATAGTTATTAGTACCCTTTTCTCTCACTTTACGAGTATTTTAATCCGATATAAAACAACGCTGCTAGCATAGGGTAAATATATTACACAGATTCCAAAAAAGGTATAGCAAGGGAGGATTAGTGTAGTTAACATAATTATTTGAGTGATACTTGTCCACATCACTGTCCCTATTTTTAAGTTTATTTCAAAGTTAACCCCGCATATTATACCTCCAAGAAGAGGCATACTAAGTTTGAATAGGTATTTAAATATTTGGTAGACAATCAGTGTAAATGGAGAAACATAAAAATATAATAATTACAAAAATTTATTGCGCACTTAAAAGATTAATAGGTTCATACAGGTTTACGACGTAGTCTACAATTGCATAGTTTGTCTGGTAAAAACCGGCTTGTGTACATAGTCGGGGACATAAAACACCTATACACCTATACGTATGCTTTCATAGCGCCAAAAACACACATCGCTTACATATTCAAGGTTAAGCATAGCAAAAAGACATGCATACAGACAGATAGAGAGATAGACAGACAGGCAGGCAGACAGACAGACAGACAGACAGGCAGACACACAGACAGACAGGCGGACAGACAGGCAGACAGACAGACAGACAGACAGACATACAGACAGACATACAGACAGACAGACAGACAGACAGACAGACAGACAATCGCACACATTCACACGTACACATTCACACGTACACAAACACAAAGCCAAGGTTATTCAAGGTCAAATAGGTTCGCACACGTGTGCGACAAAGGTCATTCAAGGTCAAACACATTAGAACACGTATGTGACATTTCGTTGATTCAGGTTACGTAGTATTCTGACGCCGCGGAGAGCTCGGGTTTGAACACCTGCCAAGCCCTACAAAAAGAACACCTGCAAAGGTACGCCGTCTAGGCCGGGTTAGATAGCCCGCGACTGCTTGATGTCGGTCTACAGTGACCTGTTACCTACTAACTAATTTTAGTTGTTTTGAATGCGGTGATTCCAAAAAGCTTTTTTTCGTATCAGCTCTAGTTTTTGAGATAGAGCCTACTCATAATAAATTGTAATATAAATATATTTGACAATTATAATGGTCATACATCTTATCAAGAACTTCACTAATTCCAAGATCAATGCCTTTTT